>CM033350.1:24670285-25074283 GCA_019395295.1 Osmanthus fragrans | reverse complement strand
TACGAAGTTCTTGCTATAAATACAGTTCGAAAAAAATTGCGTAGGAGAAAAACTATCCGTTTTTCGTACTTGTCATAATTTGATGAATTATACATCTTCAAAAAAATCTATTAGCATACTTTCAGGAGTGATAAATCGATTTTTAGAATCCACACATGTTATTGAAGGGCTAGGTTGTTACGATAAAAAACTGCGAGAGAATCGAGCTAAACCAAAAAAAATATAATATTTCGAAGATGTCGTAATTTGATAAATTATACGTCGCAGAAAATGTTTATAAACTTATTTCACATCTGAAGAAGAATTTGTTGAAATTAAACTCCATCTTTGAATTATAAAGTATTTAAGGAAAAAAAAAAGCACAACAATCGAGCATGACCTGTTAACCATAAATTCTCCATAGTTGTCATAATTTGATAAATTATACACTATCGAAGAGCGCTATAAAATTAATTCACATGTCACAAACAATTATTTCCAATTAGACTCATTTTTTGAGTTATGAATATGTTTATAAAAAATGTCAATAGATGCGAGAACAACAGAAAAAATCATAAATTTTTTGTTGTCGTCGTCATTTGATACTCACACAACGTCGAAAGACTCTGTCAACCTATTACGAAATGTGGATATTATTTTTTTGAAGTACACTCATCCTTTAAATTATGATGATGTTACAGTAAAAGAACCCATAAAATAAAGCATATCCCAAAAAGCATAATTTTTTGGAGCCGTCGTAGTTTTGCTGAAACGTACACAGTCGGAAAGCTCGATCTGTAATTTTAAATTTGAAAAATAGTTCTATGTATAATTTACGAAGTTGTTGCTATAAATACAGTTCGAAAAAATAATGCATAGGCGAAAAACTATCCGTTTTTCGAACTTGTCATAATTTGATGAATTATACACCGTCAAAAAAATCTATTAGCATACTTTCATGAGTGATAAATCGATTTTTAGAATCCGCACATGTTATTGAAGGTATAGGTTGTTTACGATAAAAAAACTGCGAGAGAATAGAACTAAACCAAATAATATATAATATTTCGACGATGATGTCGTAATTTGATAAATTATACGTCGCAAAAAATGTTTATAAACTTATTTCACATCTGAAGAAGAATTGGTTGAAATTAAACTCCATCTTTGAATTTATAAAGTATTTAAGAAAAAAAAAAAGAACAACAATCGAAAATGACCTGTTAACCATAAATTCTCCATAGTTGTCATAATTTGATAAATTATACACTGTCAAAAAGCTCAATAAAATTAATTCACATGTTACAAACAATTAATTTCAAATTACACTCATTTCTTTGACTTATGAATATGTTTATAAAAAATGTCAATAGATGCGAGAATAACAGAAAAAATCATAAATTTTTTGTAGTTGTCGTCCTTTGATACTCACACAACGTCGAGAGAACTCTGTCAACCTATTATGAAATGTGGTTATTAATTTTTTTGAAGTACACTCATCCTTTAAATTATGACGATGTTACAGTAAAAGGGCCCAAAAAATAAAGCATATCCCAAAATGTATAATTTTTTGGAGTCGTCGTAGTTTGATGAAACGTACACAGTCGGAAAACTCGATCTGTAATTTCAAGTTTTAAAAATAGTTCTATGTATAATTTACGTAATTGTTGCTATAAATACAGTTCGAAAAAAAATGCGTGCGAGAAAAACTATCCGTTTTTCGAACTTGTCATAATTTGATGAATTATACACCGTCAAAAAAAATCTATTAGCATACTTTCACGAGTGATAAATCTATTTTTAGAATCCAAACATGTTATTGAAGGTATAGGTTGTTACGATAAAAAAACTGCGAGAGAATATAGCTAAACCAAATAAAATATAATATTTCGAAGATGTTGTAATTTGATAAATTATACGTCGCAGAAAATGTTTATAAACTTATTTCACATCTGAAGAAGAATTTGTTGAAATTAAACTCCATCTTTGAATTATAAAGTATTTAAGGAAAAAAAAAAAGCACAACAATCGAGCATGACCTGTTAACCATAAATTCTCCATAGTTGTCATAATTTGATAAATTATACACTATCGAAGAGCGCTATAAAATTAATTCACATGTCACAAACAATTATTTCCAATTAGACTCATTTTTTTGAGTTATGAATATGTTTATAAAAAATGTCAATAGATGCGAGAACAACAGAAAAAATCATAAATTTTTTGTTGTCGTCGTCATTTGATACTCACACAACGTCGAAAGACTCTGTCAACCTATTACGAAATGTGGATATTATTTTTTTGAAGTACACTCATCCTTTAAATTATGATGATGTTACAGTAAAAGAACCCATAAAATAAAGCATATCCCAAAAAGCATAATTTTTTGGAGCCGTCGTAGTTTGCTGAAACGTACACAGTCGGAAAGCTCGATCTGTAATTTTAAATTTGAAAAATATTTCTATGTATAATTTACGAAGTTGTTGCTATAAATACAGTTCGAAAAAATAATGCATAGGCGAAAAACTATCCGTTTTTCGAACTTGTCATAATTTTATGAATTATACACCGTCAAAAAAATCTATTAGCATACTTTCATGAGTGATAAATCGATTTTTAGAATCCGCACATGTTATTGAAGGTATAGGTTGTTACGATAAAAAACTGCGAGAGAATAGAACTAAACCAAATAATATATAATATTTCGACGATGTCGTAATTTGATAAATTATACGTCGCAAAAAATGTTTATAAACTTATTTCACATCTGAAGAAGAATTGGTTGAAATTAAACTCCATCTTTGAATTATAAAGTATTTAAGAAAAAAAAAAAGAACAACAATCGAAAATGACCTGTTAACCATAAATTCTCCATAGTTGTCATAATTTGATAAATTATACACTGTCAAAAAGCTCAATAAAATTAATTCACATGTTACAAACAATTATTTCAAATTACACTCATTCTTTGACTTATGAATATGTTTATAAAAAATGTCAATAGATGCGAGAATAACAGAAAAAATCATAAATTTTTTGTAGTTGTCGTCCTTTGATACTCACACAACGTCGAGAGACTCTGTCAACCTATTATGAAATGTGGTTATTAATTTTTTGAAGTACACTCATCCTTTAAATTATGACGATGTTACAGTAAAAGGGCCCAAAAAATAAAGCATATCCCAAAATGTATAATTTTTTGGAGTCGTCGTAGTTTGATGAAACGTACACAGTCGGAAAACTCGATCTGTAATTTCAAGTTTTAAAAATAGTTCTATGTATAATTTACGTAATTGTTGCTATAAATACAGTTCGAAAAAAAATGCGTGCGAGAAAAACTATCCGTTTTTCGAACTTGTCATAATTTGATGAATTATACACCGTCAAAAAAATCTATTAGCATACTTTCACGAGTGATAAATCTATTTTTAGAATCCAAACATGTTATTGAAGGTATAGGTTGTTACGATAAAAAACTGCGAGAGAATATAGCTAAACCAAATAAAATATAATATTTCGAAGATGTTGTAATTTGATAAATTATACGTCGCAGAAAATGTTTATAAACTTATTTCACATCTGAAGAAGAATTTGTTGAAATTAAACTCCATCTTTGAATTATAAAGTATTTAAGAAAAAAAAAAAGCACAACAATCGAGCATGACCTGTTAACCATAAATTCTTCATAGTTGTCATAATTTCATAAATTATACACTGTCAAAAAGGTCTATAAAATTAATTCACATGTTACAAAAAATTATTTCCAATTACACTCATTCTTTGAGTTATGAATATATTTATAAAAAATGTCAATAGATGCGAGAGTAACAGAAAAAAATCATAAATTTTTTGTACTCGTCGTAATTTGATACTCACACAACGTCGAAAGACTTTGTCAACCTATTTTGAAATTTGGATATTATTTTTTTGAAGTACACTCATCCTTTAAATAATGATGATGCTACAGTAAAGGGCCCAAAAAATAAAGCATATCCCAAAAAGTATAATTTTTTGGAGTCGTCGTAGTCTGCTGAAACGTACACAGTCGGAAAGCTCGATTTGTAATTTCAAGTTTTAGAAATAGTTCTATGTATAATTTACGAAGTTGTTGCTATAAATACAGTTCGAAAAAAATGCGTAGGAGAAAAACTATCCGTTTTTCGAACTTGTCATAATTTGATGAATTATACACCTTCAAAAAAATCTATTAGCATACTTTCATGAGTGATAAATCGATTTTTAGAATCCACACATGTTATTAAAGGTATAGGTTGTTACGATAAAAAACTGCGAGAGAATCGAGCTAAACCAAAAAAAATGTAATATTTCGAAGATGTCGTAATTTGATAAATTATACGTCGCAGAAAATGTTTATAAACTTATTTCGCATCTGGAGAAGAATTGGTTGAAATTAAACTCCATCTTTGATTTAAAAAGTATTTAAGAAAAAAAAATTAAGCATAACAATCGAGCATGACCTGTTAACCATTAAATTCTCCATAGTTTTCATAATTTGATAAATTATACACTGTCCAAGAGCTCTATAAAATTAATTCACATGTTACAAACAATTATTTCCAATTACACTCATTCTTTGAGTTATGAATATGTTTATAAAAAAATGTCAATAGATGCGAGAATAACAGAAAAAAATCATAAATTTTTTGTAGTCGTCGTCATTTGATACTCACACAACGTCGAAAGACTCTGTCAACCTATTACGAAATGTGGATATTATTTTTTTGAAGTACACTCATCCTTTAAATTATGATGATGTTACAGTAAAAGAACCCATAAAATAAAGCATATCCCAAAAAGCATAATTTTTTGGAGCCGTCGTAGTTTGCTGAAACGTACACTGTCGGAAAGCTCGATCTGTAATTTCAAATTTGAAAAATAGTTCTATGTATAATTTACGAAGTTGTTGCTATAAATACAGTTCGAAAAAATAATGCATAGGCGAAAAACTATCCGTTTTTTCGAACTTGTCATAATTTGATGAATTATACACCGTCAAAAAAATCTATTAGCATACTTTCACGAGTGATAAATCGATTTTTAGAATCCGCACATGTTATTGAAGGTATAGGTTGTTACGATAAAAAACTGCGAGAGAATAGAGCTAAACCAAAAAATATATAATATTTCGACGATGTCGTAATTTGATAAATTATACGTCGCAAAAAATGTTTATAAACGTATTTCACATCTGAAGAAGAATTGGTTGAAATTAAACTCCATCTTTGAATTATAAGGTATTTAAGAAAAAAAAAAAAGAACAACAATCGAAAATGACCTTTAACCATAAATTCTCCATAGTTGTCATAATTTGATAAATTATACACTGTCAAAAAGCTCAAATAAAATTAATTCACATGTTTACAAACAATTATTTCAAATTACACTCATTCTTTGAGTTATGAATATGTTTATAAAAAATGTCAATAGATGCGAGAATAACAGAAAAAATCATAAATTTTTTGTAGTTGTCGTCCTTTGATACTCACACAACGTCGAAAGACTCTGTCAACCTATTATGAAATGTGGATATTAATTTTTTTGAAGTACACTTATCCTTTAAATTATGACGATATATTACAGTAAAAGGGCCCAAAAAATAAAGCATATCCCAAAATGTATAATTTTTTGGAGTCGTCGTAGTTTGATGAAACGTACACAGTCGGAAAACTCGATCTGTAATTTCAAGTTTTAAAAATAGTTCTATGTATAATTTGCGTAATTGTTGCTATAAATACAGTTTGAAAAAAAATGCGTGGGAGAAAAACTATCCGTTTTTCGAACTTGTCATAATTTGATGAATTATACACAGTCAAAAAAATCTATTAGCATACTTTCACGAGTGATAAATCTATTTTTAGAATCCAAACATGTTATTGAAGGTATAGGTTGTTACGATAAAAAACTGCGAGAGAATATAGCTAAACCAAATAAAATATAATATTTCGAAGATGTTGTAATTTGATAAATTATACGTCGCAGAAAATGTTTATAAACTTATTTCACATCTGAAGAAGAATTTGTTGAAATTAAACTCCATCTTTGAATTATAAAGTATTTAAGAAAAAAAAAAAAAGCACAACAATCGAGAATGACCTGTTAACCATAAATTCTCCATAGTTGTCATAATTTGATAAATTATACAATGTCGAAGAGCTCTATAAAATTAATTCACATGTTACAAACAATTATTTCCAATTACACTCATTCTTTGAGTTATGAATATGTTTATAAAAAAATGTCAATAGATGCGAGAATAACGGAAAAAAAATCATAAATTTTTTGTAGTCGTCGTCATTTGATACACACACAACGTCGAAAGACTCTGTCAACCTATTATGAAATGTGGATATTAATTTTTTGAAGTACACTCATCCTTTAAATTATGATGATGTTACAGTAAAAGGGCCCAAAAAATAAAGCATATCCCAAAAAGTATAATTTTTTGGAGTATTCGTAGTTTGCTGAAACGTAAACAGTCGGAAAGCTCGATCTATAATTTCAAATTTGAAAAATAGTTCTATGTATAATTTACGAAGTTGTTGCTATAAATACAGTTCGAAAAAAAATTGCGTAGGAGAAAAACTATCCGTTTTTCGAACTTGTCATAATTTGATGAATTGTACATCTTCAAAAAAATCTATTAGCATACTTTCAGGAGTGATAAATCGATTTTTAGAATCCACACATGTTATTGAAGGGATAGGTTGTTACGATAAAAAACTGCGAGAGAATCGAGCTAAACCAAAAAAAAATATAATATTTCGAAGATGTCGTAATTTGATAAATTATACGTCGCAGAAAATGTTTATAAACTTATTTCACATCTGAAGAAGAATTTGTTGAAATTAAACTCCATCTTTGAATTATAAAGTATTTAAGAAAAAAAAAAGCTCAACAATCGAGCATGACCTGTTAACCATAAATTCTCCATAGTTGTCATAATTTGATAAATTATACAATGTCGAAGAGCTCTATAAAATTAATTCACATGTTACAAACAATTATTTCCAATTACACTCATTCTTTGAGTTATGAATATGTTTATAAAAAATGTCAATAGATGCGAGAATAACAGAAAAATCATAAATTTTTTGTAGTCGTCGTCATTTGATACTCACACAACGTCGAAAGACTCTGTCAACCTATTATGAAATGTGGATATTAATTTTTTTGAAGTACACTCATCCTTTAAATTATGATGATGGTACAGTAAAAGGGCCAAAAAAATAAAGCATATCCCAAAAAGTATAATTTTTTGGAGTCGTCGTAGTCTGCTGAAACGTACATAGTCGGAAAGCTCGATTTGTAATTTCAAGTTTTAGAAATAGTTCTATGTATAATTTACGAAGTTGTTGCTATAAATACAGTTCGAAAAAAATGCGTAGGAGAAAAACTATCCGTTTTTCGAACTTGTCATAATTTGATGAATTATACAGCTTCAAAAAAATCTATTAGCATACTTTCATGAGTGATAAATCGATTTTTAGAATCCACACATGTTATTAAAGGTATAGGTTGTTACGATAAAAAACTGCGAGAGAATCGAGCTAAACCAAAAAAAATGTAATATTTCGAAGATGTCGTAATTTGATAAATTATACGTCGCAGAAAATGTTTATAAACTTATTTCACATCTGGAGAAGAATTGGTTGAAATTAAACTCCATCTTTGATTTAAAAAGTATTTAAGAAAAAAAAAATTAAGCATAACAATCGAGCATGACCTGTTAACCATAAATTCTCCATAGTTGTCATAATTTGATAAATTATACACTGTCAAAGAGCTCTATAAAATTAATTCACATAAAATTAATTCACATGTTACAATAATTATTTCCAATTACACTCATTCTTTGAGTTATGAATATGTTTATAAAAAATGTCAATAGATGCGAGAATAACAGAAAAAATCATAAATTTTTTGTAGTCGTCGTCATTTGATACTCACACAACGTCGAATGACTTTGTCAACCTATTACGAAATGTGGATATTATTTTTTTGAAGTACAGTCATCCTTTAAATTATGATGATGTTACAGTAAAAGAACCCATAAAATAAAGCATATCCCAAAAAGCATAATTTTTCGGAGCCGTCGTAGTTTGCTGAAACGTACACAATCGGAAAGCTCGATCTGTAATTTCAAATTTGAAAAATAGTTCTATGTATAATTTACGAAGTTGTTGCTATAAATACAGTTCGAAAAAATAATGCATAGGCGAAAAACTATCCGTTTTTCGAACTTGTCATAATTTGATGAATTATACACCGTCAAAAAAATCTATTAGCATACTTTCACGAGTGATAAATCGATTTTTTTAGAATCCGCACATGTTATTGAAGGTATAGGTTGTTACGATAAAAAACTGCGAGAGAATAGAGCTAAACCAAAATATATATATTATTTCGACAATGTCGTAATTTGATAAATTATACGTCGCAAAAAAATGTTTATAAACTTATTTCACATCTGAAGAAGAATTGGTTGAAATTAAACTCCATCTTTGAATTATAAAGTATTTAAGAAAAAAAAAAAAAAAGAACAACAATCGAAAATGACCTGTTAACCATAAATTCTCCATAGTTGTCATAATTTGATAAATTATACACTGTCAAAAAGCTCAATAAAATTAATTCACATGTTACAAACAATTATTTCAAATTACACTCATTCTTTGAGTTATGAATATGTTTATAAAAAATGTCAATAGATGCGAGAATAACAGAAAAAATCATAAATTTTTTGTAGTTGTCGTCCTTTGATACTCACACAACGTCGAAAGACTCTGTCAACCTATTATGAAATGTGGATATTAATTTTTTGAAGTACACTCATCCTTTAAATTATGACGATGTTACAGTAAAAGGGCCCAAAAAATAAAGCATATCCCAAAATGTATAATTTTTTGGAGTCGTCGTAGTTTGATGAAACGTACACAGTCGGAAAACTCGATCTGTAATTTCAAGTTTTAAAAATAGTTCTATGTATAATTTACGTAATTGTTGCTATAAATACAGTTTTGAAAAAAAATGCGTGGGAGAAGAACTATCCGTTTTTTCGAACTTGTCATAATTTGATGAATTATACACCGTCAAAAAAATCTATTAGCATACTTTCATGAGTGATAAATCTATTTTTAGAATCCACACATGTTATTGGAGGTATAGGTTGTTACGATAAAAAAACTGCGAGAGAATATAGCTAAACCAAATAAAATATAATATTTCGAATATGTTGTAATTTGATAAATTATACGTCGCAGAAAATGTTTATAAACTTATTTCACATCTGAAGAAGAATTTGTTGAAATTAAACTCCATCTTTGAATTATAAAGTATTTAAGAAAAAAAAAGCACAACAATCGAGCATGACCTGTTAAACCATAAATTCTCCATAGTTGTCATAATTTGATAAATTATACAATGTCGAAGAGCTCTATAAAATTAATTCACATGTTACAAACAATTATTTTCCAATTACACTCATTCTTTGAGTTATGAATATGTTTATATAAAAAATGTCAATAGATGCGAGAATAACAGAAAAAATCATAATTTTTTTGTAGTCGTCGTCATTTGATACTCACACACAACGTCGAAAGACTCTGTCAACCTATTATGAAATGTGGATATTAATTTTTTTGAAGTACACTCATCCTTTAAATTATGATTATGGTACAGTAAAAGGGCCCAAAAAATAAAGCCTATCCCAAAAAGTATAATTTTTTGGAGTCGTCGTAGTTTGCTGAAACGTAAACAGTCAGAAAGCTCGATCTGTAATTTCAAATTTGAAAAATAGTTCTATGTATAATTTACAAAGTTGTTATAAATACAGTTCGAAAAAATAATGCATAGGCGAAAAACTATCCGTTTTTCGAACTTGTCATAATTTGAAGAATTATACACCGTCAAAAAAATCTATTAGCATACTTTCACGAGTGATATATCGATTTTTAGAATCCACACATGCTATTGAAGGTATACGAAGTTACGATAAAAAACTGCGAGAGAATAGAGCTAAACCAAAAAAAATATAATATTTCGAAGATGTCGTAATTTGATAAATTATACGTCGCAGAAAATGTTTATAAACTTATTTCACATTGAAGAAGAATTGGTTGAAATTAAACTCCATCTTTGAATTATATAGTATTTAAGAAAAAAAAAAAAAGCACAACAATCGAGCATGACCTGTTAACCATAAATTCTTCATAGTTGTCATAATTTCATAAATTATACACTGTCAAAAAGGTCTATAAAATTAATTCACATGTTACAAAAAATTATTTCCAATTACACTCATTCTTTGAGTTATGAAATATATTTTATAAAAAATGTCAATAGATGCGAGAGTAACAGAAAAAAATCATAAATTTTTTTTGTACTCGTCGTAATTTGATACTCACACAACGTCGAAAGACTTTGTCAACCTATTTTGAAATGTGGATATTATTTTTTTGAAGTACACTCATCCTTTAAATTATGATGATGCTACAGTAAAGGGCCCAAAAAATAAAGCATATCCCAAAAAGTATAATTTTTTGGAGTCGTCGTAGTCTGCTGAAACGTACATAGTCGGAAGGCTCGATTTGTAATTTCAAGTTTTAGAAATAGTTCTATGTATAATTTACGAAGTTGTTGCTATAAATACAGTTCGAAAAAAATGCGTAGGAGAAAAACTATCCGTTTTTCGAACTTGTCATAATTTGATGAATTATACACCTTCAAAAAAATCTATTAGCATACTTTCATGAGTGATAAATCGATTTTTAGAATCCATACATGTTATTAAAGGTATAGGTTGTTACGATAAAAAACTGCGAGAGAATCGAGCTAAACCAAAAAAAATGTAATATTTCGAAGATGTCGTAATTTGATAAATTATACGTCGCAGAAAATGTTTATAAACTTATTTCACATCTGGAGAAGAATTGGTTGAAATTAAACTCCATCTTTGATTTAAAAAGTATTTAAGAAAAAAAAATTAAGCATAACAATCGAGCATGACCTGTTAACCATAAATTCTCCATATTTGTCATAATTTGATAAATTATACACTGTCAAAGAGCTCTATAAAATTAATTCACATGTTACAAACAATTATTTCCAATTACACTCATTCTTTGAGTTATGAATATGTTTATAAAAAATGTCAATAGATGCGAGAATAACAGAAAAAATCAAAAAAATTTTGTAGTCGTCGTCATTTGATACTCACACAATGTCGAAAGACTCTGTCAACCTATTACGAAATGTGGATATTATTTTTTTTTTGAAGTGCACTCATCCTTTAAATTATGATGATGTTACAGTAAAAGAACCCAAAAAATAAAGCATATCCCAAAAAGTATAATTTTTTGGAGTCGTCGTAGTTTGCTGAAAACGTACACAGTCGGAAAGCTCGATCTGTAATTTCAAGTTTTAAAAAAATAGTTCTAAGTATAATTTACGAAGTTGTTGCTATAAATACAGTTCGAAAAAAATTGCATAGGAGAAAAAACTATCCGTTTTTCGAACTTGTCATAATTTGATGAATTATACATCTTCAAAAAAAAATCTATTACCATACTTTGAGGAGTGATAAATCGATTTTTAGAATCCACACATGTTATTGAAGGTATAGGTTGTTACGATAAAAAACTGCGAGAGAATCGAGCTAAACCAAAAAAAATGTAATATTTCGAAGATGTCGTAATTTGATAAATTATACGTCGCAGAAAATGTTTATAAACTTATTTCACATCTGGAGAAGAATTGGTTGAAATTAAACTCCATCTTTGATTTAAAAAGTATTTAAGAAAAAAAAAATTAAGCATAACAATCGAGCATGACCTGTTAACCATAAATTCTCCATAGTTGTCATAATTTGATAAATTATACACTGTCAAAGAGCTCTATAAAATTAATTCACATGTTACAAACAATTATTTCCAATTACACTCATTCTTTGAGTTATGAATATGTTTATAAAAAATGTCAATAGATACGAGACTAACAGAAAAAATCAAAAAAATTTTGTAGTCGTCGTCATTTGATACTCACACAACGTCGAAAGACTCTGTCAACCTATTACGAAATGTGGATATTATTTTTTTGAAGTGCACTCATCCTTTAAATTATGATGATGTTACAGTAAAAGAACCCAAAAAATAAAGCATATCCCAAAAAGTATAATTTTTTGGAGTCGTCGTAGTTTGCTGAAACGTACACAGTCGGAAAACTCAATCTGTAATTTCAAGTTTTAAAAATAGTTCTATGTGTAATTTACGAAGTTGTTGCTATAAATACAGTTCGAAAAAAAATGCGTGGGAGAAAAACTATCCGTTTTTCGAACTTGTCATAATTTGATGAATTATACACCGTCAAAAAAATCTATTAGCATACTTTCACGAGTGATAAATCTATTTTTAGAATCCACACATGTTATTGAAGGTATAGGTTGTTGCGATAAAAAACTACGAGAGAATATAGATAAACCAAAAAAAATATAATATTTCAAAGATGTCGTAATTTGATAAATTATACGTCGCAGAAAATGTTTATAAACTTATTTCACATCTGAAGAAGAATTGGTTGAAATTAAACTCCATCTTTGATTTATAAAGTATTTAAGAAAAAAAAAGCACAACAATCGAGCATGACCTGTTAACCATAAATTCTCCATAGTTGTCATAATTTGATAAATTATACACTGTCAAAAAGCTCAATAAAATTAATTCACTTGTTACAAACAATTATTTCAAATTACACTCATTCTCTGAGTTATGAATATGTTTATAAAAAATGTCAATAGATGCGAGAATAACAGAAAAAATCATAAATTTTTTGTAGTCGTCGTCATTTGATACTCACACAACGTCGAAAGACTCAGTCAACCTATTACGAAATGTGGATATTAATTTTTTGAAGTACACTTGTCCTTTAAATTATGACGATGTTACAGTAAAAGGGCCCAAAAAATAAAGCATATCCCAAAATATATAATTTTTTGGAGTCGTCGTAGTTTGATAAAACGTACACAGTCGGAAAACTCGATCTGTAATTTCAAGTTTTAAAAATAGTTCTATGTATAATTTACGAAGTTGTTGCTATAAATACAGTTCGAAAGAAAATGCGTGGGAGAAAAACTATCCGTTTTTCGAACTTGTCATAATTTGATGAATTATACACCGTAAAAAAAATCTATTAGCATACTTTCACGAGTGATAAATCTATTTTTAGAATCCACACATGTTATTGAAGGTATAGGTTGTTACGATAAAAAACTGCGAGAGAATATAGCTAAACCAAAAAAAATATAATATTTCGAAGATGTCGTAATTTGATAAATTATACGTCGCAGAAAATGTTTATAAACTTATTTCACATCTGAAGAAGAATTTGTTGAAATTAAACTCCATCTTTGAATTATAAAGTATTTAAGAAAAAAAAAAGCACAACAATCGAGCATGACCTGTTAACCATAAATTCTCCATAGTTGTCATAATTTGATAAATTATACACTGTCAAAGAGCTCTATAAAATTAATTCACATGTTACAAACAATTATTTCCAATTACACTCATTCTTTGAGTTATGAATATGTTTATAAAAAATGTCAATAGATGCGAGAATAACAGAAAAAATAAAAAAAAATTTGTAGTCGTCGTCATTTGATACTCACACAACGTCGAAAGACTCTGTAAACCTATTACGAAATGTGGATATTATTTTTTTGAAGTTCACTTATCCTTTAAATTATGATGATGTTACAGTAAAAGAACCCATAAAATAAAGCATATCCCAAAAAGTATAATTTTTTGGAGCCGTCGTAGTTTGCTGAAACGTACACAGTCGGAAAGCTCTATCTGTAATTTCAAATTTGAAAAATAGTTCTATGTATAATTTACGAAGTTGTTGCTATAAATACAGTTCGAAAAAATAATGCATAGGCGAAAAACTATCCGTTTTTCGAACTTGTCATAATTTGATGAATTATACACCTTCAAAAAAATCTATTAGCATACTTTCACGAGTGATAAATCGATTTTTAGAATCCACACATGTTATTGAAGGTATAGGTTGTTACGATAAAAAACTGCGAGAGAATAGAGCTAAACCAAAAAATATATAATATTTCGAAGATGTCGTAATTTGATAAATTATACGTCGCAGAAAATGTTTATAAACTTATTTCACATCTGAAGAAGAATTGGTTGAAATTAAACTCCATCTTTGAATTATAAAGTATTTAAGAAAAGAAAAAAAGCACAACAATCAAGCATGACCTGTTAACCATAAATTCTCCATAGTTGTCATAATTTGATAAATTATACACTGTCAAAAAGCTCAATAAAATTAATTCACATGTTACAAACCATTATTTCTAATTACACTCATTCTTTGAGTTATGAATAACAGAAAAAATCATAAATTTTTTGTAGTCGTCGTAATTTGATACTCACACAACGTGGAAAGACTTTGTCAACCTATTTTGAAATGTGGATAGTATTTTTTTGAAGTACACTCATCCTTTAAATTATGACGATGTTACATTAAAAGGGCCCAAAAAATAAAGCATATCCCAAAAAGTATAATTTTTTGGAGTCGTCGTAGTTTGCTGAAACGTACACAGTTGGAAAGCTCGATCTGAAATTTCAAGTCTTAAAAATAGTTCTATGTATAATTTATGAAGTTGTTGCTATAAATACAGTTCGAAAAAAAATGCGTAGGAGAAAAACTATCCGTTTTTCGAACTTGTCATAATTTGATGAATTATACACCTTCAAAAAAATCTATTAGCATACTTTCACAAGTGATAAATCGATTTTTAGAATCCACACATGTTATTGAAGGTATAGATTGTTACGATAAAAAACTGCGAGAGAATAGAGCTAAACCAAAAAATAAATAATATTTCGAAGATGTCGTAATTTGATAAATTATGCGTCGCAGAAAATGTTTATAAACTTATTTCACATCTGAACAAGAATTGGTTGAAATTAAACTCCATCTTTGAATTATAAAGTATTTAAGAAAAAAAAAACACAACAATCGAGCATGACCTGTTAACCATAAATTCTCCATAGTTGTCATAATTTGATAGATTATACACTGTCAAAGAGCTCTATAAAATTACTTTCACATGTTACAAACAATTACTTCCAATTACACTCATTCTTTGAGTTGTGAATATGTTTATAAAAAAAGTCAATAGATGCGAGAATATCAGAAAAAATCTTAAATTTTTTTGTAGTCGTCGTCATTTGATACTCACACAAGGTCAAAAGACTCTGTCAACCTATTATGAAATGTGGATATTATTTTTTTGAAGTATACTCATCCTTTAAATTATGATGATGTTACACTAAAAGGTCCCAAAAAATAAAGCATATCCCAAAAAGTATAATTTTTTGGAGCCGTCGTAGTTTGCTAAAACGTACACAGTCGGAAAACTCGATCTCTAATTTGAAATTTGAAAAATAGTTCTATGTATAATTAACGAATTTGTTGCTATAAATACAGTTCGAAAAAATAATGCATAGGCGAAAAACTATCCGTTTTTCGAACTTGTCATAATTTGATGAATTATACTCCGTCAAAAAAATCTATTAGCATACTTTCACGAGTGATAAATCGATTTTTAGAATCCACACATGTTATTGAAGGTATAGGTTGTTACGATAAAAAAACTGCGAGAGAATAGAGCTAAACAAAAATATATATAATATTTCGAAGATGTCGTAATTTGATAAATTATACGTCGCAGAAAATGTTTATAAACTTATTTCACATCTGAAGAAGAATTGGTTGAAATTAAACTCCATCTTTGAATTATAAAGTATTTAAGAAAAGAAAAAAAAGCACAACAATCAAGCATGACCTGTTAACCATAAATTCTCCATAGTTTTCATAATTTGATAAATTATACACTGTCAAAAAGCTCAATAAAATTAATTCACATGTTACAAACCATTATTTCAAATTACACTCATTCTTTGAGTTATGAATAACAGAAAAAATCATAAAATTTTTTGTAGTCGTCGTAATTTGATACTCACACAACGTGGAAAGACTTTGTCAACCTATTTTGAAATGTGGATATTATTTTTTTGAAGTACACTCATCCTTTAAATTATGACGATGTTACATTAAAAGGGCCCAAAAAATAAAGCATATCCCAAAAAGTATAATTTTTTGGAGTCGTCGTAGTTTGCTGAAACGTACACAGTTGGAAAGCTCGATCTGTAATTTCAAGTCTTAAAAATAGTTCTATGTATAATTTATGAAGTTGTTGCTATAAATACAGTTCTAAAAAAAAATGCGTAGGAGAAAAACTATCCGTTTTTCGAACTTGTCATAATTTGATGAATTATACACCTTCAAAAAAATCTATTAGCATACTTTCACAAGTGATAAATCGATTTTTAGAATCCACACATGTTATTGAAGGTATAGATTGTTACGATAAAAAACTGCGAGAGAATAGAGCTAAACCAAAAAATAAATAATATTTCGAAGATGTCGTAATTTGATAAATTATGCGTCGCAGAAAATGTTTATAAACTTATTTCACATCTGAACAAGAATTGGTTGAAATTAAACTCCATCTTTGAATTATAAAGTATTTAAGAAAAAAAAAAACACAACAATCGAGCATGACCTGTTAACCATAAATTCTCCATAGTTGTCATAATTTGATAGATTATACACTGTCAAAGAGCTCTATAAAATTACTTTCACATGTTACAAACAATTACTTCCAATTACACTCATTCTTTGAGTTGTGAATATGTTTATAAAAAAAGTCAATAGATGCGAGAATATCAGAAAAATCTTAAATTTTTTGTAGTCGTCGTCATTTGATACTCACACAAGGTCAAAAGACTCTGTCAACCTATTATGAAATGTGGATATTATTTTTTTGAAGTATACTCATCCTTTAAATTATGATGATGTTACACTAAAAGGTCCCAAAAAATAAAGCATATCCCAAAAAGTATAATTTTTTGGAGCCGTCGTAGTTTGCTAAAACGTACACAGTCGGAAAACTCGATCTCTAATTTGAAATTTGAAAAATAGTTCTATGTATAATTAACGAATTTGTTGCTATAAATACAGTTCGAAAAAATAATGCATAGGCGAAAAACTATCGTTTTTTCGAACTTGTCATAATTTGATGAATTATACTCCGTCAAAAAAATCTATTAGCATACTTTCACGAGTGATAAATCGATTTTTAGAATCCACACATGTTATTGAAGGTATAGGTTGTTACGATAAAAAAACAGCGAGAGAATAGAGCTAAACAAAAAAATATATAATATTTCGAAGATGTCGTAATTTGATAAATTATACGTCGCAGAAAATGTTTATAAACTTATTTCACATCTGAAGAAGAATTGGTTGAAATTAAACTCCATCTTTGAATTATAAAGTATTTAAGAAAAGAAAAAAAGCACAACAATCAAGCATGACCTGTTAACCATAAATTCTCCATAGTTTTCATAATTTGATAAATTATACACTGTCAAAAAGCTCAATAAAATTAATTCACATGTTACAAACCATTATTTCAAATTACACTCATTCTTTGAGTTATGAATAACAGAAAAAATCATAAATTTTTTGTAGTCGTCGTAATTTGATACTCACACAACGTGGAAAGACTTTGTCAACCTATTTTGAAATGTGGATATTATTTTTTTGAAGTACACTCATCCTTTAAATTATGACGATGTTACATTAAAAGGGCCCAAAAAATAAAGCATATCCCAAAAAGTATAATTTTTTGGAGTCGTCGTAGTTTGCTGAAACGTACACAGTTGGAAAGCTCGATCTGTAATTTCAAGTCTTAAAAATAGTTCTATGTATAATTTATGAAGTTGTTGCTATAAATACAGTTCTAAAAAAAATGCGTAGGAGAAAAACTATCCGTTTTTCGAACTTGTCATAATTTGATGAATTATACACCTTCAAAAAAATCTATTAGCATACTTTCACGAGTGATAAATCGATTTTTAGAATCCACACATGTTATTGAAGGTATAGGTTGTTACGATAAAAAAAACTGCGAGAGAATAGAGCTAAACAAAAAAATATATAATATTTCGAAGATGTCGTAATTTGATAAATTATACGTCGCAGAAAATGTTTATAAACTTATTTCACATCTGAAGAAGAATTGGTTGAAATTAAACTCCATCTTTGAATTATAAAGTATTTAAGAAAAGAAAAAAAGCACAACAATCAAGCATGACCTGTTAACCATAAATTCTCCATAGTTTTCATAATTTGATAAATTATACACTGTCAAAAAGCTCAATAAAATTAATTCACATGTTACAAACCATTATTTCAAATTACACTCATTCTTTGAGTTATGAATAACAGAAAAAATCATAAATTTTTTGTAGTCGTCGTAATTTGATACTCACACAACGTGGAAAGACTTTGTCAACCTATTTTGAAATGTGGATAGTATTTTTTTGAAGTACACTCATCCTTTAAATTATGACGATGTTACATTAAAAGGTCCCAAAAAATAAAGCATATCCCAAAAAGTATAATTTTTTGGAGTCGTCGTAGTTTGCTGAAACGTACACAGTTGGAAAGCTCGATCTGTAATTTCAAGTCTTAAAAATAGTTCTATGTATAATTTATGAAGTTGTTGCCATAAATACAGTTCGAAAAAAAATGCGTAGGAGAAAAACTATCCGTTTTTCGAACTTGTCATAATTTGATGAATTATACACCTTCAAAAAAATCTATTAGCATACTTTCACAAGTGATAAATCGATTTTTAGAATCCACACATGTTATTGAAGGTATAGATTGTTACGATAAAAAACTGCGAGAGAATAGAGCTAAACCAAAAAATAAATAATATTTCGAAGATGTCGTAATTTGATAAATTATGCGTCGCAGAAAATGTCTATAAACTTATTTCACATCTGAACAAGAATTGGTTGAAATTAAACTCCATCTTTGAATTATAAAGTATTTAAGAAAAAAAAAACACAACAATCGAGCATGACCTGTTAACCATAAATTCTCCATAGTTGTCATAATTTGATAGATTATACACTGTCAAAGAGCTCTATAAAATTACTTTCACATGTTACAAACAATTACTTCCAATTACACTCATTCTTTGAGTTGTGAATATGTTTATAAAAAAAGTCAATAGATGCGAGAATATCAGAAAAATCTTAAATTTTTTGTAGTCGTCGTCATTTGATACTCACACAAGGTCAAAAGACTCTGTCAACCTATTATGAAATGTGGATATTATTTTTTTGAAGTATACTCATCCTTTAAATTATGATGATGTTACACTAAAAGGTCCCAAAAAATAAAGCATATCCCAAAAAGTATAATTTTTTGGAGCCGTCGTAGTTTGCTAAAACGTACACAGTCGGAAAACTCGATCTCTAATTTGAAATTTGAAAAATAGTTCTATGTATAATTAACGAATTTGTTGCTATAAATACAGTTCGAAAAAATAATGCATAGGCGAAAAACTATCCGTTTTTCGAACTTGTCATAATTTGATGAATTATACTCCGTCAAAAAAATCTATTAGCATACTTTCACGAGTGATAAATCGATTTTTAGAATCCACACATGTTATTGAAGGTATAGGTTGTTACGATAAAAAAAAACTGCGAGAGAATAGAGCTAAAAAAAAAAAATATATAATATTTCGAAGATGTCGTAATTTGATAAATTATACGTCGCAGAAAATGTTTATAAACTTATTTCACATCTGAAGAAGAATTGGTTGAAATTAAACTCCATCTTTGAATTATAAAGTATTTAAGAAAAGAAAAAAAGCACAACAATCAAGCATGACCTGTTAACCATAAATTATCCATAGTTTTCATAATTTGATAAATTATACACTGTCAAAAAGCTCAATAAAATTAATTCACATGTTACAAACCATTATTTCAAATTACACTCATTCTTTGAGTTATGAATAACAGAAAAAATCATAAATTTTTTGTAGTCGTCGTAATTTGATACTCACACAACGTCGAAAGACTTTGTCAACCTATTTTGAAATGTGGATATTATTTTTTTGAAGTACACTCATCCTTTAAATTATGACGATGTTACATTAAAAGGGCCCAAAAAATAAAGCATATCCCAAAAAGTATAATTTTTTGGAGTCGTCGTAGTTTGCTGAAACGTACACAGTTGGAAAGCTCGATCTGTAATTTCAAGTCTTAAAAATAGTTCTATGTATAATTTATGAAGTTGTTGCTATAAATACAGTTCTAAAAAAAATGCGTAGGAGAAAAAACTATCCGTTTTTCGAACTTGTCATAATTTGATGAATTATACACCTTCAAAAAAATCTATTAGCATACTTTCACGAGTGATAAATCGATTTTTAGAATCCACACATGTTATTGAAGGTATAGGTTGTTACGATAAAAAAACTGCGAGAGAATAGAGCTAAACAAAAAAATATATAATATTTCGAAGATGTCGTAATTTGATAAATTATACGTCGCAGAAAATGTTTATAAACTTATTTCACATCTGAAGAAGAATTGGTTGAAATTAAACTCCATCTTTGAATTATAAAGTATTTAAGAAAAGAAAAAAAGCACAACAATCAAGCATGACCTGTTAACCATAAATTCTCCATAGTTTTCATAATTTGATAAATTATACACTGTCAAAAAACTCAATAAAATTAATTCACATGTTACAAACCATTATTTCAAATTACACTCATTCTTTGAGTTATGAATAACAGAAAAAATCATAAATTTTTTGTAGTCGTCGTAATTTGATACTCACACAACGTGGAAAGACTTTGTCAACCTATTTTGAAATGTGGATAGTATTTTTTTGAAGTACACTCATCCTTTAAATTATGACGATGTTACATTAAAAGGGCCCAAAAAATAAAGCATATCCCAAAAAGTATAATTTTTTGGAGTCGTCGTAGTTTGCTGAAACGTACACAGTTGGAAAGCTCGATCTGTAATTTCAAGTCTTAAAAATAGTTCTATGTATAATTTATGAAGTTGTTGCTATAAATACAGTTCGAAAAAAAATGCGTAGGAGAAAAACTATCCGTTTTTCGAACTTGTCATAATTTGATGAATTATACTCCGTCAAAAAAATCTATTAGCATACTTTCACGAGTGATAAATCGATTTTTAGAATCCACACATGTTATTGAAGGTATAGGTTGTTACGATAAAAAAACTGCGAGAGAATAGAGCTAAACAAAAAAATATATAATATTTCGAAGATGTCGTAATTTGATAAATTATACGTCGCAGAAAATGTTTATAAACTTATTTCACATCTGAAGAAGAATTGGTTGAAATTAAACTCCATCTTTGAATTATAAAGTATTTAAGAAAAGAAAAAAAGCACAACAATCAAGCATGACCTGTTAACCATAAATTATCCATAGTTTTCATAATTTGATAAATTATACACTGTCAAAAAGCTCAATAAAATTAATTCACATGTTACAAACCATTATTTCAAATTACACTCATTCTTTGAGTTATGAATAACAGAAAAAATCATAAATTTTTTGTAGTCGTCGTAATTTGATACTCACACAACGTCGAAAGACTTTGTCAACCTATTTTGAAATGTGGATATTATTTTTTTGAAGTACACTCATCCTTTAAATTATGACGATGTTACATTTAAAAGGGCCCAAAAAATAAAGCATATCCCAAAAAGTATAATTTTTTTTGGAGTCGTCGTAGTTTGCTGAAACGTACACAGTTGGAAAGCTCGATCTGTAATTTCAAGTCTTAAAAATAGTTCTATGTATAATTTATGAAGTTGTTGCTATAAATACAGTTCTAAAAAAAAAATGCGTAGGAGAAAAAACTATCCGTTTTTTCGAACTTGTCATAATTTGATGAATTATACACCTTCAAAAAAATCTATTAGCATACTTTCACGAGTGATAAATCGATTTTTAGAATCCACACATGTTATTGAAGGTATAGGTTGTTACGATAAAAAAAAACTGCGAGAGAATAGAGCTAAACAAAAAAATATATAATATTTCGAAGATGTCGTAATTTGATAAATTATACGTCGCAGAAAATGTTTATAAACTTATTTCACATCTGAAGAAGAATTGGTTGAAATTAAACTCCATCTTTGAATTATAAAGTATTTAAGAAAAGAAAAAAAGCACAACAATCAAGCATGACCTGTTAACCATAAAATTCTCCATAGTTTTCATAATTTGATAAATTATACACTGTCAAAAAACTCAATAAAATTAATTCACATGTTTACAAACCATTATTTCAAATTACACTCATTCTTTGAGTTATGAATAACAGAAAAAAATCATAAATTTTTTGTAGTCGTCGTAATTTGATACTCACACAACGTGGAAAGACTTTGTCAACCTATTTTGAAATGTGGATAGTATTTTTTTGAAGTACACTCATCCTTTAAATTATGACGATGTTACATTAAAAGGGCCCAAAAAATAAAGCATATCCCAAAAAGTATAATTTTTTGGAGTCGTCGTAGTTTGCTGAAACGTACACAGTTGGAAAGCTCGATCTGTAATTTCAAGTCTTAAAAATAGTTCTATGTATAATTTATGAAGTTGTTGCTATAAATACAGTTCGAAAAAAAATGCGTAGGAGAAAAACTATCCGTTTTTCGAACTTGTCATAATTTGATGAATTATACACCTTCAAAAAAATCTATTAGCATACTTTCACAAGTGATAAATCGATTTTTAGAATCCACACATGTTATTGAAGGTATAGATTGTTACGATAAAAAACTGCGAGAGAATAGAGCTAAACCAAAAAATAAATAATATTTCGAAGATGTCGTAATTTGATAAATTATGCGTCGCAGAAAATGTTTATAAACTTATTTCACATCTGAACAAGAATTGGTTGAAATTAAACTCCATCTTTGAATTATAAAGTATTTAAGAAAAAAAAAAAACACAACAATCGAGCATGACCTGTTAACCATAAATTCTCCATAGTTGTCATAATTTGATAGATTATACACTGTCAAAGAGCTCTATAAAATTACTTTCACATGTTACAAAACAATTACTTCCAATTACACTCATTCTTTGAGTTGTGAATATGTTTATAAAAAAAGTCAATAG
The DNA here is from genome assembly GCA_019395295.1 of Osmanthus fragrans. Lineage (NCBI taxonomy): Eukaryota > Viridiplantae > Streptophyta > Magnoliopsida > Lamiales > Oleaceae > Osmanthus > Osmanthus fragrans. The sequence goes on along the minus strand of CM033350.1, from coordinate 25,051,164 downwards.
ATGCGAGAATATCAGAAAAATCTTAAATTTTTTGTAGTCGTCGTCATTTGATACTCACACAAGGTCAAAAGACTCTGTCAACCTATTATGAAATGTGGATATTATTTTTTTGAAGTATACTCATCCTTTAAATTATGATGATGTTACACTAAAAGGTCCCAAAAAATAAAGCATATCCCAAAAAGTATAATTTTTTGGAGCCGTCGTAGTTTGCTAAAACGTACACAGTCGGAAAACTCGATCTCTAATTTCAAATTTGAAAAATAGTTCTATGTATAATTAACGAATTTGTTGCTATAAATACAGTTCGAAAAAATAATGCATAGGCGAAAAACTATCCGTTTTTCGAACTTGTCATAATTTGATGAATTATACTCCGTCAAAAAAATCTATTAGCATACTTTCACGAGTGATAAATCGATTTTTAGAATCCACACATGTTATTGAAGGTATAGGTTGTTACGATAAAAAAACTGCGAGAGAATAGAGCTAAACAAAAAAATATATAATATTTCGAAGATGTCGTAATTTGATAAATTATACGTCGCAGAAAATGTTTATAAACTTATTTCACATCTGAAGAAGAATTGGTTGAAATTAAACTCCATCTTTGAATTATAAAGTATTTAAGAAAAAAAAAAAAGCACAACAATCAAGCATGACCTGTTAACCATAAATTCTCCATAGTTTTCATAATTTGATAAATTATACACTGTCAAAAAGCTCAATAAAATTAATTCACATGTTACAAACCATTATTTCAAATTACACTCATTCTTTGAGTTATGAATAACAGAAAAAATCATAAATTTTTTGTAGTCGTCGTAATTTGATACTCACACAACGTGGAAAGACTTTGTCAAACTATTTTGAAATGTGGATAGTATTTTTTTGAAGTACACTCATCCTTTAAATTATGACGATGTTACATTAAAAGGGCCCAAAAAATAAAGCATATCCCAAAAAGTATAATTTTTTGGAGTCGTCGTAGTTTGCTGAAACGTACACAGTTGGAAAGCTCGATCTGTAATTTCAAGTCTTAAAAATAGTTCTATGTATAATTTATGAAGTTGTTGCTGTAAATACAGTTCGAAAAAAAATGCGTAGGAGAAAAACTATCCGTTTTTCGAACTTGTCATAATTTGATGAATTATACACCTTCAAAAAAATCTATTAGCATACTTTCACAAGTGATAAATCGATTTTTAGAATCCACACATGTTATTGAAGGTATAGATTGTTACGATAAAAAACTGCGAGAGAATAGAGCTAAACCAAAAAATAAATAATATTTCGAAGATGTCGTAATTTGATAAATTATGCGTCGCAGAAAATGTTTATAAACTTATTTCACATCTGAACAAGAATTGGTTGAAATTAAACTCCATCTTTGAATTATAAAGTATTTAAGAAAAAAAAAACACAACAATCGAGCATGACCTGTTAACCATAAATTCTCCATAGTTGTCATAATTTGATAGATTATACACTGTCAAAGAGCTCTATAAAATTACTTTCACATGTTACAAACAATTACTTCCAATTACACTCATTCTTTGAGTTGTGAATATGTTTATAAAAAAAGTCAATAGATGCGAGAATATCAGAAAAATCTTAAATTTTTTGTAGTCGTCGTCATTTGATACTCACACAAGGTCAAAAGACTCTGTCAACCTATTATGAAATGTGGATATTATTTTTTTGAAGTGTACTCATCCTTTAAATTATGATGATGTTACACTAAAAGGTCCCAAAAAATAAAGCATATCCCAAAAAGTATAATTTTTTGGAGCCGTCGTAGTTTGCTAAAACGTACACAGTCGGAAAACTCGAACTCTAATTTCAAATTTGAAAAATAGTTCTATGTATAATTAACGAATTTGTTGCTATAAATACAGTTCGAAAAAATAATGCATAGGCGAAAAACTATCCGTTTTTCGAACTTGTCATAATTTGATGAATTATACTCCGTCAAAAAAAATCTATTAGCATACTTTCACGAGTGATAAATCGATTTTTAGAATCCACACATGTTATTGAAGGTATAGGTTGTTACGATAAAAAAACTGCGAGAGAATAGAGCTAAACAAAAAAATATATAATATTTCGAAGATGTCGTAATTTGATAAATTATACGTCGCAGAAAATGTTTATAAACTTATTTCACATCTGAAGAAGAATTGGTTGAAATTAAACTCCATCTTTGAATTATAAAGTATTTAAGAAAAGAAAAAAAGCACAACAATCAAGCATGACCTGTTAACCATAAATTCTCCATAGTTTTCATAATTTGATAAATTATACACTGTCAAAAAGCTCAATAAAATTAATTCACATGTTACAAACCATTATTTCAAATTACACTCATTCTTTGAGTTATGAATATATTTATAAAAAATGTCAATAGATGCGAGAATAACAGAAAAAATCATAAATTTTTTGTAGTCGTCGTAATTTGATACTCACACAACGTCGAAAGACTCTGTCAACCTATTATGAAATGTGGATATTATTTTTTTGAAGTACACTCATCCTTTAAATTATGATGATGTTACAGTAAAAGGGCCCAAAAAATAAAGCATATCCCAAAAAGTATAATTTTTTGGAGTCGTCGTAGTTTGCTGAAACGTACACAGTTGGAAAGCTCGATCTGTAATTTCAAGTTTTAAAAATAGTTCTATGTATAATTTACGAAGTAGTTGCTATAAATACAGTTCGAAAAAAATGAGTAGGAGAAAAACTATCCGTTTTTCGAACTTGTCATAATTTGATGAATTATACACCTTCAAAAAAATCTATTAGCATACTTTCATGAGTGATAATTCGATTTTTCGAATCCACACATGTTATTGAAGGTATAGGTTGTTACGATAAAAAACTGCGAGAGAATAGAGCTAAACAAAAAAATATATAATATTTCGAAGATGTCGTAATTTGATAAATTATACGTGGCAGAAAATGTTTATAAACTTATTTCACAACTGAAGAAGAATTGGTTGAAATTAAACTTCATCTTTGATTTATAAAGTATTTAAGAAAAAAAAAAAAAACAACAATCGAGCATGACCTGTTAACCATAAATTCTCCATAGTTGTCATAATTTGATAAATTATACACTGTCAAAAAGCTCTATAAAATTACTTTCACATGTTACAAACAATTATTTCCAATTACACTCATTCTTTGAGTTATGAATATGTTTATAAAAAATGTCAATAGATGCGAGGTAACAGAAAAAATCATAAATTTTTTGCAGTCGTCGTAATTTAATACTCACACAACGTCGAAAGACTCTGTCAACCTATTATGAAATGTGGATATTGTTTTTTTGAAGTACACTCATCGTTTAAATTATGATGATGTTACAGTAAAAGGGCCCAAAAAATAAAGCATATCCCAAAAAGTATAATTTTTTGGAGTGGTCATAGTTTGCTGAAACGTACACAGTCGGAAAGCTCGATCTGTAATTTCAAGTTTTAAAAATAGTTCTATGTATAATTTACGAAGTTGTTGCTATATATACAGTTCGAAAAAAAATGCGTAGGAGAAAAACCATTCGTTTTTCGAACTTGTCATAATTTGATGAATTATACACCGTCAAAAAAATCTATTTGCATACTTTCACGAGTGATAAATCGATTTTTAAAATCCACACATGTTATTGAAGGTATAGGTTGTTACATTAAAAAACTGCGAGAGAATAGAGCTAAACCAAAAAATATATAATATTTCGAAGATGTCGTAATTTGATAAATTATACGTCGCAGAAAATGTTTATAAACTTATTTCACATCTGAAGAAGAATTGGTTGAAATTAAACTTCATCTTTGATTAATATACTATTTATTAAAAAAAAAAGCACAACAATCGAGCATGACCTGTTGACCATAAATTCTCCATAGTTGTCATAATTTGATAAATTATACACTGTCAAGGAACTCTATAAAATTAATTCACATGTTACAAACAATTATTTCCAATTACACTCATTCTTTGAGTTATGAATATTTTTATAAAAAATGTCAATAGATGCGAGAATAACAGAAAAAATCATAAATTTTTTGTAGTCGTCGTCATTTGATACTCACACAACGTCGAATGACTTTGTCAACCTATTACGAAATGTGGATATTATTTTTTTGAAGTACACTCATCCTTTAAAATATGATGATGTTACAGTAAAATGGCCCAAAAAATAAAGCATATCCCAAAAAGTATAATTTTTTGGAGTCCTCGTAGTTTGCTGAAACGTACAAAGTCGGAAAGCTCGATCTGTAATTTCAAGTTTTAAAAATAGTTCTATGTATAATTTACGAAGTTGTTGCTATATATACAGTTCGAAAAAAAATGCGTAAGAGAAAAACCATTCGTTTTTCGAACTTGTCATAATTTGATGAATTATACACCGTCAAAAAAATCTATTAGCATACTTTCACGAGTGATAAATCGATTTTTAAAATCCACACATGTTATTGAAGGTATAGGTTGTTACATTAAAAAACTGCGAGAGAATAGAGCTAAACCAAAAAATATATAATATTTCGAAGATGTCGTAATTTGATAAATTATACGTCGCAGAAAATGTTTATAAACTTATTTCACATCTGAAGAAGAATTGGTTGAAATTAAACTTCATCTTTGATTAATATACTATTTATTAAAAAAAAAAAAGGCACAACAATCGAGCATGACCTGTTAACCATAAATTCTCCATAGTTGTCATAATTTGATAAATTATACACTGTCAAAGAGCTCTATAAAATTAATTCACATGTTACAAACAATTATTTTCAATTACACTCATTCTTTGAGTTATGAATATGTTTATAAAAAATGTCAATAGACGCGAGAATAACAGAAAAAATCATAAATTTTTTGTAGTCGTCGTCATTTGATACTCACACAACGTCGAAAGACTCTGTCAACCTATTACGAAATGTGGATATTATTTTTTTGAAGTACACTCATCCTTTAAATTATGATGATGTTACAGTAAAAGGGCCCAAAAAATAAAGAATATCCCAAAAAGTATAATTTTTGGGAGTCGTCGTAGTTTGATGAAACGTACACAGTTGGAAAGCTCGATCTGTAATTTCAAGTCTTAAAAATAGTTCTATGTATAATTTACGAAGTTGTTGCTATAAATACAGTTCGAAAAAAAATGCGTAGGAGAAAAACTATCCGTTTTTCGAACTTGTCATAATTTGATGAATTATACATCTTCAAAAAAATCTATTAGCATACTTTCATGAGTGATAAATCGATTTTTAGAATCCACACATGTTATTGAAGGTATAGGTTGTTACGATAAAAAACTGCGAGAGAATAGAGCTAAACCAAAAAATATATAATTTTTCGAAGATGTCGTAATTTGATAAATTATACGTCGCAGAAAATGTTTATAAACTTATTTCACATCTGAAGAAGAATTGGTTGAAATTAAATTTCGTCTTTGATTTATAAAGTATTTAAGAAAAAAAAAAACCACAACAATCGAGCATGACCTGTTACCCATAAATTCTCCATAGTTGTCATAATTTGATAAATTTTACAGTGTCAAAAAGCTCTATAAAATTACTTTCGCATGTTACAAACAATTATTTCCAATTACACTCATTCTTTGAGTTATGAATATATTTATAAAAAATGTCAATAGATGCGAGAATAACAGAAAAAATCATAAATTTTTTGTAGTCGTCGTAATTTGATACTCACAATACATCGAAAGACTCTGTCAACCTATTATGAAATGTGGATATTATTTTTTTGAAGTACACTCATCCTTTAAATTATGATGATGTTACAGTAAAAGGGCCCAAAAAATAAAGCATATCCCAAAAAGTATAATTCTTTGGAGTCGTCGTAGTTTACTGAAACGTACACAGTCGGAAAGCTCGATCTGTAATTTCAAGTTTTAAAAATAGTTCTATGTATAATTTACGAAGTTGTTGCTATATATACAGTTCGAAAAAAAATGCGTAGGAGAAAAACAATTCGTTTTTCGAACTTGTCATAATTTGATGAATTATACACCGTCAAAAAAATCTATTAACATACTTTCACGAGTGATAAATCGATTTTTAGAATCCACACATGTTATTGAAGGTATAGGTTGTTACGTTAAAAAACTGCGAGAGAATAGAGCTAAACCAAAATATATATAATATTTCGAAGATGTCGTAATTTGATAAATTATACGTCGCAGAAAATGTTTATAAACTTATTTCACATCTGAAGAAGAATTGGTTGAAATTAAACTTCATCTTTGATTAATATACTATTTATTAAAAAAAAAAGCACAACAATCGAGCATGACCTGTTGACCATAAATTCTCCATAGTTGTCATAATTTGATAAATTATACACTGTCAAAGAGCTCTATAAAATTAATTCACATGTTACAAACAATTATTTCCAATTACACTCATTCTTTGAGTTATGAATATGTTTATAAAAAATGTCAATAGATGCGAGAATAACAGAAAAAATCATAAATTTTTTGTAGTCGTCGTCATTTGATACTCACACAACGTCGAATGACTTTGTCAACCTATTATGAAATGTGGATATTATTTTTTTGAAGTACACTCATCCTTTAAATTATGATGATGTTACAGTAAAAGGGCCCAAAAAATAAAGCATTTCCCAAAAAGTATAATTCTTTGGAGTCGTCGTAGTTTGCTGAAACATACACAGTCGGAAAGCTCGATCTGTAATTTCAAGTTTTAAAAATAGTTCTATGTATAATTTACGAAGTTGTTGCTATATATACAGTTCGAAAAAAAATGCGTAGGAGAAAAACTATTCGTTTTTCGAACTTGTCATAATTTGATGAATTATACACCGTCAAAAAAATCTATTAGCATACTTTCACGAGTGATAAATCGATTTTTAAAATCCACACATGTTATTGAAGGTATAGGTTGTTACATTAAAAAACTGCGAGAGAATAGAGCTAAACCAAAAAATATATAATATTTCGAAGATGTCGTAATTTGATAAATTATACGTCGCAGAAAATGTTTATAAACTTATTTCACATCTGAAGAAGAATTGGTTGAAATTAAACTTCATCTTTTATTAATATAGTATTTATTAAAAAAAAAAAAAAGGCACAACAATCGAGCATGACCTGTTAACCATAAATTCTCCATAGTTGTCATAATTTGATAAATTATACACTGTCAAAGAGCTCTATAAAATTAATTCACATGTTACAAACAATTATTTCCAATTACACTCATTCTTTGAGTTATGAATATGTTTATAAAAAATGTCAATAGACGCGAGAATAAAAGAAAAAATCATAAATTTTTTGTAGTCGTCGTCATTTGATACTCACACAACGTCGAAAGACTCTGTCAACCTATTACGAAATGTGGATATTATTTTTTTGAAGTACACTCATCCTTTAAATTATGATGATGTTACAGTAAAAGGGCCCAAAAAATAAAGCATATCCCAAAAAGTATAATTTTTTGGAGTCGTCGTAGTTTTTTGATGAAACGTACACAGTTGGAAAGCTCGATCTGTAATTTCAAGTCTTAAAAATAGTTCTATGTATAATTTACGAAGTTGTTGCTATAAATACAGTTCGAAAAAAAATGCGTAGGAGAAAAACTATCCGTTTTTCGAACTTGTCATAATTTGATGAATTATACACCTTCAAAAAAATCTATTAGCATACTTTCATGAGTGATAAATCGATTTTTAGAATCCACACATGTTATTGAAGGTATAGGTTGTTACGATAAAAAACTGCGAGAGAATAGAGCTAAACCAAAAAATATATAATTTTTCGAAGATGTCGTAATTTGATAAATTATACGTCGCAGAAAATGTTTTTATAAACTTATTTCACATCTGAAGAAGAATTCGTTGAAATTAAATTTCGTCTTTGATTTATAAAGTATTTAAGAAAAAAAAAAAACCACAACAATCGAGCATGACCTGTTACCCATAAATTCTCCATAGTTGTCATAATTTGATAAATTTTACAGTGTCAAAAAGCTCTATAAAATTACTTTCGCATGTTACAAACAATTATTTCCAATTACACTCATTCTTTGAGTTATGAATATATTTATAAAAAATGTCAATAGATGCGAGAATAACAGAAAAAATCATAAATTTTTTGTAGTCGTCGTAATTTGATACTCACACAACATCGAAAGACTCTGTCAACCTATTATGAAATGTGGATATTATTTTTTTGAAGTACACTCATCCTTTAAATTATGATGATGTTACAGTAAAAAGGGCCCAAAAAATAAAGCATATCCCAAAAAGTATAATTCTTTGGAGTCGTCGTAGTTTGCTGAAACGTACACAGTCGGAAAGCTCGATCTGTAATTTCAAGTTTTAAAAATAGTTCTATGTATAATTTACGAAGTTGTTGCTATATATACAGTTCGAAAAAAAATGCGTAGGAGAAAAACCATTCGTTTTTCGAACTTGTCATAATTTGATGAATTATACACCGTAAAAAAAATCTATTTGCATACTTTCACGAGTGATAAATCGATTTTTAAAATCCACACATGTTATTGAAGGTATAGGTTGTTACATTAAAAAACTGCGAGAGAATAGAGCTAAACCAAAAAATATATAATATTTCGAAGATGTCGTAATTTGATAAATTATACGTCGCAGAAAATGTTTATAAACTTATTTCACATCTGAAGAAGAATTGGTTGAAATTAAACTTCATCTTTGATTAATATACTATTTATTAAAAAAAAAAGCACAACAATCGAGCATGACCTGTTGACCATAAATTCTCCATAGTTGTCATAATTTGATAAATTATACACTGTCAAAGAGCTCTATAAAATTAATTCACATGTTACAAACAATTATTTCCAATTACACTCATTCTTTGAGTTATGAATATATTTATAAAAAATGTCAATAGATGCGAGAATAACAGAAAAAATCATAAATTTTTTGTAGTCGTCGTAATTTGATACTCACACAACATCGAAAGACTCTGTCAACCTATTATGAAATGTGGATATTATTTTTTTGAAGTACACTCATCCTTTAAATTATGATGATGTTACAGTAAAAGGGCCCAAAAAATAAAGCATATCCCAAAAAGTATAATTCTTTGGAGTCGTCGTAGTTTGCTGAAACGTACACAGTCGGAAAGCTCGATCTGTAATTTCAAGTTTTAAAAATAGTTCTATGTATAATTTACGAAGTTGTTGCTATATATACAGTTCGAAAAAAAATGCGTAGGAGAAAAACCATTCGTTTTTCGAACTTGTCATAATTTGATGAATTATACACCGTAAAAAAAATCTATTTGCATACTTTCACGAGTGATAAATCGATTTTTAAAATCCACACATGTTATTGAAGGTATAGGTTGTTACATTAAAAAACTGCGAGAGAATAGAGCTAAACCAAAAAATATATAATATTTCGAAGATGTCGTAATTTGATAAATTATACGTCGCAGAAAATGTTTATAAACTTATTTCACATCTGAAGAAGAATTGGTTGAAATTAAACTTCGTCTTTGATTAATATACTATTTATTAAAAAAAAAAGCACAACAATCGAGCATGACCTGTTGACCATAAATTCTCCATAGTTGTCATAATTTGATAAATTATACACTGTCAAGGAACTCTATAAAATTAATTCACATGTTACAAACAATTATTTCCAATTACACTCATTCTTTGAGTTATGAATATGTTTATAAAAAATGTCAATAGATGCGAGAATAACATAAAAAATCATAAATTTTTTGTAGTCGTCGTCATTTGATACTCACACGACGTCGAATGACTTTGTCAACCTATTACGAAATGTGGATATTATTTTTTTGAAGTACACTCATCCTTTAAATTATGATGATGTTACAGTAAAATGGCCCAAAAAATAAAGCATATCCCAAAAAGTATAATTTTTTGGAGTCGTCGTAGTTTGCTGAAACGTACACAGTCGGAAAGCTCGATCTGTAATTTCAAGTTTTAAAAATAGTTCTATGTATAATTTACGAAGTTGTTGCTATATATACAGTTCGAAAAAAAATGCGTAAGAGAAAACCATTCGTTTTTCGAACTTGTCATAATTTGATGAATTATACACCGTAAAAAAAATCTATTTGCATACTTTCACGAGTGATAAATCGATTTTTAAAATCCACACATGTTATTGAAGGTATAGGTTGTTACATTAAAAAACTGCGAGAGAATAGAGCTAAACCAAAAAATATATAATATTTCGAAGATGTCGTAATTTGATAAATTATACGTCGCAGAAAATGTTTATAAACTTATTTCACATCTGAAGAAGAATTGGTTGAAATTAAACTTCGTCTTTGATTAATATACTATTTATTAAAAAAAAAAGCACAACAATCGAGCATGACCTGTTGACCATAAATTCTCCATAGTTGTCATAATTTGATAAATTATACACTGTCAAAGAGCTCTATAAAATTAATTCACATGTTACAAACAATTATTTCCAATTACACTCATTCTTTGAGTTATGAATATATTTATAAAAAATGTCAATAGATGCGAGAATAACAGAAAAAATCATAAATTTTTTGTAGTCGTCGTAATTTGATACTCACACAACATCGAAAGACTCTGTCAACCTATTATGAAATGTGGATATTATTTTTTTGAAGTACACTCATCCTTTAAATTATGATGATGTTACAGTAAAATGGCCCAAAAAATAAAGCATATCCCAAAAAGTATAATTTTTTGGAGTCGTCGTAGTTTGATGAAACGTACACAGTTGGAAAGCTCGATCTGTAATTTCAAGTCTTAAAAATAGTTCTATGTATAATTTACGAAGTTGTTGCTATAAATACAGTTCGAAAAAAAATGCGTAGGAGAAAAACTATCCGTTTTTCGAACTTGTCATAATTTGATGAATTATACACCTTCAAAAAAATCTATTAGCATACTTTCATGAGTGATAAATCGATTTTTAGAATCCACACATGTTATTGAAGGTATAGGTTGTTACGATAAAAAACTGCGAGAGAATAGAGCTAAACCAAAAAATATATAATTTTTCGAAGATGTCGTAATTTGATAAATTATACGTCGCAGAAAATGTTTATAAACTTATTTCACATCTGAAGAAGAATTGGTTGAAATTAAATTTCGTCTTTGATTTATAAAGTATTTAAGAAAAAAAAAAAACCACAACAATCGAGCATGACCTGTTACCCATAAATTCTCCATAGTTGTCATAATTTGATAAATTTTACAGTGTCAAAAAGCTCTATAAAATTACTTTCGCATGTTACAAACAATTATTTCCAATTACACTCATTCTTTGAGTTATGAATATATTTATAAAAAATGTCAATAGATGCGAGAATAACAGAAAAAATCATAAATTTTTTGTAGTCGTCGTAATTTGATACTCACACAACATCGAAAGACTCTGTCAACCTATTATGAAATGTGGATATTATTTTTTTGAAGTACACTCATCCTTTAAATTATGATGATGTTACAGTAAAAGGGCCCAAAAAATAAAGCATATCCCAAAAAGTATAATTCTTTGGAGTCGTCGTAGTTTGCTGAAACGTACACAGTCGGAAAGCTCGATCTGTAATTTCAAGTTTTAAAAATAGTTCTATGTATAATTTACGAAGTTGTTGCTATATATACAGTTCGAAAAAAAAATGCGTAGGAGAAAAACTATTCGTTTTTCGAACTTGTCATAATTTGATGAATTATACACCGTCAAAAAAATCTATTAACATACTTTCACGAGTGATAAATCGATTTTTAGAATCCACACATGTTATTGAAGGTATAGGTTGTTACGTTAAAAAACTGCGAGAGAATAGAGCTAAACCAAAATATATATAATATTTCGAAGATGTCGTAATTTGATAAATTATACGTCGCAGAAAATGTTTATAAACTTATTTCACATCTGAAGAAGAATTGGTTGAAAATTAAACTTCATCTTTGATTAATATACTATTTATTTAAAAAAAAAAGCACAACAATCGAGCATGACCTGTTGACCATAAATTCTCCATAGTTGTTATAATTTGATAAATTATACACTGTCAAAGAGCTCTATAAAATTAATTCACATGTTACAAACAATTATTTCCAATTACACTCATTCTTTGAGTTATGAATATATTTATAAAAAATGTCAATAGATGCGAGAATAACAGAAAAAATCATAAATTTTTTGTAGTCGTCGTAATTTGATACTCACACAACATCGAAAGACTCTGTCAACCTATTATGAAATGTGGATATTATTTTTTTTGAAGTACACTCATCCTTTAAATTATGATGATGTTACAGTAAAAGGGCCCAAAAAATAAAGCATATCCCAAAAAGTATAATTCTTTGGAGTCGTCGTAGTTTGCTAAAACGTACACAGTCGGAAAGCTCGATCTGTAATTTCAAGTTTTAAAAATAGTTCTATGTATAATTTACGAAGTTGTTGCTATATATACAGTTCGAAAAAAAAATGCGTAGGAGAAAAACTATTCGTTTTTCGAACTTGTCATAATTTGATGAATTATACACCGTCAAAAAAATCTATTAGCATACTTTCACGAGTGATAAATCGATTTTTAAAATCCACACATGTTATTGAAGGTATAGGTTGTTACATTAAAAAACTGCGAGAGAATAGAGCTAAACCAAAAAATATATAATATTTCGAAGATGTCGTAATTTGATAAATTATACGTCGCAGAAAATGTTTATAAACTTATTTCACATCTGAAGAAGAATTGGTTGAAATTAAACTTCATCTTTTATTAATATACTATTTATTAAAAAAAAAAGCACAACAATCGAGCATGACCTGTTGACCATAAATTCTCCATAGTTGTCATAATTTGATAAATTATAAACTGTCAAAGAGCTCTATAAAATTAATTCACATGTTACAAACAATTATTTCCAATTACACTCATTCTTTGAGTTATGAATATGTTTATAAAAAATGTCAATAGATGCGAGAATAACAGAAAAAATCATAAATTTTTTGTAGTCGTCGTCATTTGATACTCACACAACGTCGAATGACTTTGTCAACCTATTATGAAATGTTTATATTATTTTTTTGAAGTACACTCATCCTTTAAATTATGATGATGTTACAGTAAAAGGGCCCAAAAAATAAAGCATAACCCAAAAAGTATAATTCTTTGGAGTCGTCGTAGTTTGCTGAAACGTACACAGTCGGAAAGCTCGATCTGTAATTTCAAGTTTTAAAAATAGTTCTATGTATAATTTACGAAGTTGTTGCTATAAATACAGTTCGAAAGAAAATGCGTAGGCGAAAAAACTATCCGTTTTTCGAACTTGTCATAATTTGATGAATTATACACCTTCAAAAAAATCTATTAGCATACTTTCATGAGTGATAAATCGATTTTTAGAATCCACACATGTTATTGAAGGTATAGGTTGTTACGATAAAAAACTGCGAGAGAATAGAGCTAAAACCAAAAAAATATATAATTTTTCGAAGATGTCGTAATTTGATAAATTATACGTCGCAGAAAATGTTTATAAACTTATTTCACATCTGAAGAAGAATTGGTTGAAATTAAATTTCGTCTTTGATTTATAAAGTATTTAAGAAAAAAAAAACCACAACAATCGAGCATGACCTGTTACCCATAAATTCTCCATAGTTGTCATAATTTGATAAATTTTACAGTGTCAAAAAGCTCTATAAAATTACTTTCGCATGTTACAAACAATTATTTCCAATTACACTCATTCTTTGAGTTATGAATATTTTATAAAAAATGTCAATAGATGCGAGAATAACAGAAAAAATCATAAATTTTTTGTAGTCGTCGTAATTTGATACTCACACAACATCGAAAGACTCTGTCAACCTATTATGAAATGTGGATATTATTTTTTTGAAGTACACTCATCCTTTAAATTATGATGATGTTACAGTAAAAGGGCCCAAAAAATAAAGCATATCCCAAAAAGTATAATTCTTTGGAGTCGTCGTAGTTTGCTGAAACGTACACAGTCGGAAAGCTCGATCTGTAATTTCAAGTTTTAAAAATAGTTCTATGTATAATTTACGAAGTTGTTGCTATATATACAGTTCGAAAAAAAATGCGTAGGAGAAAAACTATTCGTTTTTCGAACTTGTCATAATTTGATGAATTATACACCGTCAAAAAAATCTATTAACATACTTTCACGAGTGATAAATCGATTTTTAGAATCCACACATGTTATTGAAGGTATAGGTTGTTACGTTAAAAAACTGCGAGAGAATAGAGCTAAACCAAAATATATATAATATTTCGAAGATGTCGTAATTTGATAAATTATACGTCGCAGAAAATGTTTATAAACTTATTTCACATCTGAAGAAGAATTGGTTGAAATTAAACTTCATCTTTGATTAATATACTATTTATTAAAAAAAAAAGCACAACAATCGAGCATGACCTGTTGACCATAAATTCTCCATAGTTGTCATAATTTGATAAATTATACACTGTCAAAGAGCTCTATAAAATTAATTCACATGTTACAAACAATTATTTCCAATTACACTCATTCTTTGAGTTATGAATATGTTTATAAAAAATGTCAATAGATGCGAGAATAACAGAAAAAATCATAAATTTTTTGTAGTCGTCGTCATTTGATACTCACACAACGTCGAATGACTTTGTCAACCTATTACGAAATGTGGATATTATTTTTTTGAAGTACACTCATCCTTTAAATTATGATGATGTTACAGTAAAATGGCCCAAAAAAATAAAGCATATCCCAAAAAGTATAATTTTTTGGAGTCGTCGTAGTTTGCTGAAACGTACACAGTCGGAAAGCTCGATCTGTAATTTCAAGTTTTAAAAATAGTTCTATGTATAATTTACGAAGTAGTTGCTATAAATACAGTTCGAAAAAAAATGCGTAGGAGAAAAATTATCCGTTTTTCGAACTTGTCATAATTTGATGAATTATACACCTTCAAAAAAATCTATTAGCATACTTTCATGAGTGATAAATCGATTTTTAGAATCCACACTTGTCATTGAAGGTATAGGTTGTTACGATAAAAAACTGCGAGAGAATCGAGCTAAACCAAAAAAAAAATATAATATTTCGAAGATGTCGTAATTTGATAAATTATACGTCGCAGAAAATGTTTATAAACTTATTTCACATCTGAAAAAGTATTGGTTGAAATTAAACTCCATCTCTGAATTATAAAGTATTTAAGAAAAAAAAAAAAGCACAACAATCGAGCATGACCTGTTAACCATAAATTCTTCATAGTTGTCATAATTTGATAAATTTTACAGTGTCAAAAAGCTCTATAAAATTACTTTCGCATGTTACAAACAATTATTTCCAATTACACTCATTCTTTGAGTTATGAATATTTTATAAAAAATGTCAATAGATGCGAGAATAACAGAAAAAATCATAAATTTTTTGTAGTCGTCGTAATTTGATACTCACACAACATCGAAAGACTCTGTCAACCTATTATGAAATGTGGATATTATTTTTTTGAAGTACACTCATCCTTTAAATTATGATGATGTTACAGTAAAAGGGCCCAAAAAATAAAGCATATCCCAAAAAGTATAATTCTTTGGAGTCGTCGTAGTTTGCTGAAACGTACACAGTCGGAAAGCTCGATCTGTAATTTCAAGTTTTAAAAATAGTTCTATGTATAATTTACGAAGTTGTTGCTATATATACAGTTCGAAAAAAAATGCGTAGGAGAAAAACTATTCGTTTTTCGAACTTGTCATAATTTGATGAATTATACACCGTCAAAAAAATCTATTAACATACTTTCACGAGTGATAAATCGATTTTTAGAATCCACACATGTTATTGAAGGTATAGGTTGTTACGTTAAAAAACTGCGAGAGAATAGAGCTAAACCAAAATATATATAATATTTCGAAGATGTCGTAATTTGATAAATTATACGTCGCAGAAAATGTTTATAAACTTATTTCACATCTGAAGAAGAATTGGTTGAAATTAAACTTCATCTTTGATTAATATACTATTTATTAAAAAAAAAAGCACAACAATCGAGCATGACCTGTTGACCATAAATTCTCCATAGTTGTCATAATTTGATAAATTATACACTGTCAAAGAGCTCTATAAAATTAATTCACATGTTACAAACAATTATTTCCAATTACACTCATTCTTTGAGTTATGAATATGTTTATAAAAAATGTCAATAGATGCGAGAATAACAGAAAAAATCATAAATTTTTTGTAGTCGTCGTCATTTGATACTCACACAACGTCGAATGACTTTGTCAACCTATTATGAAATGTTTATATTATTTTTTTGAAGTACACTCATCCTTTAAATTATGATGATGTTACAGTAAAAGGGCCCAAAAAATAAAGCATAACCCAAAAAGTATAATTCTTTGGAGTCGTCGTAGTTTGCTGAAACGTACACAGTCGGAAAGCTCGATCTGTAATTTCAAGTTTTAAAAATAGTTCTATGTATAATTTACGAAGTTGTTGCTATAAATACAGTTCGAAAAAAAATGCGTAGGAGAAAAACTATCCGTTTTTCGAACTTGTCATAATTTGATGAATTATACACCTTCAAAAAAATCTATTAGCATACTTTCATGAGTGATAAATCGATTTTTAGAATCCACACATGTTATTGAAGGTATAGGTTGTTACGATAAAAAACTGCGAGAGAATAGAGCTAAACCAAAAAATATATAATTTTTCGAAGATGTCGTAATTTGATAAATTATACGTCGCAGAAAATGTTTATAAACTTATTTCACATCTGAAGAAGAATTGGTTGAAATTAAATTTCGTCTTTGATTTATAAAGTATTTAAGAAAAAAAAACCCACAACAATCGAGCATGACCTGTTACCCATAAATTCTCCATAGTTGTCATAATTTGATAAATTTTACAGTGTCAAAAAGCTCTATAAAATTACTTTCGCATGTTACAAACAATTATTTCCAATTACACTCATTCTTTGAGTTATGAATATTTTATAAAAAATGTCAATAGATGCGAGAATAACAGAAAAAATCATAAATTTTTTGTAGTCGTCGTAATTTGATACTCACACAACATCGAAAGACTCTGTCAACCTATTATGAAATGTGGATATTATTTTTTTGAAGTACACTCATCCTTTAAATTATGATGATGTTACAGTAAAAGGGCCCAAAAAATAAAGCATATCCCAAAAAGTATAATTCTTTGGAGTCGTCGTAGTTTGCTGAAACGTACACAGTCGGAAAGCTCGATCTGTAATTTCAAGTTTTAAAAATAGTTCTATGTATAATTTACGAAGTTGTTGCTATATATACAGTTCGAAAAAAAAATGCGTAGGAGAAAAACTATTCGTTTTTTTTCGAACTTGTCATAATTTGATGAATTATACACCGTCAAAAAAATCTATTAACATACTTTCACGAGTGATAAATCGATTTTTAGAATCACACACATGTTATTGAAGGTATAGGTTGTTACGTTAAAAAACTGCGAGAGAATAGAGCTAAACCAAAATATATATAATATTTCGAAGATGTCGTAATTTGATAAATTATACGTCGCAGAAAATGTTTATAAACTTATTTCACATCTGAAGAAGAATTGGTTGAAATTAAACTTCATCTTTGATTAATATACTATTTATTAAAAAAAAAAGCACAACAATCGAGCATGACCTGTTGACCATAAATTCTCCATAGTTGTCATAATTTGATAAATTATACACTGTCAAAGAGCTCTATAAAATTAATTCACATGTTACAAACAATTATTTCCAATTACACTCATTCTTTGAGTTATGAATATGTTTATAAAAAATGTCAATAGATGCGAGAATAACAGAAAAAATCATAAATTTTTTGTAGTCGTCGTCATTTGATACTCACACAACGTCGAATGACTTTGTCAACCTATTACGAAATGTGGATATTATTTTTTTGAAGTACACTCATCATCCTTTAAATTATGATGATGTTACAGTAAAAGGGCCCAAAAAATAAAGCATATCCCAAAAAGTATAATTCTTTGGAGTCGTCGTAGTTTGCTGAAACGTACACAGTCGGAAAGCTCGATCTGTAATTTCAAGTTTTAAAAATAGTTCTATGTATAATTTACGAAGTTGTTGCTATAAATACAGTTCGAAAAAAAAATGCGTAGGAGAAAAACTATCCGTTTTTCGAACTTGTCATAATTTGATGAATTATACACCTTCAAAAAAATCTATTAGCATACTTTCATGAGTGATAAATCGATTTTTAGAATCCACACATGTTATTGAAGGTATAGGTTGTTACGATAAAAAACAGCGAGAGAATAGAGCTAAACCAAAAAATATATAATTTTTCGAAGATGTCGTAATTTGATAAATTATACGTCGCAGAAAATGTTTATAAACTTATTTCACATCTGAAGAAGAATTGGTTGAAATTAAATTTCGTCTTTGATTTATAAAGTATTTAAGAGAAAAAAAAAACCCACAACAATCGAGCATGACCTGTTACCCATAAATTCTCCATAGTTGTCATAATTTGATAAATTTTACAGTGTCAAAAAGCTCTATAAAATTACTTTCGCATGTTACAAACAATTATTTCCAATTACACTCATTCTTTGAGTTATGAATATTTTATAAAAAATGTCAATAGATGCGAGAATAACAGAAAAAATCATAAATTTTTTGTAGTCGTCGTAATTTGATACTCACACAACATCGAAAGACTCTGTCAACCTATTATGAAATGTGGATATTATTTTTTTGAAGTACACTCATCCTTTAAATTATGATGATGTTACAGTAAAAGGGCCCAAAAAATAAAGCATATCCCAAAAAGTATAATTCTTTGGAGTCGTCGTAGTTTGCTGAAACGTACACAGTCGGAAAGCTCGATCTGTAATTTCAAGTTTTAAAAATAGTTCTATGTATAATTTACGAAGTTGTTGCTATAAATACAGTTCGAAAAAAAATGCGTAGGAGAAAAATTATCCGTTTTTCGAACTTGTCATAATTTGATGAATTATACACCTTCAAAAAAATCTATTAGCATACTTTCATGAGTGATAAATCGATTTTTAGAATCCACACTTGTCATTGAAGGTATAGGTTGTTACGATAAAAAACTGCGAGAGAATCGAGCTAAACCAAAAAAAATATAATATTTCGAAGATGTCGTAATTTGATAAATTATACGTCGCAGAAAATGTTTTTAAACTTATTTCACATCTGAAAAAGTATTGGTTGAAATTAAACTCCATCTTTGAATTATAAAGTATTTAAGAAAAAAAAAAGCACAACAATCGAGCATGACCTGTTAACCATAAATTCTCCATAGTTGTCATAATTTGATAAATTATACACTGTCAAAGAGCTCTATAAAATTACTTTCACATGTTACAAACAATTATTTCCAATTACACTCATTCTTTGAGTTATGAATATGTTTATAAAAAATGTCAATAGATGCGAGAATAACAGAAAAAATCATAAATTTTTTGTAGTCGTCGTCATTTGATACTCACACAACGTCGAATGACTTTGTCAACCTATTACGAAATGTGGATATTATTTTTTTGAAGTACACTCATCCTTTAAATTATGATGATGTTACAGTAAAATGGCCCAAAAAATAAAGCATATCCCAAAAAGTATAATTTTTTGGAGTCGTCGTAGTTTGCTGAAACGTACACAGTCGGAAAGCTCGATCTGTAATTTCAAGTTTTAAAAATAGTTCTATGTATAATTTACGAAGTAGTTGCTATAAATACAGTTCGAAAAAAAATGCGTAGGAGAAAAATTATCCATTTTTCGAACTTGTCATAATTTGATAAATTATACACCTTCAAAAAAATCTATTAGCATACTTTCATGAGTGATAAATCGATTTTTAGAATCCACACTTGTCATTGAAGGTATAGGTTGTTACGATAAAAAACTGCGAGAGAATCGAGCTAAACCAAAAAAAATATAATATTTCGAACACGTCGTAATTTGATAAATTATACGTCGCAGAAAATGTTTATAAACTTATTTCACATCTGAAGAAGAATTGGTTGAAATTAAACTTCATCTTTGATTTATAAAGTATTTAAGAAAAAAAAAAAGCACAACAATCGAGCATGACCTGTTAACCATAAATTCTCCATAGTTGTCATAATTTGATAAATTATAAACTGTCATAAATCTCTATAAAATTACTTTCACATGTTACAAACACTTATTTCCAATTACACTCATTCTTTGAGTTATGAATATATTTATAAAAAATGTCAATAGATGCGAGGTAACAGAAAAAATCATAAATTTTTTGCAGTCGTCGTAATTTGATACTCACACAACGTCGAAAGACTCTGTCAACCTATTATGAAATGTGGATATTGTTTTTTTGAAGTACACTCATCCTTTAAATTATGATGATGTTACAGTAAAAGGGCCCAAAAAATATAGCATATCCCAAAAAGTATAATTTTTTGGAGTGGTCGTAGTTTGCTGAAACGTACACAGTCGGAAAGCTCGATCTGTAGTCTCAAGTTTTAAAAATAGTTCTATGTATAATTTACGAAGTTGTTGCTATATATACAGTTCGAAAAAAAATGCGTAGGAGAAAAACTATTCGTTTTTCGAACTTGTCATAATTTGATGAATTATACACCGTCAAAAAAATCTATTAGCATACTTTCACGAGTGATAAATCGATTTTTAGAATCCACACATGTTATTGAAGGTATAGGTTGTTACGTTAAAAAACTGCGAGAGAATAGAGCTAAACCAAAAAATATATAATATTTCGAAGATGTCGTAATTTGATAAATTATACGTCGCAAAAAATGTTTATAAACTTATTTCACATCTGACGAAGAATTGGTTGAAATTAAACTCCATCTTTGATTTATAAAGTATTTAAGAAAAAAAACAGCACAACAATCGAGCATGACCTGTTGACCATAAATTCTCCATAGTTGTCATAATTTGATAAATTATACACTGTCAAAGAGCTCTATAAAATTAATTCACATGTTACAAACAATTATTTCCAATTACACTCATTCTTTGAGTTATGAATATGTTTATAAAAAATGTCAATAGATGCGAGAATAACACAAAAAATCATAAATTTTTTGTAGTCGTCGTCATTTGATACTCACACAACGTCGAATGACTTTGTCAACCTATTACGAAATGTGGATATTATTTTTTTGAAGTACACTCATCCTTTAAATTATGATGATGTTACAGTAAAAGGGCCCAAAAAATAAAGCATATCCCAAAAAGTATAATTTTTTGGAGTGGTCGTAGTTTGCTGAAACGTACACAGTCGGAAAGCTCGATCTGTAGTCTCAAGTTTTAAAAATAGTTCTATGTATAATTTACAAAGTTTTTGCTATATATACAGTTCGAAAAAAAATGTGTAGGAGAAAAACTATTCGTTTTTCGAAATTGTCATAATTTGATGAATTATACACCGTCAAAAAAATCTATTAGCATACTTTCACGAGTGATAAATCGATTTTTAGAATCCACACATGTTATTGAAGGTATAGGTTGTTACGTTAAAAAACTGCGAGAGAATAGAGCTAAACCAAAAAATATATAATATTTCGAAGATGTCGTAATTTGATAAATTATACGTCGCAAAAAATGTTTATAAACTTATTTCACATCTGACGAAGAATTGGTTGAAATTAAACTCCATCTTTGATTTATAAAGTATTTAAGAAAAAAAACAGCACAACAATCGAGCATGACCTGTTGACCATAAATTATCCATAGTTGTCATAATTTGATAAATTATACACTGTCAAAGAGCTCTATAAAATTAATTCACATGTTACAAACAATTATTTCCAATTACACTCATTCTTTGAGTTATGAATATGTTTATAAAAAATGTCAATAGATGCGAGAATAACACAAAAAATCATAAATTTTTTGTAGTCGTCGTCATTTGATACTCACACAACGTCGAATGACTTTGTCAACCTATTACGAAATGTGGATATTATTTTTTTGAAGTACACTCATCCTTTAAATTATGATGATGTTACAGTAAAATGGCCCAAAAAATAAAGCATATCCCAAAAAGTATAATTTTTTGGAGTCGTCGTAGTTTGCTGAAACGTACACAGTCGAAAAGCTCGATCTGTAATTTCAAGTTTTAAAAATAGTTCTATGTATAATTTACGAAGTAGTTGCTATAAATACAGTTCGAAAAAAAATGCGTAGGAGAAAAATTATCCGTTTTTCGAACTTGTCATAATTTGATGAATTAGACACCTTCAAAAAAATCTATTAGCATACTTTCATGAGTGATTTATCGATTTTTAGAATCCACACTTGTCATTGAAGGTATAGGTTGTTACGATAAAAAACTGCGAGAGAATCGAGCTAAACCAAAAAAAATATAATATTTCGAAGATGTCGTAATTTGATAAATTATACGTCGCAGAAAATGTTTATAAACTTATTTCACATCTGAAAAAGTATTGGTTGAAATTAAACTCCATCTTTGAATTATAAAGTATTTAAGAAAAAAAAAAAGCACAACAATCGAGCATGACCTGTTAACCATAAATTCTCCATAGTTGTCATAATTTGATAAATTATACACTGTCAAAGAGCTCTATAAAATTACTTTCACATGTTACAAACAATTATTTCCAATTACACTCATTCTTTGAGTTATGAATATGTTTATAAAAAAAGTCAATAGATGCGAGAATATTAGAAAAATCATAAATTTTTTGTAGTCGTCATCATTTGATACTCACACAACGTCGAAAGACTCTGTCAACATATTATGAAATGTGGATATTAATTTTTTGAAGTATACTCATCCTTTAAATTATGATGATGTTACAATAAAAGGTCCCAAGAAATAAAGCATATCCCAAAAAGTATAATTTTTTTGAGCCGTCGTAGTTTGCTGAAACGTAAACAGTCGAAAAGCTCGATCTGTAATTTCAAATTTGAAAAATAGTTCTATGTATAATTTACGAAGTTGTTGCTATAAATACAGTTCGAAAAAATAATGCATAGGCGAAAAACTATCCGTTTTTCGAACTTGTCAGTGAAGGTGAATTATACACCGTCAAAAAAATCTATTAGCATACTTTCACGAGTGATAAATCGATTTTTAGAATCCACACATGTTATTGAGGGTATAGGTTGTTACGATAAAAAACTGCGAGAGAATAAAGCTAAACAAAAAAAATATATAATATTTCGAACATGTCGTAATTTGATAAATTATACGTCGCAGAAAATGTTTATAAACTTATTTCACATCTGAAGAAGAATTGGTTGAAATTAAACTTCATCTTTGATTTATAAAGTATTTAAGAAAAAAAAAAAAAACAACAATCGAGCATGACCTGTTAACCATAAATTCTCCATAGTTGTCATAATTTGATAAATTATACACTGTCATAAATCTCTATAAAATTACTTTCACATGTTACAAACAATTATTTCCAATTACACTCATTCTTTGAGTTATGAATATATTTATAAAAAATGTCAATAGATGCGAGGTAACAGAAAAAATCATAAATTTTTTGCAGTCGTCGTAATTTGATACTCACACAACGTCGAAAGACTCTGTCAACCTATTATGAAATGTGGATATTGTTTTTTTGAAGTACACTCATCCTTTAAATTATGATGATGTTACAGTAAAAGGGCCCAAAAAATAAAGCATATCCCAAAAAGTATAATTTTTTGGAGAGGTCGTAGTTTGCTGAAACGTACACAGTCGGAAAGCTCAATCTGTAATCTCAAGTTTTAAAAATAGTTCTATGTATAATTTACGAAGTTGTTGCTATATATACAGTTCGAAAAAAAATGCGTAGGAGAAAAACTATTCGTTTTTCGAACTTGTCATAATTTGATGAATTATACACCGTCAAAAAAATCTATTAGCATACTTTCACGAGTGATAAATCGATTTTTAGAATCCACACATGTTATTGAAGGTATAGGTTGTTACGTTAAAAAACTGCGAGAGAATAGAGCTAAACCAAAAAATATATAATATTTCGAAGATGTCGTAATTTGATAAATTATACGTCGCAGAAAATGTTTATAAACTTATTTCACATCTGAAGAAGAATTGGTTGAAATTAAACTTCATCTTTGATTAATAAAGTATTTATTTAAAAAAAAAAAAGCACAACAATCGAGCATGACCTGTTAACCATAAATTCTCCATAGTTGTCATAATTTTATAAATTATACACTGTCAAAGAGCTCTTTAAAATTAATTCACATGTTACAAACAATTATTTCCAATTACACTCATTCTTTGAGTTATGAATATGTTTATAAAAAATGTCAATAGACGCGAGAATAACAGAAAAAATCATAAATTTTTTGTAGTCGTCGTCATTTGATACTCACACAACGTCGAAAGACTCTGTCAACCTATTACAAAATGTGGATATTATTTTTTGAAGTAGTACACTCATCCTTTAAATTATGATGATGTTACAGTAAAAGGGCCCAAAAAATAAAGCATATCCCAAAAAGTATAATTTTTTGGAGTCGTCGTAGTTTGCTGAAACGTACACAGTTGGAAAGCTCGATCTGTAATTTCAAGTCTTAAAAATAGTTCTATGTATAATTTACGAAGTTGTTGCTATAAATACAGTTCGAAAAAAAATGCGTAGGAGAAAAACTATCCGTTTTTCGAATTTGTCATAATTTGATGAATTATACACCTTCAAAAAAATCTATTAGCATACTTTCATGAGTGATAAATCGATTTTTAGAATCCACACATGTTATTGAAGGTATAGGTTGTTACGATAAAAAACTGCGAGAGAATAGAGCTCAACAAAAAAATATATAATTTTTCGAAGATGTCGTAATTTGATAAATTATACGTCGCAGAAAATGTTTATAAACTTATTTCACATCTGAAGAAGAATTGGTTGAAATTAAATTTCGTCTTTGATTTATAAAGTATTTAAGAAAAAAAACCACAACAATCGAGCATGACCTGTTAACCATAAATTCTCCATAGTTGTCATAATTTTATAAATTATACACTGTCAAAGAGCTCTTTAAAATTAATTCACATGTTACAAACAATTATTTCCAATTACACTCATTCTTTGAGTTATGAATATATTTATAAAAAATGTCAATAGATGCGAGGTAACAGAAAAAATCATAAATTTTTTGCAATCGTCGTAATTTGATACTCACACAACGTCGAATGACTCTGTCAACCTATTATGAAATGTGGCTATTGTTTTTTTGAAGTACACTCATCCTTTAAATTATGATGATGTTACAGTAAAAGGGCCCAAAAAATAAAGCATATCCCAAAAAGTATAATTTTTTGGAGTGTTCGTAGTTTGCTTAAACGTACACAGTCGGAAAGCTCGATCTGTAATTTCAAGTTTTAAAAATAGTTCTATGTATAATTTACAAAGTTTTTGCTATATATACAGTTCGAAAAAAAAATGCGTAGGAGAAAAAACTATTCGTTTTTCGAACTTGTCATAATTTGATGAATTATACACCGTCAAAAAAATCTATTAGCATACTTTCACGAGTGATAAATCGATTTTTAGAATCCACACATGTTATTGAAGGTATAGGTTGTTACGTTAAAAAACTGCGAGAGAATAGAGCTAAACCAAAAAATATATAATATTTCGAAAATGTCGTAATTTGATAAATTATACGTCGCAAAAAATGTTTATAAACTTATTTCACATCTGACGAAGAATTGGTTGAAATTAAACTCCATCTTTGATTTATAAAGTATTTAAGAAAAAAAATAGCACAACAATCGAGCATGACCTGTTAACCATAAATTCTCCATAGTTGTCATAATTTGATAAATTATACACTGTCAAAAAGCTCTATAAAATTACTTTCACATGTTACAAATAATTATTTCCAATTACACTCATTCTTTGAGTTATGAATATATATTTATAAAAAATGTCAATAGATGCGAGGTAACAGAAAAAATCATAAATTTTTTGCAATCGTCGTAATTTGATACTCACACAACGTCGAATGACTCTGTCAACCTATTATGAAATGTGGCTATTGTTTTTTTGAAGTACACTCATCCTTTAAATTATGATGATGTTACAGTAAAAGGGCCCAAAAAATAAAGCATATCCCAAAAAGTATAATTTTTTGGAGTGTTCGTAGTTTGCTTAAACGTACACAGTCGGAAAGCTCGATCTGTAATTTCAAGTTTTAAAAATAGTTCTATGTATAATTTACAAAGTTTTTGCTATATATACAGTTCGAAAAAAAATGCGTAGGAGAAAAACTATTCGTTTTTCGAACTTGTCATAATTTGATGAATTATACACCGTCAAAAAAATTTATTAGCATACTTTCACGAGTGATAAATCGATTTTTAGAATCCACACATGTTATTGAAGGTATAGGTTGTTACGTTAAAAAACTGCGAGAGAATAGAGCTAAACCAAAAAATATATAATATTTCGAAAATGTCGTAATTTGATAAATTATACGTCGCAAAAAATGTTTATAAACTTATTTCACATCTGACGAAGAATTGGTTGAAATTAAACTCCATCTTTGATTTATAAAGTATTTAAGAAAAAAAACAGCACAACAATCGAGCATGACCTGTTGACCATAAATTCTCCATAGTTGTCATAATTTGATAAATTATACACTGTCAAAGAGCTCTATAAAATTACTTTCACATGTTACAAACAATTATTTCCAATTACACTCATTCTTTGAGTTATGAATATGTTTATAAAAAAAGTCAATAGATGCGAGAATATTAGAAAAATCATAAATTTTTTGTAGTCGTCATCATTTGATACTCACACAACGTCGAAAGACTCTGTCAACATATTATGAAATGTGGATATTATTTTTTTGAAGTATACTCATCCTTTAAATTATGATGATGTTACAATAAAAGGTCCCAAGAAATAAAGCATATCCCAAAAAGTATAATTTTTTTGAGCCGTCGTAGTTTGCTGAAACGTAAACAGTCGAAAAGCTCGATCTGTAATTTCAAATTTGAAAAATAGTTCTATGTATAATTTACGAAGTTGTTGCTATAAAAACAGTTCGAAAAAATAATGCATAGGCGAAAAACTATCCGTTTTTCGAACTTGTCATTGAAGGTGAATTATACACCGTCAAAAAAATCTATTAGCATACTTTCACGAGTGATAAATCGATTTTTAGAATCCACACATGTTATTGAGGGTATAGGTTGTTACGATAAAAAACTGCGAGAGAATAAAGCTAAACCAAAAAATATATAATATTTCGAACATGTCGTAATTTGATAAATTATACGTCGCAGAAAATGTTTATAAACTTATTTCACATCTGAAGAAGAATTGGTTGAAATTAAACTTCATCTTTGATTAATAAAGTATTTATTAAAAAAAAAAAAGCACAACAATCGAGCATGACCTGTTAACCATAAATTCTCCATAGTTGTCATAATTTTATAAATTATACACTGTCAAAGAGCTCTTTAAAATTAATTCACATGTTACAAACAATTATTTCCAATTACACTCATTCTTTGAGTTATGAATATGTTTATAAAAAATGTCAATAGACGCGAGAATAACAGAAAAAATCATAAATTTTTTGTAGTCGTCGTCATTTGATACTCACACAACGTCGAAAGACTCTGTCAACCTATTACAAAATGTGGATATTATTTTTTTGAAGTACACTCATCCTTTAAATTATGATGATGTTACAGTAAAATGGCCCAAAAAATAAAGCATATCCCAAAAAGTATAATTTTTTGGAGTCGTCGTAGTTTGCTGAAACGTACACAGTTGGAAAGCTCGATCTGTAATTTCAAGTCTTAAAAATAGTTCTATGTATAATTTACGAAGTTGTTGCTATAAATACAGTTCGAAAAAAAATACGTAGGAGAAAAAAACTATCCGTTTTTCGAACTTGTCATAATTTGATGAATTATACACCTTCAAAAAAATCTATTAGCATACTTTCATGAGTGATAAATCGATTTTTAGAATCCACACATGTTATTGAAGGTATAGGTTGTTACGATAAAAAACTGCGAGAGAATAGAGCTCAACAAAAAAATATATAATTTTTCGAAGATGTCGTAATTTGATAAATTATACGTCGCAGAAAATGTTTATAAACTTATTTCACATCTGAAGAAGAATTGGTTGAAATTAAATTTCGTCTTTGATTTATAAAGTATTTAAGAAAAAAAAAAACCACAACAATCGAGCATGACCTGTTAACCATAAATTCTCCATAGTTGTCATAATTTGATAAATTATACACTGTCAAAAAGCTCTATAAAATTACTTTCACATGTTACAAATAATTATTTCCAATTACACTCATTCTTTGAGTTATGAATATATTTATAAAAAATGTCAATAGATGCGAGGTAACAGAAAAAATCATAAATTTTTTGCAATCGTCGTAATTTGATACTCACACAACGTCGAATGACTCTGTCAACCTATTATGAAATGTGGCTATTGTTTTTTTTGAAGTACACTCATCCTTTTAAATTATGATGATGTTACAGTAAAAGGGCCCAAAAAATAAAGCATATCCCAAAAAGTATAATTTTTTGGAGTGTTCGTAGTTTGCTTAAACGTACACAGTCGGAAAGCTCGATCTGTAATTTCAAGTTTTAAAAATAGTTCTATGTATAATTTACAAAGTTTTTGCTATATATACAGTTCGAAAAAAAATGCGTAGGAGAAAAACTATTCGTTTTTCGAACTTGTCATAATTTGATGAATTATACACCGTCAAAAAAATCTATTAACATACTTTCACGAGTGATAAATCGATTTTTAGAATCCACACATGTTATTGAAGGTATAGGTTGTTACGTTAAAAAACTGCGAGAGAATAGAGCTAAACCAAAAAAAATATATAATATTTCGAAAATGTCGTAATTTTGATAAATTATACGTCGCAAAAAATGTTTATAAACTTATTTCACATCTGACGAAGAATTGGTTGAAATTAAACTCCATCTTTGATTTATAAAGTATTTAAGAAAAAAAACAGCACAACAATCGAGCATGACCTGTTAACCATAAATTCTCCATAGTTGTCATAATTTGATAAATTATACACTGTCAAAAAGCTCTATAAAATTACTTTCACATGTTACAAATAATTATTTCCAATTACACTCATTCTTTGAGTTATGAATATATTTATAAAAAATGTCAATAGATGCGAGGTAACAGAAAAAATCATAAATTTTTTGCAATCGTCGTAATTTGATACTCACACAACGTCGAATGACTCTGTCAACCTATTATGAAATGTGGCTATTGTTTTTTTGAAGTACACTCATCCTTTAAATTATGATGATGTTACAGTAAAAGGGCCCAAAAAATAAAGCATATCCCAAAAAGTATAATTTTTTGGAGTGTTCGTAGTTTGCTTAAACGTACACAGTCGGAAAGCTCGATCTGTAATTTCAAGTTTTAAAAAAATAGTTCTATGTATAATTTTACAAAGTTTTTGCTATATATACAGTTCGAAAAAAAAATGCGTAGGAGAAAAACTATTCGTTTTTCGAACTTGTCATAATTTGATGAATTATACACCGTCAAAAAAATCTATTAACATACTTTCACGAGTGATAAATCGATTTTTAGAATCCACACATGTTATTGAAGGTATAGGTTGTTACGTTAAAAAACTGCGAGAGAATAGAGCTAAACAAAAAAAAATATATAATATTTCGAAAATGTCGTAATTTGATAAATTATACGTCGCAAAAAAATGTTTATAAACTTATTTCACATCTGACGAAGAATTGGTTGAAATTAAACTCCATCTTTGATTTATAAAGTATTTAAGAAAAAAAAACAGCACAACAATCGAGCATGACCTGTTAACCATAAATTCTCCATAGTTGTCATAATTTGATAAATTATACACTGTCAAAAAGCTCTATAAAATTACTTTCACATGTTACAAATAATTATTTCCAATTACACTCATTCTTTGAGTTATGAATATATTTATAAAAAATGTCAATAGATGCGAGGTAACAGAAAAAATCATAAATTTTTTGCAATCGTCGTAATTTGATACTCACACAACGTCGAATGACTCTGTCAACCTATTATGAAATGTGGCTATTGTTTTTTTGAAGTACACTCATCCTTTAAATTATGATGATGTTACAGTAAAAGGGCCCAAAAAATAAAGCATATCCCAAAAAGTATAATTTTTTGGAGTGTTCGTAGTTTGCTTAAACGTACACAGTCGGAAAGCTCGATCTGTAATTTCAAGTTTTTAAAAATAGTTCTATGTATAATTTACAAAGTTTTTGCTATATATACAGTTCGAAAAAAAATGCGTAGGAGAAAAACTATTCGTTTTTCGAACTTGTCATAATTTGATGAATTATACACCGTCAAAAAAATCTATTAACATACTTTCACGAGTGATAAATCGATTTTTAGAATCCACACATGTTATTGAAGGTATAGGTTGTTACGTTAAAAAACTGCGAGAGAATAGAGCTAAACCAAAAAATATATAATATTTCGAAAATGTCGTAATTTGATAAATTATACGTCGCAAAAAATGTTTATAAACTTATTTCACATCTGACGAAGAATTGGTTGAAATTAAACTCCATCTTTGATTTATAAAGTATTTAAGAAAAAAAACAGCACAACAATCGAGCATGACCTGTTAACCATAAATTCTCCATAGTTGTCATAATTTGATAAATTATACACTGTCAAAAAGCTCTATAAAATTACTTTCACATGTTACAAATAATTATTTCCAATTACACTCATTCTTTGAGTTATGAATATATTTATAAAAAATGTCAATAGATGCGAGGTAACAGAAAAAATCATAAATTTTTTGCAATCGTCGTAATTTGATACTCACACAACGTCGAATGACTCTGTCAACCTATTATGAAATGTGGCTATTGTTTTTTTGAAGTACACTCATCCTTTAAATTATGATGATGTTACAGTAAAAGGGCCCAAAAAATAAAGCATATCCCAAAAAGTATAATTTTTTGGAGTGTTCGTAGTTTGCTTAAACGTACACAGTCGGAAAGCTCGATCTGTAATTTCAAGTTTTAAAAAATAGTTCTATGTATAATTTACAATGTTTTTTGCTATATATACAGTTCGAAAAAAAATGCGTAGGAGAAAAACTATTCGTTTTTCGAACTTGTCATAATTTGATGAATTATACACCGTCAAAAAAATCTATTAGCATACTTTCACGAGTGATAAATCGATTTTTAGAATCCACACATGTTATTGAAGGTATAGGTTGTTACGTTAAAAAACTGCGAGAGAATAGAGCTAAACCAAAAAATATATAATATTTCGAAAATGTCGTAATTTGATAAATTATACGTCGCAAAAAATGTTTATAAACTTATTTCACATCTGACGAAGAATTGGTTGAAATTAAACTCCATCTTTGATTTATAAAGTATTTAAGAAAAAAAACAGCACAACAATCGAGCATGACCTGTTGACCATAAATTCTCCATAGTTGTCATAATTTGATAAATTATACACTGTCAAAGAGCTCTATAAAATTACTTTCACATGTTACAAACAATTATTTCCAATTACACTCATTCTTTGAGTTATGAATATGTTTATAAAAAAAGTCAATAGATGCGAGAATATTAGAAAAATCATAAATTTTTTGTAGTCGTCATCATTTGATACTCACACAACGTCGAAAGACTCTGTCAACATATTATGAAATGTGGATATTATTTTTTTGAAGTATACTCATCCTTTAAATTATGATGATGTTACAATAAAAGGTCCCAAGAAATAAAGCATATCCCAAAAAGTATAATTTTTTTGAGCCGTCGTAGTTTGCTGAAACGTAAACAGTCGAAAAGCTCGATCTGTAATTTCAAATTTGAAAAATAGTTCTATGTATAATTTACGAAGTTGTTGCTATAAATACAGTTCGAAAAAATAATGCATAGGCGAAAAACTATCCGTTTTTCGAACTTGTCATTGAAGGTGAATTATACACCGTCAAAAAAATCTATTAGCATACTTTCACGAGTGATAAATCGATTTTTAGAATCCACACATGTTATTGAGGGTATAGGTTGTTACGATAAAAAACTGCGAGAGAATAAAGCTAAACCAAAAAATATATAATATTTCGAACATGTCGTAATTTGATAAATTATACGTCGCAGAAAATGTTTATAAACTTATTTCACATCTGAAGAAGAATTGGTTGAAATTAAACTTCATCTTTGATTTATAAAGTATTTAAGAAAAAAAAAAGCACAACAATCGAGCATGACCTGTTAACCATAAATTCTCCATAGTTGTCATAATTTGATAAATTATACACTGTCATAAATCTCTATAAAATTACTTTCACATGTTACAAACAATTATTTCCAATTACACTCATTCTTTGAGTTATGAATATATTTATAAAAAATGTCAATAGATGCGAGGTAACAGAAAAAATCATAAATTTTTTGCAGTCGTCGTAATTTGATACTCACACAACGTCGAAAGACTCTGTCAACCTATTATGAAATGTGGATATTGTTTTTTTGAAGTACACTCATCCTTTAAATTATGATGATGTTACAGTAAAAGGGCCCAAAAAATAAAGCATATCCCAAAAAGTATAATTTTTTGGAGTCGTCGTAGTTTGCTGAAACGTACACAGTCGGAAAGCTCGATCTGTAATTTCAAGTTTTAAAAATAGTTCTATGTATAATTTACGAAGTTGTTGCTATAAATACAGTTCGAAAAAAAATGCGTAGGAGAAAAACTATTCGTTTTTCGACCTTGTCATAATTTGATGAATTATACACCGTCAAAAAAATCTATTAGCATACTTTCACGAGTGATAAATCGATTTTTAGAATCCACACATGTTATTGAAGGTATAGGTTGTTACGTTAAAAAACTGCGAGAGAATAGAGCTAAACCAAAATATATATAATATTTCGAAGATGTCGTAATTTGATAAATTATACGTCGCAGAAAATGTTTATAAACTTATTTCACATCTGAAGAAGAATTGGTTGAAATTAAACTTCATCTTTGATTAATAAAGTATTTATTAAAAAAAAAAAAGCACAACAATCGAGCATGACCTGTTAACCATAAATTCTCCATAGTTGTCATAATTTGATAAATTATACACTGTCAAAGAGCTCTTTAAAATTAATTCAAATGTTACAAACAATTATTTCCAATTATACTCATTCTTTGAGTTATGAATATGTTTATAAAAAATGTCAATAGATGCGAGAATAACAGAAAAAATCATAAATTTTTTGTAGTCGTCGTCATTTGATACTCACACAACGTCGAAAGACTCTGTCAACCTATTACGAAATGTGGACATTATTTTTTTGAAGTACACTCATCCTTTAAATTATGATGATGTTACAGTAAAAGGGACCAAAAAATAAAGCATATCCCAAAAAGTATAATTTTTTGGAGTCGTCGTAGTTTGCTGAAACGTACACAGTCGGAAAGCTCGATCTGTAATTTCAAGTTTTAAAAATAGTTCTATGTATAATTTACGAAGTTGTTGCTATAAATACAGTTCGAAAAAAAATGCGTAGGAGAAAAACTATTCGTTTTTCGAACTTGTCATAATTTGATGAATTATACACCGTCAAAAAAATCTATTAGCATACTTTCACGAGTGATAAATCGATTTTTAGAATCCACACATGTTATTGAAGGTATAGGTTGTTACGTTAAAAAACTGCGAGAGAATAGAGCTAAACCAAAATATATATAATATTTCGAAGATGTCGTAATTTGATAAATTATACGTCGCAGAAAATGTTTATAAACTTATTTCACATCTGAAGAAGAATTGGTTGAAATTAAACTTCATCTTTGATTAATAAAGTATTTATTAAAAAAAAAAAGCACAACAATCGAGTATGACCTGTTAACCATAAATTCTCCATAGTTGTCATAATTTGATAAATTATACACTGTCAAAGAGCTCTTTAAAATTAATTCAAATGTTACAAACAATTATTTCCAATTACACTCATTCTTTGAGTTATGAATATGTTTATAAAAAAATGTCAATAGATGCGAGAATAACAGAAAAAATCGTAAATTTTTTATAGTCGTCGTCATTTGATACTCACAAAACGTCGAAAGACTCTGTCAACCTATTACGAAATGTGGATATTATTTTTTTGAAGTACACTCATCCTTTAAATTATGATGATGTTACAGTAAAGGGGCCCAAAAAATAAAGCATATCCGAAAATGTATAATTTTTTGGAGTCGTCGTAGTTTGCTGAAACGTACACAGTCGGAAAGCCTGATCTGTAATTTCTAGTTTTAAAAATAGTTCTATGTATAATTTACGAATTTGTTGCTATAAATACAGTTCGAAAAAATATGCGTAGGAGAAAAACTATCCATTTTTCGAACTTGTCATAATTTGATGAATTATACACCTTCAAAAAAATCTATTAGCATACTTTCATGTGTGATAAATCGACTTTTAGAATCCACACCTGTTATTGAAGGTATAGGTTGTTAGGATAAAAAACTGCGACAGAATCGAGCTAAACCAAAAAAAATATAATATTTCGAAGATGTCGTAATTTGATAAATTATACGTCGCAGAAAATGTTTATAAACTTATTTCACATCTGAAGAAGAATTGGTTGAAATTACTTCATCTTTGATTAATAAAGTATTTATTAAAAAAAAAAAGCACAACAATCGAGTATGACCTATTAACCATAAATTCTCCATATTTGTCATAATTTGATAAATTATACACTGTCAAAGAGCTCTTTAAAATTAATTCAAATGTTACAAACAATTATTTCCAATTACACTTATTCTTTGAGTTATGAATATGTTTATAAAAAAAGTCAATAGATGCGAGAATATTAGAAAAATCATAAATTTTTTGTAGTCGTCATTATTTGATACTCACACAACGTCGAAAGACTCTGTCAACCTATTACGAAATTTGGATATTATTTTTTTGAGGTATACTCATCCTTTAAATTATGATGATGTTACAATAAAAGGTCCCAAGAAATAAAGCATATCCCAAAAAGTATAATTTTTTGGAGCCGTCGTAGTTTGCTGAAACGTAAACAGTCGGAAAGCTCGATCTGTAATTTCAAATTTGAAAAATAGTTCTATGTATAATTTACGAAGTTGTTGCTATAAATACAGTTCGAAAAAATAATGCATAGGCGAAAAACTATCCGTTTTTCGAACTTGTCATTGAAGGTGAATTATACACCGTCAAAAAAATCTATTAGCATACTTTCACGAGTGATAAATCGATTTTTAGAATCCGCACATGTTATTGAGGGTATAGGTTGTTACGATAAAAAACTGCGAGAGAATAGAGATAAACCAAAAAAAAATATAATATTTCGAACATGTCGTAATTTGATAAATTTTACGTCACAGAAAATGTTTATAAACTTTTTTCACATCTGAAGAAGAATTGGTTGAAATTAAACTCCATCTTTGATTTATAAAGTATTTAAGAAAAAAAAAAGCACAACAATCGAGCATGACCTGTTAACCATAAATTCTCCATAGTTGTCGTAATTTGATAAATTTTACACTGTCAAAGAGCTCTATAAAATTACTTTCGCATGTTACAAACAATTATTTCCAATTACACTCATTCTCTGAGTTATGAATATATTTATAAAAAATGTCAACAGATGCGAGAATAACAGAAAAAAATCATAAATTTTTTGTAGTCGTCGTAATTTGATACTCACACAACGTCGAATGACTTTGTCAACCTATTACGAAATGTGGATATTATTTTTTTGAATTACACTCATCCTTTAAATTATGATGATGTTACAGTAAAGGGGCCCAAAAAATAAAGCATATCCGAAAAAGTATAATTTTTTGGAGTGGTCGTAGTTTGCTGAAACGTACACAGTCGGAAAGCTTGATCTGTAATTTCTAGTTTTAAAAATAGTTCTATGTATAATTTACGAAGTTGTTGCTATAAATACAGTTCGAAAAAATATGCGTAGGAGAAAAACTATCCATTTTTCGAACTTGTCATAATTTGATGAATTATACACCTTCAAAAAAATCTATTAGCATACTTTCATGAGTGATAAATCGACTTTTAGAATCCACACCTGTTGTTGAAGGTATAGGTTGTTAGGATAAAAAACTGCGACAGAATCGAGCTAAACCAAAAAATATATAATATTTCGAAGATGTCGTAATTTGATAAATTATACGTCGCAGAAAATGTTTATAAACTTATTTCACATCTGAAAAAGAATTGGTTGAAATTAAACTCCATCTTTGAATTATAAAGTATTTAAGAAAAAAAAAAAGCACAACAATTGAGCATGACCTGTTAACCATAAATTCTCCATAGTTGTCATAATTTGATAAATTATACACTTTCAAAGAGCTCTATAAAATTACTTTCGCATGTTACAAACAATTATTTCCAATTACACTCATTCTCTGAGTTATGAATATATTTATAAAAAATGTCAACAGATGCGAGAATAACAGAAAAAATCATAAAT
Organism: Osmanthus fragrans; assembly: GCA_019395295.1. NCBI lineage: Eukaryota > Viridiplantae > Streptophyta > Magnoliopsida > Lamiales > Oleaceae > Osmanthus > Osmanthus fragrans. The sequence goes on along the minus strand of CM033350.1, from coordinate 25,014,581 downwards.
TTTTTGTAGTCGTCGTAATTTGATACTCACACAACGTCGAATGACTTTGTCAACTTATTACGAAATGTGGATATTATTTTTTTTGAATTACACTCATCCTTTAAATTATGATGATGTTACAGTAAAAGGGGCCAAAAAATAAAGCATATCCCAAAAAGTATAATTTTTTGGAGTCATCGTAGTTTGCTGAAACGTACGCAGTTGGAAAGCTCGATCTGTAATTTCAAGTTTTAAAAATAGTTCTATGTATAATTTACGAAGTTGTTGCTATAAATAAAGTTCGAAAAAAAATGAGTAGGAGAAAAACTATCCGTTTTTCGAACTTGTCATAATTTGAGGAATTATACACCTTCAAAAAAATCTATTAGCATACTTTCACGAGTGATAAATCGATTTTTAGAATCCACACATGTTATTGAAGGTATAGGTTGTTACGTTAAAAAACTGCGAGAGAATAGAGCTAAACCAAAAAAAATATATAATATTTCGAAGATGTCGTAATTTGATAAATTATACGTCGCTGAAAATGTTTATAAACTTATTTCACATCTGAAGAAGAATTGGTTGAAATTAAACTTCATCTTTGATTAATAAAGTACTTATTAAAAAAAAAAAAGCACAACAATCGAGCATGACCTGTTAACCATAAATTCTCCATAGTTGTCATAATTTGATAAATTATACACTGTCAAAGAGCACTTTAAAATTAATTCAAATGTTACAAACAATTATTTCCAATTATACTCATTCTTTGAGTTATGAATATGTTTATAAAAAATGTCAATAGATGCGAGAATAACAGAAAAAAATCATAAATTTTTTGTAGTCGTCGTCATTTGATACTCACACAACGTCGAAAGACTCTGTCAACCTATTACGAAATGTGGACATTATTTTTTTGAAGTACACTCATCCTTTAAATTATGATGATGTTACAGTAAAAGGGCCCAAAAAATAAAGCATATCCCAAAAAGTATAATTTTTTTGGAGTCGTCGTAGTTTGCTGAAACGTACACAGTCGGAAAGCTCGATCTGTAATTTCAAGTTTTTAAAAATAGTTCTATGTATAATTTACGAAGTTGTTGCTATAAATAAAGTTCGAAAAAAAAATGAGTAGGAGAAAAACTATCCGTTTTTCGAACTTGTCATAATTTGAGGAATTATACACCTTCAAAAAAATCTATTAGCATACTTTCACGAGTGATAAATCGATTTTTAGAATCCACACATGTTATTGAAGGTATAGGTTGTTACGTTAAAAAACTGCGAGAGAATAGAGCTAAACCAAAAAATATATAATATTTCGAAGATGTCGTAATTTGATAAATTATACGTCGCTGAAAATGTTTATAAACTTATTTCACATCTGAAGAAGAATTGGTTGAAATTAAACTTCATCTTTGATTAAATAAAGTATTTATTAAAAAAAAAAAGCACAACAATCGAGCATGACCTGTTAACCATAAATTCTCCATAGTTGTCATAATTTGATAAATTATACACTGTCAAAGAGCTCTTTAAAATTAATTCAAATGTTACAAACAATTATTTCCAATTACACTCATTCTTTGAGTTATGAATATGTTTATAAAAAATGTCAATAGATGCGAGAATAACAGAAAAAATCGTAAATTTTTTGTAGTCGTCGTCATTTGATACTCACAAAACGTCGAAAGACTCTGTCAACCTATTACGAAATGTGGATATTATTTTTTTGAAGTACACTCATCCTTTAAATTATGATGATGTTACAGTAAAGGGGCCCAAAAAATAAAGCATATCCGAAAAAGTATAATTTTTTGGAGTGGTCGTAGTTTGCTGAAACGTACACAGTCGGAAAGCTTGATCTGTAATTTCTAGTTTTAAAAATAGTTCTATGTATAATTTACGAAGTTGTTGCTATAAATACAGTTCGAAAAAATATGCGTAGGAGAAAAACTATCCATTTTTCGAACTTGTCATAATTTGATGAATTATACACCTTCAAAAAAATCTATTAGCATACTTTCATGAGTGATAAATCGACTTTTAGAATCCACACCTGTTATTGAAGGTATAGGTTGTTAGGATAAAAAACTGCGACAGAATCGAGATAAACCAAAAAAAATATAATATTTCGAAGATGTCGTAATTTGATAAATTATACGTCGCAGAAAATGTTTATAAACTTATTTCACATCTGAAAAAGAATTGGTTGAAATTAAACTCCATCTTTGAATTATAAAGTATTTAAGAAAAAAAAAAAGCACAACAATTGAGCATGACCTGTTAACCATAAATTCTCCATAGTTGTCATAATTTGATAAATTGTACACTTTCAAAGAGCTCTATAAAATTACTTTCGCATGTTACAAACAATTATTTCCAATTACACTCATTCTCTGAGTTATGAATATATTTATAAAAAATGTCAACAGATGCGAGAATAACAGAAAAAATCATAAATTTTTTGTAGTCGTCGTAATTTGATACTCACACAACGTCGAATGACTTTGTCAACCTATTACGAAATGTGGATATTATTTTTTTGAATTACACTCATCCTTTAAATTATGATGATGTTACAGTAAAAGGGGCCAAAAAATAAAGCATATCCAAAAAAGTATAATTTTTTGGAGTCGTCGTAGTTTGCTGAAACGTACACAGTTGGAAAGCTCGATCTGTAATTTCAAGTTTTTAAAAATAGTTCTATGTATAATTTACGAAGTTGTTGCTATAAATAAAGTTCGAAAAAAAAATGAGTAGGAGAAAAACTATCCGTTTTTCGAACTTGTCATAATTTGAGGAATTATACACCTTCAAAAAAATCTATTAGCATACTTTCACGAGTGATAAATCGATTTTTAGAATCCACACATGTTATTGAAGGTATAGGTTGTTACGTTAAAAAACTGCGAGAGAATAGAGCTAAACCAAAAAATATATAATATTTCGAAGATGTCGTAATTTGATAAATTATACGTCGCTGAAAATGTTTATAAACTTATTTCACATCTGAAGAAGAATTGGTTGAAATTAAACTTCATCTTTGATTAATAAAGTACTTATTAAAAAAAAAAAAGCACAACAATCGAGCATGACCTGTTAACCATAAATTCTCCATAGTTGTCATAATTTGATAAATTATACACTGTCAAAGAGCACTTTAAAATTAATTCAAATGTTACAAACAATTATTTCCAATTATACTCATTCTTTGAGTTATGAATATGTTTATAAAAAATGTCAATAGATGCGAGAATAACAGAAAAAATCATAAATTTTTTGTAGTCGTCGTCATTTGATACTCACACAACGTCGAAAGACTCTGTCAACCTATTACGAAATGTGGACATTATTTTTTTGAAGTACACTCATCCTTTAAATTATGATGATGTTACAGTAAAAGGGCCCAAAAAATAAAGCATATCCCAAAAAGTATAATTTTTTGGAGTCGTCGTAGTTTGCTGAAACGTACACAGTCGGAAAGCTCGATCTGTAATTTCAAGTTTTAAAAATAGTTCTATGTATAATTTACGAAGTTGTTGCTATAAATACAGTTCGAAAAAATATGCGTAGGAGAAAAACTATCCATTTTTCGAACTTGTCATAATTTGATGAATTATACACCTTCAAAAAAATCTATTAGTATACTTTCATGAGTGATAAATCGACTTTTAGAATCCACACCTGTTATTGAAGGTATAGGTTGTTAGGATAAAAAAAAACTGCGACAGAATCGAGCTAAAACAAAAAAAAAATATAATATTTCGAAGATGTCGTAATTTGATAAATTATACGTCGCAGAAAATGTTTATAAACTTATTTCACATCTGAAAAAGAATTGGTTGAAATTAAACTCCATCTTTGAATTATAAAGTATTTAAGAAAAAAAAAAAGCACAACAATTGAGCATGACCTGTTAACCATAAATTCTCCATAGTTGTCATAATTTGATAAATTATACACTTTCAAAGAGCTCTATAAAATTACTTTCGCATGTTACAAACAATTATTTCCAATTACACTCATTCTCTGAGTTATGAATATATTTATAAAAAATGTCAACAGATGCGAGAATAACAGAAAAAATCATAAATTTTTTGTAGTCGTCGTAATTTGATACTCACACAACGTCGAATGACTTTGTCAACCTATTACGAAATGTGGATATTATTTTTTTTGAATTACACTCATCCTTTAAATTATGATGATGTTACAGTAAAAGGGGCCAAAAAATAAAGCATATCCCAAAAAGTATAATTTTTTGGAGTCGTCGTAGTTTGCTGAAACGTACACAGTTGGAAAGCTCGATCTGTAATTTCAAGTTTTAAAAATAGTTCTATGTATAATTTACGAAGTTGTTGCTATAAATAAAGTTCGAAAAAAAATGAGTAGGAGAAAAACTATCCGTTTTTCGAACTTGTCATAATTTGAGGAATTATACACCTTCAAAAAAATCTATTAGCATACTTTCACGAGTGATAAATCGATTTTTAGAATCCACACATGTTATTGAAGGTATAGGTTGTTACGTTAAAAAACTGCGAGAGAATAGAGCTAAACCAAAAAATATATAATATTTCGAAGATGTCGTAATTTGATAAATTATACGTCGCTGAAAATGTTTATAAACTTATTTCACATCTGAAGAAGAATTGGTTGAAATTAAACTTCATCTTTGATTAATAAAGTATTTACTAAAAAAAAAAAAGCACAACAATCGAGCATGACCTGTTAACCATAAATTCTCCAAAGTTGTCATAATTTGATAAATTATACACTGTCAAAGAGCACTTTAAAATTAATTCAAATGTTACAAACAATTATTTCCAATTATACTCATTCTTTGAGTTATGAATATGTTTATAAAAAATGTCAATAGATGCGAGAATAACAGAAAAAATCATAAATTTTTTGTAGTCGTCGTCATTTGATACTCACACAACGTCGAAAGACTCTGTCAACCTATTACGAAATGTGGACATTATTTTTTTGAAGTACACTCATCCTTTAAATTATGATGATGTTACAGTAAAAGGCCCAAAAAATAAAGCATATCCGAAAAAGTATAATTTTTTGGAGTGGTCGTAGTTTGCTGAAACGTACACAGTCGGAAAGCTTGATCTGTAATTTCTAGTTTTAAAAATAGTTCTATGTATAATTTACGAAGTTGTTGCTATAAATACAGTTCGAAAAAATATGCGTAGGAGAAAAACTATCCATTTTTCGAACTTGTCATAATTTGATGAATTATACACCTTCAAAAAAATCTATTAGCATACTTTCATGAGTGATAAATCGACTTTTAGAATCCACACCTGTTATTGAAGGTATAGGTTGTTAGGATAAAAAACTGCGACAGAATCGAGCTAAACCAAAAAAAAATATAATATTTCGAAGATGTCGTAATTTGATAAATTATACGTCGCAGAAAATGTTTATAAACTTATTTCACATCTGAAAAAGAATTGGTTGAAATTAAACTCCATCTTTGAATTATAAAGTATTTAAGAAAAAAAAAAAGCACAACAATTGAGCATGACCTGTTAACCATAAATTCTCCATAGTTGTCATAATTTGATAAATTATACACTTTCAAAGAGCTCTATAAAATTACTTTCGCATGTTACAAACAATTATTTCCAATTACACTCATTCTCTGAGTTATGAATATATTTATAAAAAAAATGTCAACAGATGCGAGAATAACAGAAAAAATCATAAATTTTTTGTAGTCGTCGTAATTTGATACTCACACAACGTCGAATGACTTTGTCAACCTATTACGAAATGTGGATATTATTTTTTTTGAATTACACTCATCCTTTAAATTATGATGATGTTACAGTAAAAGGGGCCAAAAAATAAAGCATATCCCAAAAAGTATAATTTTTTGGAGTCGTCGTAGTTTGCTGAAACGTACACAGTTGGAAAGCTCGATCTGTAATTTCAAGTTTTAAAAATAGTTCTATGTATAATTTACGAAGTTGTTGCTATAAATAAAGTTCGAAAAAAAATGAGTAGGAGAAAAACTATCCGTTTTTCGAACTTGTCATAATTTGAGGAATTATACACCTTCAAAAAAATCTATTAGCATACTTTCACGAGTGATAAATCGATTTTTTTTAGAATCCACACATGTTATTGAAGGTATAGGTTGTTACGTTAAAAAACTGCGAGAGAATAGAGCTAAACCAAAAAATATATAATATTTCGAAGATGTCGTAATTTGATAAATTATACGTCGCTGAAAATGTTTATAAACTTATTTCACATCTGAAGAAGAATTGGTTGAAATTAAACTTCATCTTTGATTAATAAAGTATTTATTAAAAAAAAAAAAGCACAACAATCGAGCATGACCTGTTAACCATAAATTCTCCATAGTTGTCATAATTTGATAAATTATACACTGTCAAAGAGCTCTTTAAAATTAATTCAAATGTTACAAACAATTATTTCCAATTACACTCATTCTTTGAGTTATGAATATGTTTATAAAAAATGTCAATAGATGCGAGAATAACAGAAAAAATCGTAAATTTTTTGTAGTCGTCGTCATTTGATACTCACAAAACGTCGAAAGACTCTGTCAACCTATTACGAAATGTGGATATTATTTTTTTGAAGTACACTCATCCTTTAAATTATGATGATGTTACAGTAAAGGGGCCCAAAAAATAAAGCATATCCGAAAAAGTATAATTTTTTGGAGTGGTCGTAGTTTGCTGAAACGTACACAGTCGGAAAGCTTGATCTGTAATTTCTAGTTTTAAAAATAGTTCTATGTATAATTTACGAAGTTGTTGCTATAAATACAGTTCGAAAAAATATGCGTAGGAGAAAAACTATCCATTTTTCGAACTTGTCATAATTTGATGAATTATACACCTTCAAAAAAATCTATTAGCATACTTTCATGAGTGATAAATCGACTTTTAGAATCCACACCTGTTATTGAAGGTATAGGTTGTTAGGATAAAAAACTGCGACAGAATCGAGATAAACCAAAAAAAAATATAATATTTCGAAGATGTCGTAATTTGATAAATTATACGTCGCAGAAAATGTTTATAAACTTATTTCACATCTGAAAAAGAATTGGTTGAAATTAAACTCCATCTTTGAATTATAAAGTATTTAAGAAAAAAAAAAAAAGCACAACAATTGAGCATGACCTGTTAACCATAAATTCTCCATAGTTGTCATAATTTGATAAATTGTACACTTTCAAAGAGCTCTATAAAATTACTTTCGCATGTTACAAACAATTATTTCCAATTACACTCATTCTCTGAGTTATGAATATATTTATAAAAAATGTCAACAGATGCGAGAATAACAGAAAAAATCATAAATTTTTTGTAGTCGTCGTAATTTGATACTCACACAACGTCGAATGACTTTGTCAACCTATTACGAAATGTGGATATTATTTTTTTGAATTACACTCATCCTTTAAATTATGATGATGTTACAGTAAAAGGGGCCAAAAAATAAAGCATATCCAAAAAAGTATAATTTTTTGGAGTCGTCGTAGTTTGCTGAAACGTACACAGTTGGAAAGCTCGATCTGTAATTTCAAGTTTTAAAAATAGTTCTATGTATAATTTACGAAGTTGTTGCTATAAATAAAGTTCGAAAAAAAATGAGTAGGAGAAAAACTATCCGTTTTTCGAACTTGTCATAATTTGAGGAATTATACACCTTCAAAAAAATCTATTAGCATACTTTCACGAGTGATAAATCGATTTTTAGAATCCACACATGTTATTGAAGGTATAGGTTGTTACGTTAAAAAACTGCGAGAGAATAGAGCTAAACCAAAAAATATATAATATTTCGAAGATGTCGTAATTTGATAAATTATACGTCGCTGAAAATGTTTATAAACTTATTTCACATCTGAAGAAGAATTGGTTGAAATTAAACTTCATCTTTGATTAATAAAGTACTTATTAAAAAAAAAAAAGCACAACAATCGAGCATGACCTGTTAACCATAAATTCTCCATAGTTGTCATAATTTGATAAATTATACACTGTCAAAGAGCACTTTAAAATTAATTCAAATGTTACAAACAATTATTTCCAATTATACTCATTCTTTGAGTTATGAATATGTTTATAAAAAATGTCAATAGATGCGAGAATAACAGAAAAAATCATAAATTTTTTGTAGTCGTCGTCATTTGATACTCACACAAACGTCGAAAGACTCTGTCAACCTATTACGAAATGTGGACATTATTTTTTTGAAGTACACTCATCCTTTAAATTATGATGATGTTACAGTAAAAGGGCCCAAAAAATAAAGCATATCCCAAAAAGTATAATTTTTTGGAGTCGTCGTAGTTTGCTGAAACGTACACAGTCGGAAAGCTCGATCTGTAATTTCAAGTTTTAAAAATAGTTCTATGTATAATTTACGAAGTTGTTGCTATAAATAAAGTTCGAAAAAAAATGAGTAGGAGAAAAACTATCCGTTTTTCGAACTTGTCATAATTTGAGGAATTATACACCTTCAAAAAAATCTATTAGCATACTTTCACGAGTGATAAATCGATTTTTAGAATCCACACATGTTATTGAAGGTATAGGTTGTTACGTTAAAAAACTGCGAGAGAATAGAGCTAAACCAAAAAATATATAATATTTCGAAGATGTCGTAATTTGATAAATTATACGTCGCTGAAAATGTTTATAAACTTATTTCACATCTGAAGAAGAATTGGTTGAAATTAAACTTCATCTTTGATTAATAAAGTATTTATTAAAAAAAAAAAAAGCACAACAATCGAGCATGACCTGTTAACCATAAATTCTCCATAGTTGTCATAATTTGATAAATTATACACTGTCAAAGAGCTCTTTAAAATTAATTCAAATGTTACAAACAATTATTTCCAATTACACTCATTCTTTGAGTTATGAATATGTTTATATAAAAAATGTCAATAGATGCGAGAATAACAGAAAAAATCGTAAATTTTTTGTAGTCGTCGTCATTTGATACTCACAAAACGTCGAAAGACTCTGTCAACCTATTACGAAATGTGGATATTATTTTTTTGAAGTACACTCATCCTTTAAATTATGATGATGTTACAGTAAAGGGGCCCAAAAAATAAAGCATATCCGAAAAAGTATAATTTTTTGGAGTGGTCGTAGTTTGCTGAAACGTACACAGTCGGAAAGCTTGATCTGTAATTTCTAGTTTTTAAAAATAGTTCTATGTATAATTTACGAAGTTGTTGCTATAAATACAGTTCGAAAAAATATGCGTAGGAGAAAAACTATCCATTTTTCGAACTTGTCATAATTTGATGAATTATACACCTTCAAAAAAATCTATTAGCATACTTTCATGAGTGATAAATCGACTTTTAGAATCCACACCTGTTATTGAAGGTATAGGTTGTTAGGATAAAAAAACTGCGACAGAATCGAGATAAACCAAAAAAAATATAATATTTCGAAGATGTCGTAATTTGATAAATTATACGTCGCAGAAAATGTTTATAAACTTATTTCACATCTGAAAAAGAATTGGTTGAAATTAAACTCCATCTTTGAATTATAAAGTATTTAAGAAAAAAAAAAAGCACAACAATTGAGCATGACCTGTTAACCATAAATTCTCCATAGTTGTCATAATTTGATAAATTGTACACTTTCAAAGAGCTCTATAAAATTACTTTCGCATTTTACAAACAATTATTTCCAATTACACTCATTCTCTGAGTTATGAATATATTTATAAAAAATGTCAACAGATGCGAGAATAACAGAAAAAATCATAAATTTTTTGTAGTCGTCGTAATTTGATACTCACACAACGTCGAATGACTTTGTCAACCTATTACGAAATGTGGATATTATTTTTTTGAATTACACTCATCCTTTAAATTATGATGATGTTACAGTAAAAGGGGCCAAAAAATAAAGCATATCCAAAAAAGTATAATTTTTTGGAGTCGTCGTAGTTTGCTGAAACGTACACAGTTGGAAAGCTCGATCTGTAATTTCAAGTTTTAAAAATAGTTCTATGTATAATTTACGAAGTTGTTGCTATAAATAAAGTTCGAAAAAAAATGAGTAGGAGAAAAACTATCCGTTTTTCGAACTTGTCATAATTTGAGGAATTATACACCTTCAAAAAAATCTATTAGCATACTTTCACGAGTGATAAATCGATTTTTAGAATCCACACATGTTATTGAAGGTATAGGTTGTTACGTTAAAAAACTGCGAGAGAATAGAGCTAAACCAAAAAATATATAATATTTCGAAGATGTCGTAATTTGATAAATTATACGTCGCTGAAAATGTTTATAAACTTATTTCACATCTGAAGAAGAATTGGTTGAAATTAAACTTCATCTTTGATTAATAAAGTATTTATTAAAAAAAAAAAAGCACAACAATCGAGCATGACCTGTTAACCATAAATTCTCCATAGTTGTCATAATTTGATAAATTATACACTGTCAAAGAGCTCTTTAAAATTAATTCAAATGTTACAAACAATTATTTCCAATTACACTCATTCTTTGAGTTATGAATATGTTTATAAAAAATGTGAATAGATGCGAGAATAACAGAAAAAATCGTAAATTTTTTGTAGTCGTCGTCATTTGATACTCACAAAACGTCGAAAGACTCTGTCAACCTATTACGAAATGTGGATATTATTTTTTTGAAGTACACTCATCCTTTAAATTATGATGATGTTACAGTAAAGGGGCCCAAAAAAATAAAGCATATCCGAAAAAGTATAATTTTTTGGAGTGGTCGTAGTTTGCTGAAACGTACACAGTCGGAAAGTTTGATCTGTAATTTCTAGTTTTAAAAATAGTTCTATGTATAATTTACGAAGTTGTTGCTATAAATACAGTTCGAAAAAATATGCGTAGGAGAAAAACTATCCATTTTTCGAACTTGTCATAATTTGATGAATTATACACCTTCAAAAAAATCTATTAGTATACTTTCATGAGTGATAAATCGACTTTTAGAATCCACACCTGTTATTGAAGGTATAGGTTGTTAGGATAAAAAACTGCGACAGAATCGAGCTAAACCAAAAAAAATATAATATTTCGAAGATGTCGTAATTTGATAAATTATACGTCGCAGAAAATGTTTATAAACTTATTTCACATCTGAAAAAGAATTGGTTGAAATTAAACTCCATCTTTGAATTATAAAGTATTTAAGAAAAAAAAAAAGCACAACAATTGAGCATGACCTGTTAACCATAAATTCTCCATAGTTGTCATAATTTGATAAATTATACACTTTCAAAGAGCTCTATAAAATTACTTTCGCATGTTACAAACAATTATTTCCAATTACACTCATTCTCTGAGTTATGAATATATTTATAAAAAATGTCAACAGATGCGAGAATAACAGAAAAAATCATAAATTTTTTGTAGTCGTCGTAATTTGATACTCACACAACGTCGAATGACTTTGTCAACCTATTACGAAATGTGGATATTATTTTTTTTGAATTACACTCATCCTTTAAATTATGATGATGTTACAGTAAAAGGGGCCAAAAAATAAAGCATATCCCAAAAAGTATAATTTTTTGGAGTCGTCGTAGTTTGCTGAAACGTACACAGTTGGAAAGCTCGATCTGTAATTTCAAGTTTTAAAAATAGTTCTATGTATAATTTACGAAGTTGTTGCTATAAATAAAGTTCGAAAAAAAATGAGTAGGAGAAAAACTATCCGTTTTTTCGAACTTGTCATAATTTGAGGAATTATACACCTTCAAAAAAATCTATTAGCATACTTTCACGAGTGATAAATCGATTTTTAGAATCCACACATGTTATTGAAGGTATAGGTTGTTACGTTAAAAAACTGCGAGAGAATAGAGCTAAACCAAAAAAATATATAATATTTCGAAGATGTCGTAATTTGATAAATTATACGTCGCTGAAAATGTTTATAAACTTATTTCACATCTGAAGAAGAATTGGTTGAAATTAAACTTCATCTTTGATTAATAAAGTATTTACTAAAAAAAAAAAAGCACAACAATCGAGCATGACCTGTTAACCATAAATTCTCCAAAGTTGTCATAATTTGATAAATTATACACTGTCAAAGAGCACTTTAAAATTAATTCAAATGTTACAAACAATTATTTCCAATTATACTCATTCTTTGAGTTATGAATATGTTTATAAAAAATGTCAATAGATGCGAGAATAACAGAAAAAATCATAAATTTTTTGTAGTCGTCGTCATTTGATACTCACACAACGTCGAAAGACTCTGTCAACCTATTACGAAATGTGGACATTATTTTTTTGAAGTACACTCATCCTTTAAATTATGATGATGTTACAGTAAAAGGGCCCAAAAAATAAAGCATATCCGAAAAAGTATAATTTTTTGGAGTGGTCGTAGTTTGCTGAAACGTACACAGTCGGAAAGCTTGATCTGTAATTTCTAGTTTTAAAAATAGTTCTATGTATAATTTACGAAGTTGTTGCTATAAATACAGTTCGAAAAAATATGCGTAGGAGAAAAACTATCCATTTTTCGAACTTGTCATAATTTGATGAATTATACACCTTCAAAAAAATCTATTAGCATACTTTCATGAGTGATAAATCGACTTTTAGAATCCACACCTGTTATTGAAGGTATAGGTTGTTAGGATAAAAAACTGCGACAGAATCGAGCTAAACCAAAAAAAATATAATATTTCGAAGATGTCGTAATTTGATAAATTATACGTCGCAGAAAATGTTTATAAACTTATTTCACATCTGAAAAAGAATTGGTTGAAATTAAACTCCATCTTTGAATTATAAAGTATTTAAGAAAAAAAAAAAAGCACAACAATTGAGCATGACCTGTTAACCATAAATTCTCCATAGTTGTCATAATTTGATAAATTATACACTTTCAAAGAGCTCTATAAAATTACTTTCGCATGTTACAAACAATTATTTCCAATTACACTCATTCTCTGAGTTATGAATATATTTATAAAAAATGTCAACAGATGCGAGAATAACAGAAAAAAATCATAAATTTTTTGTAGTCGTCGTAATTTGATACTCACACAACGTCGAATGACTTTGTCAACCTATTACGAAATGTGGATATTATTTTTTTTGAATTACACTCATCCTTTAAATTATGATGATGTTACAGTAAAAGGGGCCAAAAAATAAAGCATATCCCAAAAAGTATAATTTTTTGGAGTCGTCGTAGTTTGCTGAAACGTACACAGTTGGAAAGCTCGATCTGTAATTTCAAGTTTTTAAAAATAGTTCTATGTATAATTTACGAAGTTGTTGCTATAAATAAAGTTCGAAAAAAAATGAGTAGGAGAAAAACTATCCGTTTTTCGAACTTGTCATAATTTGAGGAATTATACACCTTCAAAAAAATCTATTAGCATACTTTCACGAGTGATAAATCTATTTTTAGAATCCACACATGTTATTGAAGGTATAGGTTGTTACGTTAAAAAACTGCGAGAGAATAGAGCTAAAACAAAAAAATATATAATATTTCGAAGATGTCGTAATTTGATAAATTATACGTCGCTGAAAATGTTTATAAACTTATTTCACATCTGAAGAAGAATTGGTTGAAATTAAACTTCATCTTTGATTAATAAAGTATTTATTAAAAAAAAAAAAGCACAACAATCGAGCATGACCTGTTAACCATAAATTCTCCATAGTTGTCATAATTTGATAAATTATACACTGTCAAAGAGCTCTTTAAAATTAATTCAAATGTTACAAACAATTATTTCCAATTACACTCATTCTTTGAGTTATGAATATGTTTATAAAAAATGTGAATAGATGCGAGAATAACAGAAAAAATCGTAAATTTTTTGTAGTCGTCGTCATTTGATACTCACAAAACGTCGAAAGACTCTGTCAACCTATTACGAAATGTGGATATTATTTTTTTGAAGTACACTCATCCTTTAAATTATGATGATGTTACAGTAAAGGGGCCCAAAAAATAAAGCATATCCGAAAAAGTATAATTTTTTGGAGTGGTCGTAGTTTGCTGAAACGTACACAGTCGGAAAGCTTGATCTGTAATTTCTAGTTTTAAAAATAGTTCTATGTATAATTTACGAAGTTGTTGCTATAAATACAGTTCGAAAAAAAATATGCGTAGGAGAAAAACTATCCATTTTTCGAACTTGTCATAATTTGATGAATTATACACCTTCAAAAAAATCTATTAGCATACTTTCATGAGTGATAAATCGACTTTTAGAATCCACACCTGTTATTGAAGGTATAGGTTGTTAGGATAAAAAACTGCGACAGAATCGAGCTAAACCAAAAAAAAAATATAATATTTCGAAGATGTCGTAATTTGATAAATTATACGTCGCAGAAAATGTTTATAAACTTATTTCACATCTGAAAAAGAATTGGTTGAAATTAAACTCCATCTTTGAATTATAAAGTATTTAAGAAAAAAAAAAAAAGCACAACAATTGAGCATGACCTGTTAACCATAAATTCTCCATAGTTGTCATAATTTGATAAATTATACACTTTCAAAGAGCTCTATAAAATTACTTTCGCATGTTACAAACAATTATTTCCAATTACACTCATTCTCTGAGTTATGAATATATTTATAAAAAAATGTCAACAGATGCGAGAATAACAGAAAAAATCATAAATTTTTTTTGTAGTCGTCGTAATTTGATACTCACACAACGTCGAATGACTTTGTCAACCTATTACGAAATGTGGATATTATTTTTTTGAATTACACTCATCCTTTAAATTATGATGATGTTACAGTAAAAGGGGCCAAAAAATAAAGCATATCCCAAAAAGTATAATTTTTTGGAGTCGTCGTCGTAGTTTGCTGAAACGTACACAGTTGGAAAGCTCGATCTGTAATTTCAAGTTTTAAAAATAGTTCTATGTATAATTTACGAAGTTGTTGCTATAAATAAAGTTCGAAAAAAAATGAGTAGGAGAAAAACTATCCGTTTTTCGAACTTCTTATAATTTGAGGAATTATACACCTTCAAAAAAATCTATTAGCATACTTTCACGAGTGATAAATCGATTTTTAGAATCCACACATGTTATTGAAGGTATAGGTTGTTACGTTAAAAAACTGCGAGAGAATAGAGCTAAACCAAAAAATATATATAATATTTCGAAGATGTCGTAATTTGATAAATTATACGTCGCTGAAAATGGTTATAAACTTATTTCACATCTGAAGAAGAATTGGTTGAAATTAAACTTCATCTTTGATTAATAAAGTATTTATTAAAAAAAAAAAAAGCACAACAATCGAGCATGACCTGTTAACCATAAATTCTCCATAGTTGTCATAATTTGATAAATTATACACTGTCAAAGAGCTCTTTAAAATTAATTCAAATGTTACAAACAATTATTTCCAATTACACTCATTCTTTGAGTTATGAATATGTTTATAAAAAATGTGAATAGATGCGAGAATAACAGAAAAAAATCGTAAATTTTTTGTAGTCGTCGTCATTTGATACTCACAAAACGTCGAAAGACTCTGTCAACCTATTACGAAATGTGGATATTATTTTTTTTGAAGTACACTCATCCTTTAAATTATGATGATGTTACAGTAAAGGGGCCCAAAAAATAAAGCATATCCGAAAAAGTATAATTTTTTGGAGTGGTCGTAGTGTGCTGAAACGTACACAGTCGGAAAGCTTGATCTGTAATTTCTAGTTTTAAAAATAGTTCTATGTATAATTTACGAAGTTGTTGCTATAAATACAGTTCGAAAAAATATGCGTAGGAGAAAAACTATCCATTTTTCGAACTTGTCATAATTTGATGAATTATACACCTTCAAAAAAATCTATTAGCATACTTTCATGAGTGATAAATCGACTTTTAGAATCCACACCTGTTATTGAAGGTATAGGTTGTTAGGGTAAAAAACTGCGACAGAATCGAGCTAAAACCAAAAAAAATATAATATTTCGAAGATGTCGTAATTTGATAAATTATACGTCGCAGAAAATGTTTATAAACTTATTTCACATCTGAAAAAGAATTGGTTGAAATTAAACTCCATCTTTGAATTATAAAGTATTTAAGAAAAAAAAAAAGCACAACAATTGAGCATGACCTGTTAACCATAAATTCTCCATAGTTGTCATAATTTGATAAATTATACACTTTCAAAGAGCTCTATAAAATTACTTTCGCATGTTACAAACAATTATTTCCAATTACACTCATTCTCTGAGTTATGAATATATTTATAAAAAATGTCAACAGATGCGAGAATAACAGAAAAAATCATAAATTTTTTGTAGTCGTCGTAATTTGATACTCACACAACGTCGAATGACTTTGTCAACCTATTACGAAATGTGGATATTATTATTTTTTTGAATTACACTCATCCTTTAAATTATGATGATGTTACAGTAAAAGGGGCCAAAAAATAAAGCATATCCCAAAAAGTATAATTTTTTGGAGTCGTCGTAGTTTGCTGAAACGTACACAGTTGGAAAGCTCGATCTGTAATTTCAAGTTTTAAAAATAGTTCTATGTATAATTTACGAAGTTGTTGCTATAAATAAAGTTCGAAAAAAAATGAGTAGGAGAAAAACTATCCGTTTTTCGAACTTCTTATAATTTGAGGAATTATACACCTTCAAAAAAATCTATTAGCATACTTTCACGAGTGATAAATCGATTTTTAGAATCCACACATGTTATTGAAGGTATAGGTTGTTACGTTAAAAAACTGCGAGAGAATAGAGCTAAACCAAAAAATATATAATATTTCGAAGATGTCGTAATTTGATAAATTATACGTCGCTGAAAATGGTTATAAACTTATTTCACATCTGAAGAAGAATTGGTTGAAATTAAACTTCATCTTTGATTAATAAAGTATTTATTAAAAAAAAAAAAGCACAACAATCGAGCATGACCTGTTAACCATAAATTCTCCATAGTTGTCATAATTTGATAAATTATACACTGTCAAAGAGCTCTTTAAAATTAATTCAAATGTTACAAACAATTATTTCCAATTACACTCATTCTTTGAGTTATGAATATGTTTATAAAAAATGTGAATAGATGCGAGAATAACAGAAAAAATCGTAAATTTTTTGTAGTCGTCGTCATTTGATACTCACAAAACGTCGAAAGACTCTGTCAACCTATTACGAAATGTGGATATTATTTTTTTGAAGTAC
Organism: Osmanthus fragrans; assembly: GCA_019395295.1. Lineage (NCBI taxonomy): Eukaryota > Viridiplantae > Streptophyta > Magnoliopsida > Lamiales > Oleaceae > Osmanthus > Osmanthus fragrans. Next base: position 24,997,358 of record CM033350.1, on the reverse strand, counting down.
ACTCATCCTTTAAATTATGATGATGTTACAGTAAAGGGGCCCAAAAAATAAAGCATATCCGAAAAAGTATAATTTTTTGGAGTGGTCGTAGTGTGCTGAAACGTACACAGTCGGAAAGCTTGATCTGTAATTTCTAGTTTTAAAAATAGTTCTATGTATAATTTACGAAGTTGTTGCTATAAATACAGTTCGAAAAAATATGCGTAGGAGAAAAACTATCCATTTTTCGAACTTGTCATAATTTGATGAATTATACACCTTCAAAAAAATCTATTAGCATACTTTCATGAGTGATAAATCGACTTTTAGAATCCACACCTGTTATTGAAGGTATAGGTTGTTAGGGTAAAAAACTGCGACAGAATCGAGCTAAACCAAAAAAAATATAATATTTCGAAGATGTCGTAATTTGATAAATTATACGTCGCAGAAAATGTTTATAAACTTATTTCACATCTGAAAAAGAATTGGTTGAAATTAAACTCCATCTTTGAATTATAAAGTATTTAAGAAAAAAAAAAAAAAGCACAACAATTGAGCATGACCTGTTAACCATAAATTCTCCATAGTTGTCATAATTTGATAAATTATACACTTTCAAAGAGCTCTATAAAATTACTTTCGCATGTTACAAACAATTATTTCCAATTACACTCATTCTCTGAGTTATGAATATATTTATAAAAAATGTCAACAGATGCGAGAATAACAGAAAAAATCATAAATTTTTTGTAGTCGTCGTAATTTGATACTCACACAACGTCGAATGACTTTGTCAACCTATTACGAAATGTGGATATTATTTTTTTGAATTACACTCATCCTTTAAATTATGATGATGTTACAGTAAAAGGGGCCAAAAAATAAAGCATATCCCAAAAAGTATAATTTTTTTGGAGTCGTCGTAGTTTGCTGAAACGTACACAGTTGGAAAGCTCGATCTGTAATTTCAAGTTTTAAAAATAGTTCTATGTATAATTTACGAAGTTGTTGCTATAAATAAAGTTCGAAAAAAAATGAGTAGGAGAAAAACTATCCGTTTTTCGAACTTCTTATAATTTGAGGAATTATACACCTTCAAAAAAATCTATTAGCATACTTTCACGAGTGATAAATCGATTTTTAGAATCCACACATGTTATTGAAGGTATAGGTTGTTACGTTAAAAAACTGCGAGAGAATAGAGCTAAACCAAAAAATATATAATATTTCGAAGATGTCGTAATTTGATAAATTATACGTCGCTGAAAATGGTTATAAACTTATTTCACATCTGAAGAAGAATTGGTTGAAATTAAACTTCATCTTTGATTAATAAAGTATTTATTAAAAAAAAAAAAGCACAACAATCGAGCATGACCTGTTAACCATAAATTCTCCATAGTTGTCATAATTTGATAAATTATACACTGTCAAAGAGCTCTTTAAAATTAATTCAAATGTTACAAACAATTATTTCCAATTACACTCATTCTTTGAGTTATGAATATGTTTATAAAAAATGTGAATAGATGCGAGAATAACAGAAAAAATCGTAAATTTTTTGTAGTCGTCGTCATTTGATACTCACAAAACGTCGAAAGACTCTGTCAACCTATTACGAAATGTGGATATTATTTTTTTGAAGTACACTCATCCTTTAAATTATGATGATGTTACAGTAAAGGGGCCCAAAAAATAAAGCATATCCGAAAAAGTATAATTTTTTGGAGTGGTCGTAGTGTGCTGAAACGTACACAGTCGGAAAGCTTGATCTGTAATTTCTAGTTTTAAAAATAGTTCTATGTATAATTTACGAAGTTGTTGCTATAAATACAGTTCGAAAAAATATGCGTAGGAGAAAAAACTATCCATTTTTCGAACTTGTCATAATTTGATGAATTATACACCTTCAAAAAAATCTATTAGCATACTTTCATGAGTGATAAATCGACTTTTAGAATCCACACCTGTTATTGAAGGTATAGGTTGTTTAGGGTAAAAAACTGCGACAGAATCGAGCTAAACCAAAAAAAATATAATATTTCGAAGATGTCGTAATTTGATAAATTATACGTCGCAGAAAATGTTTATAAACTTATTTCACATCTGAAAAAGAATTGGTTGAAATTAAACTCCATCTTTGAATTATAAAGTATTTAAGAAAAAAAAAAAAGCACAACAATTGAGCATGACCTGTTAACCATAAATTCTCCATAGTTGTCATAATTTGATAAATTATACACTTTCAAAGAGCTCTATAAAATTACTTTCGCATGTTACAAACAATTATTTCCAATTACACTCATTCTCTGAGTATGAATATATATATTTATAAAAAATGTCAACAGATGCGAGAATAACAGAAAAAATCATAAATTTTTTGTAGTCGTCGTAATTTGATACTCACACAACGTCGAATGACTTTGTCAACCTATTACGAAATGTGGATATTATTTTTTTGAATTACACTCATCCTTTAAATTATGATGATGTTACAGTAAAAGGGGCCAAAAAATAAAGCATATCCCAAAAAGTATAATTTTTTGGAGTCGTCGTAGTTTGCTGAAACGTACACAGTTGGAAAGCTCGATCTGTAATTTCAAAGTTTTAAAAATAGTTCTATGTATAATTTACGAAGTTGTTGCTATAAATAAAGTTCGAAAAAAAATGAGTAGGAGAAAAAACTATCCGTTTTTCGAACTTGTCATAATTTGAGGAATTATACACCTTCAAAAAAATCTATTAGCATACTTTCACGAGTGATAAATCGATTTTTAGAATCCACACATGTTATTGAAGGTATAGGTTGTTACGTTAAAAAACTGCGAGAGAATAGAGCTAAACCAAAAAATATATAATATTTCGAAGATGTCGTAATTTGATAAATTATACGTCGCTGAAAATGTTTATAAACTTATTTCACATCTGAAGAAGAATTGGTTGAAATTAAACTTCATCTTTGATTAATAAAGTATTTATTAAAAAAAAAAAGCACAACAATCGAGCATGACCTGTTAACCATAAATTCTCCATAGTTGTCATAATTTGATAAATTATACACTGTCAAAGAGCTCTTTAAAATTAATTCAAATGTTACAAACAATTATTTCCAATTACACTCATTCTTTGAGTTATAAATATGTTTATAAAAAATGTCAATAGATGCGAGAATAACAGAAAAAATCGTAAATTTTTTGTAGTCGTCGTCATTTGATACTCACAAAACGTCGAAAGACTCTGTCAACCTATTACGAAATGTGGATATTATTTTTTTGAAGTACACTCATCCTTTAAATTATGATGATGTTACAGTAAAGGGGCCCAAAAAATAAAGCATATCCGAAAAAGTATAATTTTTTGGAGTGGTCGTAGTTTGCTGAAACGTACACAGTCGGAAAGCTTGATCTGTAATTTCTAGTTTTAAAAATAGTTCTATGTATAATTTACGAAGTTGTTGCTATAAATACAGTTCGAAAAAATATGCGTAGGAGAAAAACTATCCATTTTTCGAACTTGTCATAATTTGATGAATTATACACCTTCAAAAAAATCTATTAGCATACTTTCATGAGTGATAAATCGACTTTTAGAATCCACACCTGTTATTGAAGGTATAGGTTGTTAGGATAAAAAACTGCGACAGAATCGAGCTAAACCAAAAAAAATATAATATTTCGAAGATGTCGTAATTTGATAAATTATACGTCGCAGAAAATGTTTATAAACTTATTTCACATCTGAAAAAGAATTGGTTGAAATTAAACTCCATCTTTGAATTATAAAGTATTTAAGAAAAAAAAAAAAGCACAACAATTGAGCATGACCTGTTAACCATAAATTCTCCATAGTTGTCATAATTTGATAAATTATACACTTTCAAAGAGCTCTATAAAATTACTTTCGCATGTTACAAACAATTATTTCCAATTACACTCATTCTCTGAGTTATGAATATATTTATAAAAAATGTCAACAGATGCGAGAATAACAGAAAAAATCATAAATTTTTTGTAGTCGTCGTAATTTGATACTCACACAACGTCGAATGACTTTGTCAACCTATTACGAAATGTGGATATTATTTTTTTGAATTACACTCATCCTTTAAATTATGATGATGTTACAGTAAAAGGGGCCAAAAAATAAAGCATATCCGAAAAAGTATAATTTTTTGGAGTCGTCGTAGTTTGCTGAAACGTACACAGTTGGAAAGCTCGATCTGTAATTTCAAGTTTTAAAAATAGTTCTATGTATAATTTACGAAGTTGTTGCTATAAATAAAGTTCGAAAAAAAATGAGTAGGAGAAAAACTATCCGTTTTTCGAACTTGTCATAATTTGAGGAATTATACACCTTCAAAAAAATCTATTAGCATACTTTCACGAGTGATAAATCGATTTTTAGAATCCACACATGTTATTGAAGGTATAGGTTGTTACGTTAAAAAACTGCGAGAGAATAGAGCTAAACCAAAAAAATATATAATATTTCGAAGATGTCGTAATTTGATAAATTATACGTCGCTGAAAATGTTTATAAACTTATTTCACATCTGAAGAAGAATTGGTTGAAATTAAACTTCATCTTTGATTAATAAAGTATTTATTAAAAAAAAAAAAGCACAACAATCGAGCATGACCTGTTAACCATAAATTCTCCATAGTTGTCATAATTTGATAAATTATACACTGTCAAAGAGCTCTTTAAAATTAATTCAAATGTTACAAACAATTATTTCCAATTACACTCATTCTTTGAGTTATAAATATGTTTATAAAAAATGTCAATAGATGCGAGAATAACAGAAAAAATCGTAAATTTTTTGTAGTCGTCGTCATTTGATACTCACAAAACGTCGAAAGACTCTGTCAACCTATTACGAAATGTGGATATTATTTTTTTGAAGTACACTCATCCTTTAAATTATGATGATGTTACAGTAAAGGGGCCCAAAAAATAAAGCATATCCGAAAAAGTATAAATTTTTTTGGAGTGGTCGTAGTTTGCTGAAACGTACACAGTCGGAAAGCTTGATCTGTAATTTCTAGTTTTAAAAATAGTTCTATGTATAATTTACGAAGTTGTTGCTATAAATACAGTTCGAAAAAATATGCGTAGGAGAAAAACTATCCATTTTTTCGAACTTGTCATAATTTGATGAATTATACACCTTCAAAAAAATCTATTAGCATACTTTCATGAGTGATAAATCGACTTTTAGAATCCACACCTGTTATTGAAGGTATAGGTTGTTAGGATAAAAAACTGCGACAGAATCGAGCTAAACCAAAAAAAATATAATATTTCGAAGATGTCGTAATTTGATAAATTATACGTCGCAGAAAATGTTTATAAACTTATTTCACATCTGAAAAAGAATTGGTTGAAATTAAACTCCATCTTTGAATTATAAAGTATTTAAGAAAAAAAAAAAAAGCACAACAATTGAGCATGACCTGTTAACCATAAATTCTCCATAGTTGTCATAATTTGATAAATTATACACTTTCAAAGAGCTCTATAAAATTACTTTCGCATGTTACAAACAAATTATTTCCAATTACACTCATTCTCTGAGTTATGAATATATTTATAAAAAATGTCAACAGATGCGAGAATAACAGAAAAAATCATAAATTTTTTTGTAGTCGTCGTAATTTGATACTCACACAACGTCGAATGACTTTGTCAACCTATTACGAAATGTGGATATTATTTTTTTGAATTACACTCATCCTTTAAATTATGATGATGTTACAGTAAAAGGGGCCAAAAAATAAAGCATATCCGAAAAAGTATAATTTTTTGGAGTCGTCGTAGTTTTGCTGAAACGTACACAGTTGGAAAGCTCGATCTGTAATTTCAAGTTTTAAAAATAGTTCTATGTATAATTTACGAAGTTGTTGCTATAAATAAAGTTCGAAAAAAAATGAGTAGGAGAAAAACTATCCGTTTTTCGAACTTGTCATAATTTGAGGAATTATACACCTTCAAAAAAATCTATTAGCATACTTTCACGAGTGATAAATCGATTTTTAGAATCCACACATGTTATTGAAGGTATAGGTTGTTACGTTAAAAAACTGCGAGAGAATAGAGCTAAACCAAAAAATATATAATATTTCGAAGATGTCGTAATTTGATAAATTATACGTCGCTGAAAATGTTTATAAACTTATTTCACATCTGAAGAAGAATTGGTTGAAATTAAACTTCATCTTTGATTAATAAAGTATTTATTAAAAAAAAAAAGGCACAACAACAACAATCGAGCATGACCTGTTAACCATAAATTCTCCATAGTTGTCATAATTTGATAAATTATACACTGTCAAAGAGCTCTTTAAAATTAATTCAAATGTTACAAACAATTATTTCCAATTACACTCATTCTTTGAGTTATAAATATGTTTATAAAAAATGTCAATAGATGCGAGAATAACAGAAAAAATCGTAAATTTTTTGTAGTCGTCGTCATTTGATACTCACAAAACGTCGAAAGACTCTGTCAACCTATTACGAAATGTGGATATTATTTTTTTGAAGTACACTCATCCTTTAAATTATGATGATGTTACAGTAAAGGGGCCCAAAAAATAAAGCATATCCGAAAAAGTATAATTTTTTTGGAGTGGTCGTAGTTTGCTGAAACGTACACAGTCGGAAAGCTTGATCTGTAATTTCTAGTTTTAAAAATAGTTCTATGTATAATTTACGAAGTTGTTGCTATAAATACAGTTCGAAAAAATATGCGTAGGAGAAAAACTATCCATTTTTCGAACTTGTCATAATTTGATGAATTATACACCTTCAAAAAAATCTATTAGCATACTTTCATGAGTGATAAATCGACTTTTAGAATCCACACCTGTTATTGAAGGTATAGGTTGTTAGGATAAAAAACTGCGACAGAATCGAGCTAAACCAAAAAAAATATAATATTTCGAAGATGTCGTAATTTGATAAATTATACGTCGCAGAAAATGTTTATAAACTTATTTCACATCTGAAAAAGAATTGGTTGAAATTAAACTCCATCTTTGAATTATAAAGTATTTAAGAAAAAAAAAAAAAAAGCACAACAATTGAGCATGACCTGTTAACCATAAATTCTCCATAGTTGTCATAATTTGATAAATTATACACTTTCAAAGAGCTCTATAAAATTACTTTCGCATGTTACAAACAATTATTTCCAATTACACTCATTCTCTGAGTTATGAATATATTTATAAAAAATGTCAACAGATGCGAGAATAACAGAAAAAATCATAAATTTTTTGTAGTCGTCGTAATTTGATACTCACACAACGTCGAATGACTTTGTCAACCTATTACGAAATGTGGATATTATTTTTTTGAATTACACACATCCTTTAAATTATGATGATGTTACAGTAAAAGGGGCCAAAAAATAAAGCATATCCGAAAAAGTATAATTTTTTGGAGTCGTCGTAGTTTGCTGAAACGTACACAGTTGGAAAGCTCGATCTGTAATTTCAAGTTTTAAAAATAGTTCTATGTATAATTTACGAAGTTGTTGCTATAAATAAAGTTCGAAAAAAAATGAGTAGGAGAAAAACTATCCGTTTTTCGAACTTGTCATAATTTGAGGAATTATACACCTTCAAAAAAATCTATTAGCATACTTTCACGAGTGATAAATCGATTTTTAGAATCCACACATGTTATTGAAGGTATAGGTTGTTACGTTAAAAAACTGCGAGAGAATAGAGCTAAACCAAAAAATATATAATATTTCGAAGATGTCGTAATTTGATAAATTATACGTCGCTGAAAATGTTTATAAACTTATTTCACATCTGAAGAAGAATTGGTTGAAATTAAACTTCATCTTTGATTAATAAAGTATTTATTAAAAAAAAAAAAGCACAACAATCGAGCATGACCTGTTAACCATAAATTCTCCATAGTTGTCATAATTTGATAAATTATACACTGTCAAAGAGCTCTTTAAAATTAATTCAAATGTTACAAACAATTATTTCCAATTATACTCATTCTTTGAGTTATGAATATGTTTATAAAAAATGTCAATAGATGCGAGAATAACAGAAAAAATCATAAATTTTTTGTAGTCGTCGTCATTTGATACTCACAAAACGTCGAAAGACTCTGTCAACCTATTACGAAATGTGGACATTATTTTTTTGAAGTACACTCATCCTTTAAATTATGATGATGTTACAGTAAAAGGGCCCAAAAAATAAAGCATATCCCAAAAAGTATAATTTTTTGGAGTCGTCGTAGTTTGCTTAAACGTACACAGTCGGAAAGCTCGATCTGTAATTTCAAGTTTTAAAAATAGTTCTATGTATACTTTACGAAGTTGTTGCTATAAATACAGTTCGAAAAAATATGCGTAGGAGAAAAACTATCCATTTTTCGAACTTGTCATAATTTGATGAATTATACACCTTCAAAAAAATCTATTAGCATACTTTCATGAGTGATAAATCGACTTTTAGAATCCACACCTGTTATTGAAGGTATAGGTTGTTAGGATAAAAAACTGCGACAGAATCGAGCTAAAACAAAAAAAAAAATATAATATTTCGAAGATGTCGTAATTTGATAAATTATACGTCGCAGAGAAAATGTTTATAAACTTATTTCACATCTGAAAAAGAATTGGTTGAAATTAAACTCCATCTTTGAATTATAAAGTATTTAAGAAAAAAAAAAAAGCACAACAATTGAGCATGACCTGTTAACCATAAATTCTCCATAGTTGTCATAATTTGATAAATTATACACTTTCAAAGAGCTCTATAAAATTACTTTCGCATGTTACAAACAATTATTTCCAATTACACTCATTCTCTGAGTTATGAATATATTTATAAAAAATGTCAACAGATGCGAGAATAACAGAAAAAATCATAAATTTTTTGTAGTCGTCGTAATTTGATACTCACACAACGTCGAATGACTTTGTCAACCTATTACGAAATGTGGATATTATTTTTTTGAATTACACTCATCCTTTAAATTATGATGATGTTACAGTAAAAGGGGCCAAAAAATAAAGCATATCCGAAAAAGTATAATTTTTTGGAGTCGTCGTAGTTTGCTGAAACGTACACAGTTGGAAAGCTCGATCTGTAATTTCAAGTTTTAAAAATAGTAGTTCTATGTATAATTTACGAAGTTGTTGCTATAAATAAAGTTCGAAAAAAAAATGAGTAGGAGAAAAACTATCCGTTTTTCGAACTTGTCATAATTTGAGGAATTATACACCTTCAAAAAAATCTATTAGCATACTTTCACGAGTGATAAATCGATTTTTAGAATCCACACATGTTATTGAAGGTATAGGTTGTTACGTTAAAAAACTGCGAGAGAATAGAGCTAAACCAAAAAAATATATAATATTTCGAAGATGTCGTAATTTGATAAATTATACGTCGCTGAAAATGTTTATAAACTTATTTCACATCTGAAGAAGAATTGGTTGAAATTAAACTTCATCTTTGATTAATAAAGTATTTATTAAAAAAAAAAAAGCACAACAATCGAGCATGACCTGTTAACCATAAATTCTCCATAGTTGTCATAATTTGATAAATTATACACTGTCAAAGAGCTCTTTAAAATTAATTCAAATGTTACAAACAATTATTTCCAATTATACTCATTCTTTGAGTTATGAATATGTTTATAAAAAAATGTCAATAGATGCGAGAATAACAGAAAAAATCATAAATTTTTTGTAGTCGTCGTCATTTGATACTCACAAAACGTCGAAAGACTCTGTCAACCTATTACGAAATGTGGACATTATTTTTTTGAAGTACACTCATCCTTTAAATTATGATGATGTTACAGTAAAAGGGCCCAAAAAATAAAGCATATCCCAAAAAGTATAATTTTTTGGAGTCGTCGTAGTTTGCTTAAACGTACACAGTCGGAAAGCTCGATCTGTAATTTCAAGTTTTAAAAATAGTTCTATGTATACTTTACGAAGTTGTTGCTATAAATACAGTTCGAAAAAATATGCGTAGGAGAAAAACTATCCATTTTTCGAACTTGTCATAATTTGATGAATTATACACCTTCAAAAAAATCTATTAGCATACTTTCACGAGTCATAAATCGATTTTTAGAATCCACACATGTTATTGAAGGTATAGGTTGTTACGATAAAAAACTGCGAGAGAATAGAGATAAACCAAAAAAAATATAATATTTCGAACATGTCGTAATTTGATAAATTTTACGTCACAGAAAATGTTTATAAACTTTTTTCACATCTGAAGAAGAATTGGTTGAAATTAAACTCCATCTTTGATTTATAAAGTATTTAAGAAAAAAAAAAAGCACAACAATCGAGCATGACCTGTTAACCATAAATTCTCCATAGTTGTCATAATTTGATAAATTTTACACTGTCAAAGAGCTCTATAAAATTACTTTCGCATGTTACAAACAATTATTTCCAATTACACTCATTCTCTGAGTTATGAATATATTTATAAAAAATGTCAACAGATGCGAGAATAACAGAAAAAATCATAAATTTTTTGTAGTCGTCGTAATTTGATACTCACACAACGTCGAATGACTTTGTCAACCTATTACGAAATGTGGATATTATTTTTTTGAATTACACTCATCCTTTAAATTATGATGATGTTACAGTAAAAGGGCCCAAAAAATAAAGCATATCCCAAAAAGTATAATTTTTTGGAGTCGTCGTAGTTTGCTGAAACGTACACAGTTGGAAAGCTCGATCTGTAATTTCTAGTTTTAAAAATAGTTCTATGTATAATTTACGAAGTTGTTGCTATAAATAAAGTTCGAAAAAAAATGAGTAGGAGAAAAACTATCCGTTTTTCGAACTTGTCATAATTTGAGGAATTATACACCTTCAAAAAAATCTATTAGCATACTTTCAAGAGTGATAATTCGATTTTTAGAATCCACACATGTTATTGAAGGTATAAGTTGTTACGATAAAAAACTGCGACAGAATAGAGCTAAACCAAAAAATATATAATATTTCGAAGATGTCGTAATTTGATAAATTATACGTCGCAGAAAATGTTTATAAACTTATTTCACATCTGAAGAAGAATTGGTTGAAATTAAACTTCATCTTTGATTTATAAAGTATTTAAGAAAAAAAAAAGCACAACAATCGAGCATGACCTGTTAACCATAAATTGTCCATAGTTGTCATAATTTGATAAATTATACACTGTAAAAAAGCTCTATAAAATTACTTTCACATGTTACAAACAATTATTTTCAATTACACTCATTCTTTGAGTTATGAATATATTTATAAAAAATGTCAATAGATGCGAGGTAACAGAAAAAATCATAAATTTTTTGCAGTCGTTGTAATTTGATACTCACACAATGTCGAAAGACTTTGTCAACCTATTATGAAATGTGGATATTGTTTTTTTGAAGTACACTCATCCTTTAAATTATGATGATGTTACAGTAAAAGGGCCCAAAAAATAAAGAATATCCCAAAAAGTATAATTTTTTGGAGTGGTCGTAGTTTGCTGAAACGTACACAGTCGGAAAGCTCGATCTGTAATTTCAAGTTTTAAAAATAGTTCTATGTATAATTTACGAAGTTGTTGGTATAAACACAGTTCGAAAAAAAATACGTAGGAGAAAAACTATTCGTATTTCGAACCTGTCATAATTTGATGAATTATGCACCGTCAAAAAAATCTATTAGCATACTTTCACGAGTGATAAATTGATTTTTAGAATCCACACATGTTATTGAAGGTATAGGTTGTTACGTTAAAAAACTGCGAGTGAATAGAGCTAAACCAAAAAATATATAATATTTCGAAGATGTCGTAATTTGATAAATTATACGTCGCAGAAAATGTTTATAAACTTATTTCACATCTGAAGAAGAATTGGTTAAAATTAAACTTCATCTCTGATTAATAAAGTATTTATTAAAAAAAAAAAGCACAACAATCGAGCATGACCTGTTAACCATAAATTCTCCATAGTTGTCATAATTTGATAAATTATACACTGTCAAAGAGCTCTATAAAATTAATTCACATGTTACAAACAATTATTTCCAATTACACTCATTCTTTGAGTTATGAATATGTTTATAAAAAATGTCAATAGATGCGAGAATAACAGAAAAAATCGTAAATTTTTTGTAGTCGTCGTCATTTGATACTCACACAATGTCGAAAGACTCTGTCAACCTATTACGAAATGTGGATATTATTTTTTTGAAGTACACTCATCCTTTAAATTATGATGATGTTACAGTAAAGGGGCCCAAAAAATAAAGCATATCCCAAAAAGTATAATTTTTTGGAGTCGTCGTAGTTTGCTGAAACGTACACAGTCGGAAAGCTTGATCTGTAATTTCAAGTTTTAAAAATAGTTCTATGTATAATTTACGAAGTTGTTGATATAAATACAGTTCGAAAAAATATGCGTAGGAGAAAAACTAACCATTTTTCGAACTTGTCATAATTTGATGAATTATACACCTTCAAAAAAATCTATTAGCATACTTTCATGAGTGATAAATCGACTTTTAGAATCCACACCTGTTATTGAAGGTATAGGTTGTTAGGATAAAAAACTGCGACAGAATCGAGCTAAACCAAAAAAAATATAATATTTCGAACATGTCGTAATTTGATAAATTATACGTCGCAGAAAATGTTTATAAACTTTTTTCACATCTGAAGAAGAATTGGTTGAAATTAAACTCCATCTTTGATTTATAAAGTATTTAAGAAAAAAAAAGCACAACAATCGAGCATGACCTGTTAACCATAAATTCTCCATAGTTGTCATAATTTGATAAATTATACACTGTCAAAAAGCTCTATAAAATTACTTTCACATGTTACAAACAATTATTTCCAATTACACTCATTCTTTGAGTTATGAATATATTTATAAAAAATGTCAATAGATGCGAGGTAACAGAAAAAATCATAAATTTTTTGCAGTCGTCGTAATTTGATACTCACACAACGTCGAAAGACTTTGTCAACCTATTATGAAATGTGGATATTTTTTTTTGAAGTACACTCATCCTTTAAATTATGATGATGTTATAGTAAAAGGGCCCAAAAAATAAAGCATATCCCAAAAAGTATAATTTTGTGGAGTCGTCGTAGTTTTCTGAAACGTACAGTCGGAAAGCTCGATCTGTAATTTCAAGTTTTAAAAATAGTTCTATTTATAATTTACGAAGTTGTTGCTATATATACAGTTCGAAAAAAAATGCGTAGGAGAAAAACTATTCGTTTTTCGAACTTGTCATAATTTGATGAATTATACACCGTCAAAAAAATCTATTAGCATACTTTCACGAGTGATAAATCGATTTTTAGAATCCGCACATGTTATTGAGGGTATAGGTTGTTACGATAAAAAACTGCGAGAGAATAGAGATAAACCAAAAAATATATAATATTTCGAACATGTCGTAATTTGATAAACTTTACGTCGCAGAAAATGTTTATAAACTTTTTTCACAACTGAAGAAGAATTGGTTGAAATTAAACTCCATCTTTGATTTATAAAGTATTTAAGAAAAAAAAAAACACAACAATCGAGCATGACCTGTTAACCATAAATTCTCCATAGTTGTCATAATTTGATAAATTATACACTGTCAAAGAGCTCTTTAAAATTAATTCAAATGTTACAAACAATTATTTCCAATTACACTCATTCTCTGAGTTATGAATATGTTTATAAAAAATGTCAATAGATGCGAGAATAACAGAAAAAATCATAAATTTTTTGCAGTCGTCGTCATTTGATACTCACACAACGTCGAAAGACTCTGTCAACCTATTACGAAATGTGGACATTATTTTTTTGATGTACACTCATCCTTTAAATTATGATGATGTTACAGTAAAAGGGCCCAAAAAATAAAGCATATCCCAAAATGTATAATTTTTTGGGGTCGTCGTAGTTTGCTGAAACGTACACAGTCGGAAAGCTCGATCTGTAATTTCAAGTTTTAAAAATAGTTCTATGTATAATTTACGAAGTTGTTGCTATAAATACAGTTCGAAAAAAAATGCGTTGGAGAAAAACTATCCGTTTTTCGAACTTGTCATAATTTGATGAATTATACACCGTCAAAAAAATCTATTAGCATACTTTCACGAGTGATAAATCGATTTTTAGAATCCGCACATGTTATTGAGGGTATAGGTTGTTACGATAAAAAACTGCGAGAGAATAGAGATAAACCAAAAAAAATATAATATTTCGAACATGTCGTAATTTGATAAATTTTACGTCGCAGAAAATGTTTATAAACTTTTTTCACATCTGAAGAAGAATTGGTTGAAATTAAACTCCATCTTTGATTTATAAAGTATTTAAGAAAAAAAAAAAAAAGCACAACAATCGAGCATGACCTGTTAACCATAAATTCTCCATAGTTGTCATAATTTGATAAATTATACACTGTCAAAGAGCTCTATAAAATTAATTCACTTGTTACAAACAATTATTTCCAATTACACTCATTCTCTGAGTTATGAATATATTTATAAAAAATGTCAACAGATGCGAGAATAACAGAAAAAATTATAAATTTTTTGTAGTCGTCGTAATTTGATACTCACAGAACGTCGAAAGACTCTGTCAACCTATTATGAAATGTGGATATTATTTTTTTGAAGTACACTCATCCTTTAAATTATGATGATGTTACAGTAAAGGGGCCCAAAAAATAAAGCATATCCTAAAAAGTATAATTTTTTGGAGTCGTCATAGTTTGCTGAAACGTACACAGTCGGAAAGCTTGATCTGTAATTTCAAGTTTTAAAAATAGTTCTATGTATAATTTACGAAGTTGTTGCTATAAATACAGTTCGAAAAAATATGCGTTGGAGAAAAACTATCCATTTTTCGAACTTGTCATAATTTGATGAATTATACACCTTCAAAAAATTCTATTAGCATACTTTCATGAGTGATAAATCGACTTTTAGAATCCACACCTGTTATTGAAGGTATAGGTTGTTAGGATAAAAAACTGCAAGAGAATCGAGCTAAACCAAAAAAAATGTAATATTTCGAAGATGTCGTAATTTGATAAATTATACGTCGCAGAAAATGTTTATAAACTTATTTCACATCTGAAAAAGAATTGGTTGAAATTAAACTCCATCTTTGAATTATAAAGTATTTAAGAAAAAAAAAAGCACAACAATGGAGCATGACCTGTTAACCATAAATTCTCCATAGTTGTCATAATTTGATAAATTATACACTGTCAAAGAGCTCTATAAAATTACTTTCACATGTTACAAACAATTATTTCCAATTACACTCATTCTTTGAGTTATGAATATGTTTATAAAAAAAGTCAATAGATGCGAGAATATTAGAAAAATCATAAATTTTTTGTAGTCGTCATCATTTGATACTCACACAACGTCGAAAGACTCTGTCAACCTATTATGAAATGTGGATATTATTTTTTTGAAGTATACTCATCCTTTAAATTATGATGATGTTACAATAAAAGGTCCCAAGAAATAAAGCATATCCCAAAAAATATATTTTTTTTGGAGCCGTTGTAGTTTGCTGAAACGTAAACAGTCGGAAAGCTCGATCTGTAATTTCAAATTTGAAAAATAGTTCTATGTATAATTTACGAAGTTGTTGCTATAAATACAGTTCGAAAAAATAATGCATAGGCGAAAAACTATCCGTTTTTCGAACTTGTCATTGAAGGTGAATTAGACACCGTTAAAAAAATCTATTTGCATACTTTCACGAGTGATAAATCGATTTTTAGAATCCGCGCATGTTATTGTGGGTATAGGTTGTTACGATAAAAAAACTGCGAGAGAATAGAGATAAACCAAAAAAAATATAATATTTCGAACATGTCGTAATTTGATAAATTTTACGTCGCATAAAATGTTTATAAACTTTTTTCACATCTGAAGAAGAATTGGTTGAAATTAAACTCCATCTTTGATTTATAAAGTATTTAAGAAAAAAAAAAGCACCAGAATCGAGCATGACCTGTTAACCATAAATTCTCCATAGTTGTCATAATTTGATAAATTTTACACTGTCAAAGAGCTCTATAAAATTACTTTCGCATGTTACAAACAATTATTTCCAATTACACTCATTCTCTGAGTTATGACTATATTTATAAAAAATGTCAACAGATGCGAGAATAACAGAAAAAATCATAAATTTTTTGTAGTCGTCGTAATTTGATACTCACAGAACGTCGAAAGACTCTGTCAACCTATTATGAAATGTGGATATTATTTTTTTGAAGTACACTCATCCTTTAAATTATGATGATGTTACAGTAAAATGGCCCAAAAAATAAAGCATATCCCAAAAAGTATAATTTTTTGGAGTCGTCGTAGTTTGCTGAAACGTACACAGTTGGAAAGCTCGATCTGTAATTTCAAGTTTTAAAAATAGTTCTATGTATAATTTACGAAGTTGTTGCTATAAATAAAGTTCGAAAAAAAATGAGTAGGAGAAAAACTATCCGTTTTTCGAACTTGTCATAATTTGATGAATTATAGACCTTCAAAAAAATCTATTAGCATACTTTCACGAGTGATAATTCGATTTTTAGAATCCACACATGTTATTGAAGGTATAAGTTGTTACGATAAAAAGCTGCGAGAGAATAGAGCTAAACCAAAAAAAATATAATATTTCGAAGATGTCGTAATTTGATAAATTACACGACGCTGAAAATGTTTATAAACCTATTTCACATCTGAAGAAGAATTGGTTGAAATTAAACCTCATCTTTGATTTATAAAGTATTTAAGAAAAAAAAAAGCACAACAGTCGAGCATGACCTGTTAACCATAAATTCTCCATAGTTGTCATAATTTGATAAATTATACACTGTCAAAGAGCTCTTTAAAATTAATTCAAATGTTACAAACAATTATTTCCAATTACACTCATTCTTTGAGTTAGGAATATGTTTATAAAAAATGTCAATAGATGCGAGAATAACAGAAAAAATCATAAATTTTTTGCAGTCGTCGTCATTTGATACTCACACAACGTCGAAAGACTCTGTCAACCTATTACGAAATGTGGACATTATTTTTTTGAAGTACACTCATCCTTTAAATTATGATGATGTTACAGTAAAAGGGCCAAATAAATAAAGCATATCCCAAAATGTATAATTTTTTGGAGTCGTCGTAGTTTGCTAAAACGTACACAGTCGGAAAGCTCGATCTGTAATTTCAAGTTTTAAAAATAGTTCTATGTATAATTTATGAAGTTGTTGCTATAAATACAGTTCGAAAAAAAATGCGTAGGAGAAAAATTACCCATTTTTCGAACTTGTCATAATTTGATGAATTATACACCTTCAAAAAAATCTATTAGCATACTTTCACGAGTGATAAATCGATTTTTAGAATCCACACATATTATTAAAGGTATAGGTTGTTACGTTGAAAAACTGCGAGAGAATAGAGCTAAACCAAAAAATATATAATATTTCGAAGATGTCGTAATTTGATAAATTATACGTCGCAGAAAATGTTTATAAACTTATTTCACATCTGAAGAAGAATTGGTTGAAATTAAACTTCATCTTTGATTAATAAAGTATTTATTAAAAAAAAAAGCACAACAATCGAGCATGACCTGTTAACCATAAATTCGCCATAGTTGTCATAATTTGATAAATTATACACTGTCAAAGAGCTCTTTAAAATTAATTCACATGTTACAAACAATTATTTCCAATTACACTCATTCTTTGAGTTATGAATATGTTTATAAAAAAGGTCAATAGATGAGAGAATAACAGAAAAAATCATAAATTTTTTGTAGTCGTCGTCATTTGATACTCACACAACGTCGAAAGACTCTGTCAACCTATTACGAAATGTGGACATTATTTTTTTGAAGTACACTCATCCTTTAAATTATGATGATGCTACAGTAAAAGGGCCCAAAAAATAAAGCATATCCCAAAAAGTATAATTTTTTGGAGTCGCCGTAGTTTGCTAAAACGTACACAGTCGGAAAGCTCGATTTGTAATTTCAAGTTTTAAGAATAGTTCTATGTATAATTTACGAAGTTGTTGCTATAAATACATTTCGAAAAAATAATGCATAGGCGAAAAACTATCCGTTTTTCGAACTTGTCATTGAAGGTGAATTATACACCGTAAAAAAAATCTATTAGCATACTTTGACGAGTGATAAATCAATTTTTAGAATCCACACATGTTATTGAAGGCATAGGTTGTTACGATAAAAAACTGCGAGAGAATAGAGCTAAACCAAAAAAAATATAATATTTCGAACATGTCGTAATTTGATAAATTATACGTCGCAGAAAATATTTATAAACTTATTTCACATCTGAAGAAGAATTGGTTTTAATTAAACTTCATCTTTGATTTATAAAGTATTTAAGAAAAAAAAGCACAACAATCGAGCAAGACCTGTTAACCATAAATTCTCCATAGTTGTCATAATTTGATAAATTATACACTGTCAAAAAGCTCTATAAAATTACTTTCACATGTTACAAACAATTATTTTCAATTACACTCATTCTTTGAGTTATGAATATATTTATAAAAAATAGCAATAGATGCGAGGTAACAGAAAAAATCATAAATTTTTTGCAGTCGTCGTAATTTGATACTCACACAACGTCGAAAGACTTTTTCAACCTATTGTGAAATGTGGATATTGTTTTTTTGAAGTACACTCATCCTTTAAATTATGATGATGTCACAGTAAAAGGGCCCAAAAAATAAAGCATATCCCAAAAAGTATAATTTTTTGGAGTGGTCGTAGTTTCTGAAACGTACAGTCGGAAAGCTCGATCTGTAATTTCAAGTTTTAAAAATAATTCTATGTATAATTTACGAAGTTGTTGCTATATATACAGTTCGAAAAAAAATGCGTAGGAGAAAAACTATTCGTTTTTCGAACTTGTCATAATTTGATGAATTATACACCGTCAAAAAAATCTATTAGCATACTTTCACGAGTGATAAATCGATTTTTAGAATCCACACATGTTATTGAAGGTATAGGTTGTTACGTTAAAAAACTGCGAGAGAATAGAGCTAAACAAAAAAATATATAATATTTCGAAGATGTCGTAATTTGATAAATTATACGTCGCAGAAAATGTTTATAAACTTATTTCACATCTGAAGAAGAATTGGTTGAAATTAAACTTCATCTTTGATTAATAAATTATTTATTAAAAAAAAAAAAAGCACAACAATCGAGCATGACCTGTTAACCATAAATTCTCCATAGTTGTCATAATTTGATAAATTATACACTGTCAAAGAGCTCTTTAAAATTAATTCACTTGTTACAAACAATTATTTCCAATTACACTCATTCTTTGAGTTATTAATATGTTAATAAAAAATGTCAATAGATGCGAGAATAACAGAAAAAATCATAAATTTTTGTAGTCGTCGTCATTTGATACTCACACAACGTCGAAAGACTCTGTCAACCTATTACGAAATGTGGACATTATTTTTTTGAAGTACACTCATCCTTTAAATTATGATGATGCTACAGTGAAAGGGCCCAAAAAATAAAGCATATCCCAAAAAGTATAATTTTTTTGAGTCGTCGTAGTTTGCTGAAACGTACACAGTCGGAAAGCTCGATCTGTAATTTCAAGTTTTAAAAATAGTTCTACGTATAATTTACGAAGTTGTTGCTATAAATACAGTTCGAAAAAATAATGCATAGGCGAAAAACTATCCGTTTTTCGAACTTGTCGTAATTTGATGAATTATACACCTTCAAAAAAATCTATTAGCATACTTTCAAGAGTGATAATTCGATTTTTAGAATCCATACATGTTATTTAAGGTATAGGTTGTTACGATAAAAAACTGCGAGAGAATAGAGCTAAACCAAAAAATATATAATTTTTCGAAGATGTCGTATTTTGATAAATTATACGCCGCAGAAAATGTTTATAAACTTATTTCACATCTAAAGAAGAGTTGGTTGAAATTAAACTCCATCTTTGAATTATGAAGTATTTAAGAAAGAAAAAAGCACAACAATCGAGCATGACCTGTTAACCATAAATTCTCCATAGTTGTCATCATTTGATAAATTATACACTGTCAAAAAGCTCTATAAAATTACTTTCGCATGTTACAAACAATTATTTCAATTTACACTCATTCTTTGAGTTATGAATATGTTTATAAAAAATGTCAATAGATGCGAGAATAACAGAAAAAATCATAAATTTTTTGTTGTCGTCGTCATTTGATACTCACACAACGTCGAAAGACTCTGTCAACCTATTAGGAAATGTGGATATTATTTTTTTGAAGTACACTCATCCTTTAAATTATGATGATGTTACAGTAAAAGGGCCCAAAACATAAAGCATATCCCAAAAAGTATAATTTTTTGGAGTCGTCGTTGTTTGCTGAAA
This sequence comes from Osmanthus fragrans, assembly GCA_019395295.1. NCBI lineage: Eukaryota > Viridiplantae > Streptophyta > Magnoliopsida > Lamiales > Oleaceae > Osmanthus > Osmanthus fragrans. The sequence continues at coordinate 24,976,909 of CM033350.1, read as the reverse complement.
CGTACACAGTCGAAAAGCTCGATCTGTAATTTCAAGTTTTAAAAATAGTTCTATGTATAATTTACGAAGTTGTTGCTATAAATACAGTTCGAAAAAAAATGAGTAGGAGAAAAACTATCCGTTTTTCGAACTTGTCATAATTTGATGAATTATACACCTTCAAAAAAATCTATTAGCATACTTTCATGAGTGATAAATCGATTTTTAGAATCGACACATGTTATTGAAGGTATAGGTTGTTACGATAAAAAACTGCGAGGGAATCTAGCTAAACCAAAAAATATACAATATTTCGAAGATGTCGTAATTTGATAAATTATACGTCGCAGAAAATGTTTGTAAACTTATTTCACATCTGAAAAAGAATTGGTTGAAACTAAACTCCATCTTTGAATTATAAAGTATTTAAGAAAAAAAAAAAAGCACAACAATCGAGCATGACCTGTTAACCATAAATTCTCCATAGTTGTCATAATTTGATAAATTATAAACTGTCAAAGAGCTCTATAAAATTACTTTCACATGTTACAAACAATTATTTCCAATTACACTCATTCTTTGAGTTATGAATATGTTTATAAAAAACGTCAATAGATGCGAGAATATCAGAAAAAATCATAAATTTTTTGTAGTCGTCGTCATTTTGATACTCACAGAACGTCGAAAGACTCTGTCAACCTATTTTGAAATGTGGATATTATTTTTTTGAAGTAAACTCATCCTTTAAATTATGATGATGTTACAATAAAAGGTCCCAAAAAATAAAACATATCCCAAAAAGTATAATTTTTTGGAGCCGTCGTAGTTTGCTGAAACGTAAGCAGTCGGAAAGCTCGATCTGTAATTTCAAATTTGAAAAATAGTTCTATGTATAATTTACGAAGTTGTTGCTGTAAATACAGTTCGAAAAAATAATGCATAGGCGAAAAACTATCCATTTTCGAACTTGTCATAATTTGATGAATTATACACCGTCAAAAAAATCGATTAGCATACTTTCATGAGTGATAAATCGATTTTTAGAATCCACACATGTTATTGAAGGAATAGGTTGTTAAACCAAAAAATATATAATATTTCGAAGATGTCGTAATTTGATAAATTATACGTCGGAGAAAATGTTTATAAACTTATTTCACATCCGAAGAAGAATTGGTTGAAATTAAACTCCATCTTTGAATTATAAAGTATTTAAGAAAAAAAAAAGCACAACAATCGAGCATGACCTGTTAACCATAATTCTCCATAGTTGTCATCATTTGATAAATTATACACTGTCAAAAAGCTCTATAAAATTACTTTCGCATGTTACAAACAATTATTTCAAATTACACTCATTCTTTGAGTTATGAATATGTTTATAAAAAATGTCAATAGATGCGAGAATAACAGAAAAAATCATAAATTTTTTGTTGTCGTCGTCATTTGATACTCACAGAACGTCGAAAGACTCTGTCAACCTATTTTGAAATGTGGATATTATTTTTTTGAAGTAAACTCATCCTTTAAATTATGATGATGTTACAATAAAAGGTCCCAAAAAATAAAACATATCCCAAAAAGTATAATTTTTTGGAGCCGTCGTAGTTTGCTGAAACGTAAGCAGTCGGAAAGCTCGATCTGTAATTTCAAATTTGAAAAATAGTCCTATGTATAATTTACGAAGTTGTTGCTGTAAATACAGTTCGAAAAAATAATGCATAGGCGAAAAACTATCCGTTTTTCGAACTTGTCATAATTTGATGAATTATACACCGTCAAAAAAATCGATTAGCATACTTTCATGAGTGATAAATCGATTTTTAGAATCCACACATGTTATTGAAGGAATAGGTTGTTAAACCAAAAAATATATAATATTTCGAAGATGTCGTAATTTGATAAATTATACGTCGAGAGAAAATGTTTATAAACTTATTTCACATCCGAAGAAGAATTGGTTGAAATTAAACTCCATCTTTGAATTATAAAGTATTTAAGAAAAAAAAAAAAGCACAACAATCGAGCATGACCTGTTAACCATAAAATTCTCCATAGTTGTCATCATTTGATAAATTATACACTGTCAAAAAGCTCTATAAAATTACTTTCGCATGTTACAAACAATTATTTCAAATTACACTCATTCTTTGAGTTATGAATATGTTTATAAAAAATGTCAATAGATGCGAGAATAACAGAAAAAATCATAAATTTTTTTTTGTTGTCGTCGTCATTTGATACTCACACAACGTCGAAAGACTCTGTCAACCTATTATGAAATGTGGATATTATTTTTTTGAAGTACACTCATCCTTTAAATTATGATGATGTTACAGTAAAAGGGCCCAAAACATAAAGCATATCCCAAAAAGTATAATTTTTTGGAGTCGTCGTTGTTTGCTGAAACGTACACAGTCGAAAAGCTCGATCTGTAATTTCAAGTTTTAAAAATAGTTCTATGTATAATTTACGAAGTTGTTGCTATAAATACAGTTCGAAAAAAAATGAGTAGGAGAAAAACTATCCGTTTTTCGAACTTGTCATAATTTGATGAATTATACACCTTCAAAAAAATCTATTAGCATACTTTCATGAGTGATAAATCGATTTTTAGAATCGACACATGTTATTGAAGGTATAGGTTGTTACGATAAAAAACTGCGAGGGAATCTAGCTAAACCAAAAAATATACAATATTTCGAAGATGTCGTAATTTGATAAAATTATACGTCGCAGAAAATGTTTGTAAACTTATTTCACATCTGAAAAAGAATTGGTTGAAACTAAACTCCATCTTTGAATTATAAAGTATTTAAGAAAAAAAAAAGCACAACAATTGAGCATGACCTGTTAACCATAAATTCTCCATAGTTGTCATAATTTGATAAATTATAAACTGTCAAAGAGCTCTATAAAATTACTTTCACATGTTACAAACAATTATTTCCAATTACACTCATTCTTTGAGTTATGAATATGTTTATAAAAAACGTCAATAGATGCGAGAATATCAGAAAAATCATAAATTTTTTGTAGTCGTCGTCATTTGATACTCACAGAACGTCGAAAGACTCTGTCAACCTATTTTGAAATGTGGATATTATTTTTTTGAAGTAAACTCATCCTTTAAATTATGATGATGTTACAATAAAAGGTCCCAAAAAATAAAACATATCCCAAAAAGTATAATTTTTTGGAGCCGTCGTAGTTTGCTGAAACGTAAGCAGTCGGAAAGCTCGATCTGTAATTTCAAATTTGAAAAATAGTTCTATGTATAATTTACGAAGTTGTTGCTGTAAATACAGTTCGAAAAAATAATGCATAGGCGAAAAACTATCCGTTTTTTCGAACTTGTCATAATTTGATGAATTATACACCGTCAAAAAAATCGATTAGCATACTTTCATGAGTGATAAATCGATTTTTAGAATCCACACATGTTATTGAAGGAATAGGTTGTTAAACCAAAAAATATATAATATTTCGAAGATGTCGTAATTTGATAAATTATACGTCGGAGAAAATGTTTATAAACTTATTTCACATCCGAAGAAGAATTGGTTGAAATTAAACTCCATCTTTGAATTATAAAGTATTTAAGAAAAAAAAAAAGCACAACAATCGAGCATGACCTGTTAACCATAAATTCTCCATAGTTGTCATCATTTGATAAATTATACACTGTCAAAAAGCTCTATAAAATTACTTTCGCATGTTACAAACAATTATTTCAAATTACACTCATTCTTTGAGTTATGAATATGTTTATAAAAAATGTCAATAGATGCGAGAATAACAGAAAAAATCATAAATTTTTTGTTGTCGTCGTCATTTGATACTCACACAACGTCGAAAGACTCTGTCAACCTATTATGAAATGTGGATATTATTTTTTTGAAGTACACTCATCCTTTAAATTATGATGATGTTACAGTAAAAGGGCCCAAAACATAAAGCATATCCCAAAAAGTATAATTTTTTGGAGTCGTCGTTGTTTGCTGAAACGTACACAGTCGAAAAGCTCGATCTGTAATTTCAAGTTTTAAAAATAGTTCTATGTATAATTTACGAAGTTGTTGCTATAAATACAGTTCGAAAAAAAATGAGTAGGAGAAAAACTATCCGTTTTTCGAACTTGTCATAATTTGATGAATTATACACCTTCAAAAAAATCTATTAGCATACTTTCATGAGTGATAAATCGATTTTTAGAATCGACACATGTTATTGAAGGTATAGGTTGTTACGATAAAAAACTGCGAGGGAATCTAGCTAAACCAAAAAATATACAATATTTCGAAGATGTCGTAATTTGATAAATTATACGTCGCAGAAAATGTTTGTAAACTTATTTCACATCTGAAAAAGAATTGGTTGAAACTAAACTCCATCTTTGAATTATAAAGTATTTAAGAAAAAAAAAAGCACAACAATCGAGCATGACCTGTTAACCATAAATTCTCCATAGTTGTCATAATTTGATAAATTATAAACTGTCAAAGAGCTCTATAAAATTACTTTCACATGTTACAAACAATTATTTCCAATTACACTCATTCTTTGAGTTATGAATATGTTTATAAAAAACGTCAATAGATGCGAGAATATCAGAAAAATCATAAATTTTTTGTAGTCGTCGTCATTTGATACTCACAGAACGTCGAAAGACTCTGTCAACCTATTTTGAAATGTGGATATTATTTTTTTGAAGTAAACTCATCCTTTAAATTATGATGATGTTACAATAAAAGGTCCCAAAAAATAAAACATATCCCAAAAAGTATAATTTTTTGGAGCCGTCGTAGTTTGCTGAAACGTAAGCAGTCGGAAAGCTCGATCTGTAATTTCAAATTTGAAAAATAGTTCTATGTATAATTTACGAAGTTGTTGCTGTAAATACAGTTCGAAAAAATAATGCATAGGCGAAAAACTATCCGTTTTTCGAACTTGTCATAATTTGATGAATTATACACCGTCAAAAAAATCGATTAGCATACTTTCATGAGTGATAAATCGATTTTTAGAATCCACACATGTTATTGAAGGAATAGGTTGTTAAACCAAAAAATATATAATATTTCGAAGATGTCGTAATTTGATAAATTATACGTCGGAGAAAATGTTTATAAACTTATTTCACATCCGAAGAAGAATTGGTTGAAATTAAACTCCATCTTTGAATTATAAAGTATTTAAGAAAAAAAAAAAGCACAACAATCGAGCATGACCTGTTAACCATAAATTCTCCATAGTTGTCATCATTTGATAAATTATACTCTGTCAAAAAGCTCTATAAAATTACTTTCGCATGTTACAAACAATTATTTCAAATTACACTCATTCTTTGAGTTATGAATATGTTTATAAAAAATGTCAATAGATGCGAGAATAACAGAAAAAAATCATAAATTTTTTTTGTTGTCGTCGTCATTTGATACTCACAGAACGTCGAAAGACTCTGTCAACCTATTTTGAAATGTGGATATTATTTTTTTTGAAGTAAACTCATCCTTTAAATTATGATGATGTTACAATAAAAGGTCCCAAAAAATAAAACATATCCCAAAAAGTATAATTTTTTGGAGCCGTCGTAGTTTGCTGAAACGTAAGCAGTCGGAAAGCTCGATCTGTAATTTCAAATTTGAAAAATAGTTCTATGTGTATAATTTACGAAGTTGTTGCTGTAAATACAGTTCGAAAAAATAATGCATAGGCGAAAAACTATCCGTTTTTCGAACTTGTCATAATTTGATGAATTATACACCGTCAAAAAAATCGATTAGCATACTTTCATGAGTGATAAATCGATTTTTAGAATCCACACATGTTATTGAAGGAATAGGTTGTTAAACCAAAAAATATATAATATTTCGAAGATGTCGTAATTTGATAAATTATACGTCGGAGAAAATGTTTATAAACTTATTTCACATCCGAAGAAGAATTGGTTGAAATTAAACTCCATCTTTGAATTATAAAGTATTTAAGAAAAAAAAAAAGCACAACAATCGAGCATGACCTGTTAACCATAAATTCTCCATAGTTGTCATCATTTGATAAATTATACACTGTCAAAAAGCTCTATAAAATTACTTTCGCATGTTACAAACAATTATTTCAAATTACACTCATTCTTTGAGTTATGAATATGTTTATAAAAAATGTCAATAGATGCGAGAATAACAGAAAAAATCATAAATTTTTTGTTGTCGTCGTCATTTGATACTCACACAACGTCGAAAGACTCTGTCAACCTATTATGAAATGTGGATATTATTTTTTTGAAGTACACTCATCCTTTAAATTATGATGATGTTACAGTAAAAGGGCCCAAAACATAAAGCATATCCCAAAAAGTATAATTTTTTGGAGTCGTCGTTGTTTGCTGAAACGTACACAGTCGAAAAGCTCGATCTGTAATTTCAAGTTTTAAAAATAGTTCTATGTATAATTTACGAAGTTGTTGCTATAAATACAGTTCGAAAAAAAAAATGAGTAGGAGAAAAACTATCCGTTTTTCGAACTTGTCATAATTTGATGAATTATACACCTTCAAAAAAATCTATTAGCATACTTTCATGAGTGATAAATCGATTTTTAGAATCGACACATGTTATTGAAGGTATAGGTTGTTACGATAAAAAACTGCGAGGGAATCTAGCTAAACCAAAAAAATATACAATATTTCGAAGATGTCGTAATTTGATAAATTATACGTCGCAGAAAATGTTTTGTAAACTTATTTCACATCTGAAAAAGAATTGGTTGAAACTAAACTCCATCTTTGAATTATAAAGTATTTAAGAAAAAAAAAAGCACAACAATCGAGCATGACCTGTTAACCATAAATTCTCCATAGTTGTCATAATTTGATAAATTATAAACTGTCAAAGAGCTCTATAAAATTACTTTCACATGTTACAAACAATTATTTCCAATTACACTCATTCTTTGAGTTATGAATATGTTTATAAAAAACGTCAATAGATGCGAGAATATCAGAAAAATCATAAATTTTTTGTAGTCGTCGTCATTTGATACTCACAGAACGTCGAAAGACTCTGTCAACCTATTTTGAAATGTGGATATTATTTTTTTGAAGTAAACTCATCCTTTAAATTATGATGATGTTACAATAAAAGGTCCCAAAAAATAAAACATATATCCCAAAAAGTATAATTTTTTGGAGCCGTCGTAGTTTGCTGAAACGTAAGCAGTCGGAAAGCTCGATCTGTAATTTCAAATTTGAAAAATAGTTCTATGTATAATTTACGAAGTTGTTGCTGTAAATACAGTTCGAAAAAATAATGCATAGGCGAAAAACTATCCGTTTTTTCGAACTTGTCATAATTTGATGAATTATACACCGTCAAAAAAATCGATTAGCATACTTTCATGAGTGATAAATCGATTTTTAGAATCCACACATGTTATTGAAGGAATAGGTTGTTAAACCAAAAAAATATATAATATTTCGAAGATGTCGTAATTTGATAAATTATACGTCGGAGAAAATGTTTATAAACTTATTTCACATCCGAAGAAGAATTGGTTGAAATTAAACTCCATCTTTGAATTATAAAGTATTTAAGAAAAAAAAAAAGCACAACAATCGAGCATGACCTGTTAACCATAAATTCTCCATAGTTGTCATCATTTGATAAATTATACACTGTCAAAAAGCTCTATAAAATTACTTTCGCATGTTACAAACAATTATTTCAAATTACACTCATTCTTTGAGTTATGAATATGTTTATAAAAAATGTCAATAGATGCGAGAATAACAGAAAAAATCATCATAAATTTTTTGTTGTCGTCGTCATTTGATACTCACAGAACGTCGAAAGACTCTGTCAACCTATTTTGAAATGTGGATATTATTTTTTTGAAGTAAACTCATCCTTTAAATTATGATGATGTTACAATAAAAGGTCCCAAAAAATAAAACATATCCCAAAAAGTATAATTTTTTGGAGCCGTCGTAGTTTGCTGAAACGTAAGCAGTCGGAAAGCTCGATCTGTAATTTCAAATTTGAAAAATAGTTCTATGTATAATTTACGAAGTTGTTGCTGTAAATACAGTTCGAAAAAATAATGCATAGGCGAAAAACTATCCGTTTTTCGAACTTGTCATAATTTGATGAATTATACACCGTCAAAAAAATCGATTAGCATACTTTCATGAGTGATAAATCGATTTTTAGAATCCACACATGTTATTGAAGGAATAGGTTGTTAAACCAAAAAATATATAATATTTCGAAGATGTCGTAATTTGATAAATTATACGTCGGAGAAAATGTTTATAAACTTATTTCACATCCGAAGAAGAATTGGTTGAAATTAAACTCCATCTTTGAATTATAAAGTATTTAAGAAAAAAAAAAAAGCACAACAATCGAGCATGACCTGTTAACCATAAATTCTCCATAGTTGTCATCATTTGATAAATTATACACTGTCAAAAAGCTCTATAAAATTACTTTCGCATGTTACAAACAATTATTTCAAATTACACTCATTCTTTGAGTTATGAATATGTTTATAAAAAATGTCAATAGATGCGAGAATAACAGAAAAAATCATAAATTTTTTGTTGTCGTCGTCATTTGATACTCACACAACGTCGAAAGACTCTGTCAACCTATTATGAAATGTGGATATTATTTTTTTGAAGTACACTCATCCTTTAAATTATGATGATGTTACAGTAAAAGGGCCCAAAACATAAAGCATATCCCAAAAAGTATAATTTTTTTGGAGTCGTCGTTGTTTGCTGAAACGTACACAGTCGAAAAGCTCGATCTGTAATTTCAAGTTTTAAAAATAGTTCTATGTATAATTTACGAAGTTGTTGCTATAAATACAGTTCGAAAAAAAATGAGTAGGAGAAAAACTATCCGTTTTTCGAACTTGTCATAATTTGATGAATTATACACCTTCAAAAAAATCTATTAGCATACTTTCATGAGTGATAAATCGATTTTTAGAATCGACACATGTTATTGAAGGTATAGGTTGTTACGATAAAAAACTGCGAGGGAATCTAGCTAAACCAAAAAATATACAATATTTCGAAGATGTCGTAATTTGATAAATTATACGTCGCAGAAAATGTTTGTAAACTTATTTCACATCTGAAAAAGAATTGGTTGAAACTAAACTCCATCTTTGAATTATAAAGTATTTAAGAAAAAAAAAAGCACAACAATCGAGCATGACCTGTTAACCATAAATTCTCCATAGTTGTCATAATTTGATAAATTATAAACTGTCAAAGAGCTCTATAAAATTACTTTCACATGTTACAAACAATTATTTCCAATTACACTCATTCTTTGAGTTATGAATATGTTTATAAAAAACGTCAATAGATGCGAGAATATCAGAAAAATCATAAATTTTTTGTAGTCGTCGTCATTTGATACTCACAGAACGTCGAAAGACTCTGTCAACCTATTTTGAAATGTGGATATTATTTTTTTGAAGTAAACTCATCCTTTAAATTATGATGATGTTACAATAAAAGGTCCCAAAAAATAAAACATATCCCAAAAAGTATAATTTTTTGGAGCCGTCGTAGTTTGCTGAAACGTAAGCAGTCGGAAAGCTCGATCTGTAATTTCAAATTTGAAAAATAGTTCTATGTATAATTTACGAAGTTGTTGCTGTAAATACAGTTCGAAAAAAATAATGCATAGGCGAAAAACTATCCGTTTTTCGAACTTGTCATAATTTGATGAATTATACACCGTCAAAAAAATCGATTAGCATACTTTCATGAGTGATAAATCGATTTTTAGAATCCACACATGTTATTGAAGGAATAGGTTGTTAAAACCAAAAAATATATAATATTTCGAAGATGTCGTAATTTGATAAATTATACGTCGGAGAAAATGTTTATAAACTTATTTCACATCCGAAGAAGAATTGGTTGAAATTAAACTCCATCTTTGAATTATAAAGTATTTAAGAAAAAAAAAAAGCACAACAATCGAGCATGACCTGTTAACCATAAATTCTCCATAGTTGTCATCATTTGATAAATTATACACTGTCAAAAAGCTCTATAAAATTACTTTCGCATGTTACAAACAATTATTTCAAATTACACTCATTCTTTGAGTTATGAATATGTTTATAAAAAATGTCAATAGATGCGAGAATAACAGAAAAAATCATAAATTTTTTGTTGTCGTCGTCATTTGATACTCACAGAACGTCGAAAGACTCTGTCAACCTATTTTGAAATGTGGATATTATTTTTTTGAAGTAAACTCATCCTTTAAATTATGATGATGTTACAATAAAAGGTCCCAAAAAATAAAACATATCCCAAAAAGTATAATTTTTTGGAGCCGTCGTAGTTTGCTGAAACGTAAGCAGTCGGAAAGCTCGATCTGTAATTTCAAATTTGAAAAATAGTTCTATGTATAATTTACGAAGTTGTTGCTGTAAATACAGTTCGAAAAAATAATGCATAGGCGAAAAACTATCCGTTTTTCGAACTTGTCATAATTTGATGAATTATACACCGTCAAAAAAATCGATTAGCATACTTTCATGAGTGATAAATCGATTTTTAGAATCCACACATGTTATTGAAGGAATAGGTTGTTAAACCAAAAAATATATAATATTTCGAAGATGTCGTAATTTGATAAATTATACGTCGGAGAAAATGTTTATAAACTTATTTCACATCCGAAGAAGAATTGGTTGAAATTAAACTCCATCTTTGAATTATAAAGTATTTAAGAAAAAAAAAAAAGCACAACAATCGAGCATGACCTGTTAACCATAAATTCTCCATAGTTGTCATCATTTGATAAATTATACACTGTCAAAAAGCTCTATAAAATTACTTTCGCATGTTACAAACAATTATTTCAAATTACACTCATTCTTTGAGTTATGAATATGTTTATAAAAAATGTCAATAGATGCGAGAATAACAGAAAAAATCATAAATTTTTTGTTGTCGTCGTCATTTGATACTCACACAACGTCGAAAGACTCTGTCAACCTATTATGAAATGTGGATATTATTTTTTTGAAGTACACTCATCCTTTAAATTATGATGATGTTACAGTAAAAGGGCCCAAAAAATAAAGCATATCCCAAAAAGTATAATTTTTTTGAGTCCTCGTAGTTTGCTGAAACGAATACAGTTGGAAAGCTCGATCTGTAATTTCAAGTTTTAAAAGTAGTTCTATGTATAATTTACGAAGTAGTTGCTATAAATACAGTTCGAAAAAAAATGCGTAGGAGAAAAACTATCCGTTTTTCGAACTTGTCATAATTTGATGAATTATACACCTTCAGAAAAATCTATTAGCATACTTTCACGAGTGATAAATCGATTTTTAGAATCCACACATGTTATTGAAGGTATAGGTTGTTACGATAAAAAACTGCGAGAGAATAGTGCTAAACTAAAAAATATATAATTTTTCGAAGATGTCGTAATTTGATAAATTATACATCGCAGAAAATGTTTATAAACTTATTTCACATCTGAAGAAGAATTGGTTGAAATTAAACTCCATCTTTGAATTATAAAGTATTTAAGAAAAAAAAAAGCACAACAATCGAGCATGACCTGTTAACCGTAAATTCTCCGTAGTTGGCATAATTTGATAAATTATACACTGTCAAAGAGCTCTATAGAATTTCTTTCACATGTTACAAACAATTATTTTCAATTACACTCATTCTTTGAGTTATGAATATTTTTATAAAAAATGTCAATAGATGCGAGAATATCAGAAAAAATCATAAATTTTTTGTAGCCATCGTCATTTGATACTCACACAACGTCGAAATACTCTGTCAACCTATTATGAAATGTGGATATTATTTTTTTGAAGTACACTCATCCTTTTAATTATGATGATGTTACAGTAAAAGGGCCCAAAAAATAAAGCATATCCCAAAAAGTATAATTTTTTGGAGTCGTCGTAGTTTGCTGAAACGTACACAGTCGGAAAGCACGATCTGTAATTTCAAGTTTTAAAAATAGTTCTATGTATAATTTTCGAAGTTGTTGCTATAAATACAGTTCGAAAAAAAAAATGTGTAGGAGAAAAACTATCCATTTTTCGAACTATTCAAAATTTGATGAATTATACACCTTCAAAAAAATCTATTAGCATACTTTCAATAGTGATAAATCGATTTTTAGAATCCACACATGTTATTGAAGGTATAGGTTGTTACGATAAAAAACTGCGAGAGAATAGTGCTAAACTAAAAAATATATAATTTTTCGAAGATGTCGTAATTTGATAAATTATACATCGCAGAAAATGTTTATAAACTTATTTCACATCTGAAGAAGAATTGGTTGAAATTAAACTCCATCTTTGAATTATAAAGTATTTAAGAAAAAAAAAAGCACAACAATCGAGCATGACCAGTTAACCATAAATTCTCCATAGTTGTCATAATTTGATAAATTATACACTGTCAAAAAGCTCTGTAAAATTACTTTCACGTGTTACAAACAATTATTTCCAATTACACTCATTCTTTGAGTTATGAATATATTTATAAAAAATGTCAATAGATGCGAGAATATCAGAAAAAATCATAAATTTTTTGTAGTCGTCGTAATTTGATACTCACACAACGTCGAAAGACTCTGTCAACCTATTATGAAATGTGGATATTCTTTTTTTGAAGCACACTCATCCTTTAAATTATGATGATGTTACAGTAAAAGGGTCCAAAAAATAAAGCATATCCCAAAAAGTATAATTTTTTGGAGTCGTCGTAGTTTGCTGTAATGTACACAGTCGGAAAGCTCGATCTGTAATTTCTAGTTTTAAAAACAGTTCTATGTATAATTCACGAAGTTGTTGCTATAAAAACAGTTCGAAAAAAAATGCATAGGAGAAAAACTATCCGATTTTCGAACTTGTCATAATTTGATGAATTATACACCTTCAAAAAAATCTATTAGCATACTTTCATGAGTGATAAATCGATTTTTAGAATCCACACATGTTATTGAAGGTATAGGTTGTTACGATAAAAAACTGCGAGAGAATCGAGCTAAACCAAAAAAAAAAAATAATATGTCGAAGTTGTCGTAATTTGATAAATTATACGTCGCAGAAAATTTTTATAAACTTATTTCACATCTGAAGAAGAATTGGTTGAAATTAAACTCCATCTTTGAATTATAAATTATTTAAGGAAAAAAGAAAAAAAGCACAACAATCGAGCATGACCTGTAACCTTAAATTCTCCATAGTTGTCATAATTTGATAAATTATACACTGTCAAAGAGCTCTATAAAATTACTTTCACATGTTACAAACAATTATTTCCAATTACACTCATTCTTTGAGTTATGAATATGTTTATAAAAAAAGTCAATAGATGCGAGAATATCAGAAAAATCATAAATTTTTTGTAGTCGTCGTCATTTGATACTCACACAACGTCGAAAGACTCAGTCAACCTATTATGAAATATGGACATTATTTTTTTGAAGTGAACTCATCCTTTAAATTATGATGAGGTTACCGTAAAAGGTCCCACAAAATAAAGCTTATCCCAAAAAGTATAATTTTTTGGAGCCGTCGTAGTTTGCTAAAACGCACACAGTTGGAAAGCTCGATCTGTAATTTCAAATTTGAAAAATAGTTCTATGTATAATTTACGAAGTTGTTGCTATAAATGCAGTTCGAAAAAATAATGCATAGGCGAAAAACTATCCGTTTTTCGAACTTGTCAGAATTTGATGAATTATACACCGTAAAAAAAATCTATTATCACACTTTCACGAGCGATAAATCGATTTTTAGAATCCACACATGTTATTGAAGGTATAGGTTGTTACGATAAAAAACTGCGAGAGAATAGAGCTAAACCAAAAAAAATATAATATTTTGAAGATGTCGTAATTTGATAAATTATACGTCGCAGAAAATGTTTATAAACTTATTTCACATCTGAAGAACAATTGGTTGAAATTAAACTCCGTCTTTGAATTATAAAGTATTTAAGAAAAAAAAAAGCACAACAATCGAGCATGAACTGTTAACCATAAATTCTCCATAGTTGTCATAATTTGACAATTATACACTGTCAAAATGCTCTATAAAATTACTTTCACATGTTACAAACAATTATTTCCAATTACATTCATTCTTTCAGATGTGAATATATTTATAAAAAATGTCAATAGATGCGAGAATAATAGAAAAAATCATAAATTTTTTGTAGTCGTCGTAATTTGATACTCACACAACGTCGAAAGACTCTGTCAACTTATTATGAAATGTGGATATTATTTTTTTGAAGTACACACATCCTTTAAATTATGATGATGTTACAGTAAAAGGGCCCAAAAAAAAAAGCATATCCCAAAAAGTATAATTTTTTGGAGTCGTCGTAGTTTGCTGAAACGTACACAGTCGGAAGGCTCGATCTGTAATTTCAAGTTTTTAAAATAGTTCTATGTATAATTTACGAAGTAGTTGCTATAAATACAGTTCGAAAAAAAATGCGTAGGAGAAAAACTATCCGTTTTTCGAACTTGTCATAATTTGATGAATTATACACCTTCAAAAAAATCTATTAGCATACATTCAGGAGTGATAAATCGATTTTTAGAATCCACACATGTTATCGAAGGTATAGGTTGTTACGATAAAAAACTGCGAGAGAATCGAGCTAAACCAAAAAAACAAATAATATGTCGAAGATGTCGTAATTTGATAAATTATACGTCGCAGAAAATGTTTATAAACTTATTTCACATCTGAAGAAGAATTGGTTGAAATTAAACTCCATCTTTGAATTATAAATTATTTAAGGAAAAAATAAAAAAAGCACAACAATCGAGCATGACCTGTTAACCATAAATTCTCCATAGTTGTCATAATTTGATAAATTATACACTGTCAAAGAGCTCTATAAAATTACTTTCACATATTACAAACAATTATTTCCAATTACACCCATTCTTTGAGTTATGAATATGTTTATAAAAAAAGTCAATAGATGCGAGAATATCAGAAAAATCATAAATTTTTTGAAGTCGTCGTCATTTGATACTCACACAACGTCGAAAGACTCTGTCAACCTATTATGAAATGTTGATATTATTTTTTTGAAGTACACTCATCCTTTAAATTATGATGATGTTACAGTAAAAAGGCCCAAAAAATAAAGCATATCCCAAAAAGTATAATTTTTTGGAGTCGTCGTAGTTTGCTGAAACGTACACAGTCGGAAAGCTCGATCTGTAATTTCAAGTATTTAAAATAGTTTTATGTATAATTTACGAAGTAGTTGCTATAAATACAGTTCGAAAAAAAATGCATAGGAGAAAAACTATTCGTTTTTCGAACTTGTCATAATTTGATGAATTATACTCCTTCAAAAAAATCTATTAGCATACATTCATGAGTGATAAATCGATTTTTAGAATCCACACATGTTATCGAAGGTATAGGTTGTTACGATAAAAAACTGCGAGAGAATCGAGCTAAACCAAAAAAACAAATAATATGTCGAAGATGTCGTAATTTGATAAATTATACGTTGCAGAAAATGTTTATAAACTTATTTCACATCTGAAGAAGAATTGGTTGAAATTAAACTCCATCTTTGAATTATAAATTATTTAAGGAAAAAATAAAAATAGCACAACAATCGAGCATGACCTGTTAACCATAAATTCTCCATAGTTGTCATAATTTGATAAATTATACACTGTCAAAGAACTCTATAAAATTACTTTCACATATTACAAACAATTATTTCCAATTACACCCATTCTTTGAGTTATGAATATGTTTATAAAAAAAGTCAATAGATGCGAGAATATCAGAAAAATCATAAATTTTTTGAAGTCGTCGTCATTTGATACTCACACAACGTCGAAAGACTCTGTCAACCTATTATGAAATGTTGATATTATTTTTTTGAAGTACACTCATCCTTTAAATTATGATGATGTTACAGTAAAAAGGCCCAAAAAATAAAGCATATCCCAAAAAGTATAATTTTTTGGAGTCGTCGTAGTTTGCTGAAACGTACACAGTCGGAAAGCTCGATCTGTAATTTCAAGTATTTTAAAATAGTTTTTTATGTATAATTTACGAAGTAGTTGCTATAAATACAGTTCGAAAAAAAATGCATAGGAGAAAAACTATTCGTTTTTCGAACTTGTCATAATTTGATGAATTATACACCTTCAAAAAAATCTATTAGCATACTTTCATGAGTGATAAATCGATTTTTAGAATCCACACATGTTATTGAAGGTATAGGTTGTTATGATAAAAAACTGCGAGAGAATCGAGCTAAACCAAAAAAAACAAATAATATGTCGAAGATGTCGTAATTGGATAAATTATACGTTGCAGAAAATGTTTATAAACTTATTTCACATCTGAAGAAAAATTGGTTGAAATTAAACTCCATCTTTGAATTATAAATTATTTAAGGAAAAAATAAAAAAAGCACAACAATCGAGCATGACCTGTCAACCATAAATTCTCCATAGTTGTCATAATTTGATAAATTATATACACTGTCAAAAAGCTCTATAAAATTACTTTCACATGTTACAAACAATTATTTCCAATTACACTCATTCTTTGAGTTATGAATATGTTTATAAAAAATGTCAATAGATGCGAGAAAAATAGAAAAAATTATAAATTTTTTGTAGTCGTCGTAATTTGAAACTCACACAACGTCGAAAGATTCTGTCAACCTATTATGAAATGTTGATATTATTTTTTTTAAGTATACTCATCCTTTAAATTATGATGATGTTACAATAAAAAGTCCCAAAAAATAAAGCATATCCCAAAAAGTATAATTTTTTTGAGCCGTCGTAGTTTGCTGAAACGTACACAGTCGGAAAGTTCGATCTGCAATTTCAAATTTGAAAAATAGTTCTATGTATAATTTACGAAGTTGTTGCTATAAATACAGTTCGAAAAAATAATGCATAGGCGAAAAACTATTCATTTTTCGAACTTGTAATAATTTGATGAATTATACACTGTCAAAAAAATCTATTAGCATACTTTCATGAGTGATAAATCGATTTTTAGAATCCACACATGTTATTGAAGGTATAGGTTGTTACGATAAAAAACCGAAAAAAATATAATATTTCGAAGATCTCGTAATTTGATAAATTATACGTCGCAGAAAATGTTTATAAACTTATTTCACATCTAAAGAAGAATTGGTTGAAATTAAACTCCATCTTTGAATTATATAGTAATTAAGAAAAAAAAAAGCACAACAATCGAGAATGACCTGTTAACCATAAATTCTCCATAGTTGTCATAATTTGACAAATTATACACTGTCAAAATGCTCTATAAAATTACTTTCACATGTTACAAACAATTATTTCCAATTACTATCATTCTTTGAGTTGTGAATATATTTATAAAAAATGTCAATAGATGCGAGAATAACAGAAAAAATCATAAATTTTTTGTAGTCGTCGTAATTTGATACTCACACAACGTCGAAAGACTCTGTCAACTTATTATGAAATGCGGATATTATTTTTTTGAAGTACACACATCCTTTAAATTATGATGATGTTACAGTAAAAGGGCCCAAAAAAAAAAGCATATCCCAAAAAGTATAATTTTTTGGAGTCGTCGTAGTTTGCTGAAACGTACACAGTCGGAAGGCTCGATCTGTAATTTCAAGTTTTTAAAATAGTTCTATGTATAATTTACGAAGTAGTTGCTATAAATACAGTTCGAAAAAAAAATGCGTAGGAGAAAAAAACTATCCGTTTTTCGAACTTGTCATAATTTGATGAATTATACACCTTCAAAAAAATCTATTAGCATACATTCAGGAGTGATAAATCGATTTTTAGAATCCACACATGTTATCGAAGGTATAGGTTGTTACGATAAAAAACTGCGAGAGAATCGAGCTAAACCAAAAAAAAACAAATAATATGTCGAAGATGTCGTAATTTGATAAATTATACGTCGCAGAAAATGTTTATAAACTTATTTCACATCTGAAGAAGAATTGGTTGAAATTAAACTCCATCTTTGAATTATAAATTATTTAAGGAAAAAATAAAAAAAGCACAACAATCGAGCATGACCTGTTAACCATAAATTCTCCATAGTTGTCATAATTTGATAAAATTATACACTGTCAAAGAGCTCTATAAAATTACTTTCACATATTACAAACAATTATTTCCAATTACACCCATTCTTTGAGTTATGAATATGTTTATAAAAAAAGTCAATAGATGCGAGAATATCAGAAAAATCATAAATTTTTTGAAGTCGTCGTCATTTGATACTCACACAACGTCGAAAGACTCTGTCAACCTATTTTGAAATGTTGATATTATTTTTTTGAAGTACACTCATCCTTTAAATTATGATGATGTTACAGTAAAAAGGCCCAAAAAATAAAGCATATCCCAAAAAGTATAATTTTTTGGAGTCGTCGTAGTTTGCTGAAACGTACACAGTCGGAAAGCTCGATCTGTAATTTCAAGTATTTAAAATAGTTTTATGTATAATTTACGAAGTAGTTGCTATAAATACAGTTCGAAAAAAAATGCATAGGAGAAAAACTATTCGTTTTTCGAACTTGTCATAATTTGATGAATTATACTCCCTTCAAAAAAATCTATTAGCATACATTCATGAGTGATAAATCGATTTTTAGAATCCACACATGTTATCGAAGGTATAGGTTGTTACGATAAAAAACTGCGAGAGAATCGAGCTAAACCCAAAAAAACAAATAATATGTCGAAGATGTCGTAATTTGATAAATTATACGTTGCAGAAAATGTTTTATAAACTTATTTCACATCTGAAGAAGAATTGGTTGAAATTAAACTCCATCTTTGAATTATAAATTATTTAAGGAAAAAATAAAAATAGCACAACAATCGAGCATGACCTGTTAACCATAAATTCTCCATAGTTGTCATAATTTGATAAATTATACACTGTCAAAGAACTCTATAAAATTACTTTCACATATTACAAACAATTATTTCCAATTACACCCATTCTTTGAGTTATGAATATGTTTATAAAAAAAGTCAATAGATGCGAGAATATCAGAAAAATCATAAATTTTTTGAAGTCGTCGTCATTTGATACTCACACAACGTCGAAAGACTCTGTCAACCTATTATGAAATGTTGATATTATTTTTTTGAAGTACACTCATCCTTTAAATTATGATGATGTTACAGTAAAAAGGCCCAAAAAAGAAAGCATATCCCAAAAAGTATAATTTTTTGGAGTCGTCGTAGTTTGCTGAAACGTACACAGTCGGAAAGCTCGATCTGTAATTTCAAGTATTTAAAATAGTTTTATGTATAATTTACGAAGTAGTTGCTATAAATACAGTTCGAAAAAAAATGCATAGGAGAAAAACTATTCGTTTTTCGAACTTGTCATAATTTGATGAATTATACACCTTCAAAAAAATCTATTAGCATACTTTCATGAGTGATAAATCGATTTTTAGAATCCACACATGTTATTGAAGGTATAGGTTGTTACGATAAAAAACTGCGAGAGAATCGAGCTAAACCAAAAAAAACAAATAATATGTCGAAGATGTCGTAATTGGATAAATTATACGTTGCAGAAAATGTTTATAAACTTATTTCACATCTGAAGAAAAATTGGTTGAAATTAAACTCCATCTTTGAATTATAAATTATTTAAGGAAAAAATAAAAAAAGCACAACAATCGAGCATGACCTGTCAACCATAAATTCTCCATAGTTGTCATAATTTGATAAATTATATACACTGTCAAAAAGCTCTATAAAATTACTTTCACATGTTACAAACAATTATTTCCAATTACACTCATTCTTTGAGTTATGAATATGTTTATAAAAAATGTCAATAGATGCGAGAAAAATAGAAAAAATTATAAATTTTTTGTAGTCGTCGTAATTTGAAACTCACACAACGTCGAAAGATTCTGTCAACCTATTATGAAATGTTGATATTATTTTTTTGAAGTATACTCATCCTTTAAATTATGATGATGTTACAATAAAAAGTCCCAAAAAATAAAGCATATCCCAAAAAGTATAATTTTTTTGAGCCGTCGTAGTTTGCTGAAACGTACACAGTCGGAAAGTTCGATCTGCAATTTCAAATTTGAAAAATAGTTCTATGTATAATTTACGAAGTTGTTGCTATAAATACAGTTCGAAAAAATAATGCATAGGCGAAAAACTATTCATTTTTCGAACTTGTAATAATTTGATGAATTATACACTGTCAAAAAAATCTATTAGCATACTTTCATGAGTGATAAATCGATTTTTAGAATCCACACATGTTATTGAAGGTATAGGTTGTTACGATAAAAAACCGAAAAAAATATAATATTTCGAAGATCTCGTAATTTGATAAATTATACGTCGCAGAAAATGTTTATAAACTTATTTCACATCTAAAGAAGAATTGGTTGAAATTAAACTCCATCTTTGAATTATATAGTAATTAAGAAAAAAAAAAGCACAACAATCGAGAATGACCTGTTAACCATAAATTCTCCATAGTTGTCATAATTTGACAAATTATACACTGTCAAAATGCTCTATAAAATTACTTTCACATGTTACAAACAATTATTTCCAATTACTATCATTCTTTGAGTTGTGAATATATTTATAAAAAATGTCAATAGATGCGAGAATAACAGAAAAAATCATAAATTTTTTGTAGTCGTCGTAATTTGATACTCACACAACGTCGAAAGACTCTGTCAACTTATTATGAAATGTGGATATTATTTTTTTGAAGTACACACATCCTTTAAATTATGATGATGTTACAGTAAAAGGGCCCAAAAAATAAAGCATATCCCAAAAAGTATAATTTTTTGGAGTCGTCGTAGTTTGCTGAAACGTACACAGTCGGAAAGCTCGATCTGTAATTTCAAGTTTTTAAAATAGTTCTATGTATAATTTACGAAGTAGTTGCTATAAATACAGTTCGAAAAAATAATACAAGGCCGAAAAACTATCCGTTTTTCGAACTTGTCATAATTTGATGAATTATAAACCGTCCAAAAAATCTATTAGCATACTTTCACGAGTGATAAATCGATTTTTAGAATCCACACATGTTATTGAAGGTATAGGTTGTTGCGATAAAAAACTGCGAGAGAATAGAGCTAAACCAAAAAAAATATAATATTTCGAAGATGTCGTAATTTGATAAATTATACGTCGCAGAAAATGTTTATAAACTTGTTTCACATCGGAAGAAGAATTGGTTGAAATTAAACTCCATCTTTGAATTATAAAGTATTTAATAAAAAAACAAAAAGCACAACAATCGAGCATGACCTGTTAACTATAAATTCTCCATTAGTGTCATAATTCGATAAATTATACACTGTTAAAGAGCTCTACAAAATTACATTAACATGTTACAAACAATCATTTCCAATTACATTCATTCTTTGAGTTATGAATATGTTTATAAAAAAAGTCAATAGATGCGAGAATAACAGACAAATCATAAATTTTTTGTAGTCGTCGTAATTTGATACTCACACAACGTCGAAAGACTCTGTCAACCTATTATGAAGTGTGGATATTATTTATTTGAAGTACACTCATCCTTTAAATTATGATGATGTTACAGTTAAAGGGCCCAAAAAATAAAGCATATACCAAAAAGTATAATTTTTTGGAGTCGTCGTATTTTGCTGAAACGTACACAGTCGGAAAGCTCGATCTGTAATTTAAAGTTTTAAAAATAGTTCTATGTATAATTTACGAAGATGTTGCTATAAATACAGTTCGAAAAAAAAATGCGTAGGAGAAAAACTATCCGTTTCTCGAACTTGTCATAATTTGATGAATTATACTCCTTCAAAAAAATCTATTAGCATACTTTCATGAGTGATAAAACGATTTTTAGAATCCAGAAATGTTATTGAAGGTATAGCTTGTTACGATAAAAAACTGCGAGAGAATACAGCAAAACCAAAAAAAAATATAATATTTCGAAGATGTCGTAATTTGATAAATTATACGTCGCAGAAAATGTTTATAAACTTATTTCACATCTGAAGAAGAATTGGTTGAAATTAAACTCCATCTTTGAATTATAAAGTATTTAAGAAAAAAAAAGCACAACAATCGAGCATGACCTGTTAACCATAAATTCTCCATAGTTGTCATAATTTGATAAATTATACACTGTCAAAAAGCTCTATAAAATTACTTTCACATGTTACACACAATTATTTCCAATTACACTCATTCTTTGAGTTATGAATATATTTATAAAAAAAGTCAATAGATGCGAGAATAACAGAAAAATCACAAATTTTTTGTATTCGTCGTAATTTGATACTCACACAACGTCGAAAGACTCTGTCAACCTATTATGAAGTGTGGCTATTATTTATTTGAAGTACACTCATCCTTTAAATTATGATGATGTTACAGTTAAAGGGCCCAAAAAATAAAGCATATACCAAAAAGTATAATTTTTTGGAGTCGTCGTATTTTGCTTAAACGTACACAGTCGGAAAGCTCGATCTGTAATTTCAAGTTTTAAAAATAGTTCTATGTATAATTTACGAAGATGTTGCTATAAATACAGTTCGAAAAAAAATGCGTAGGAGAAAAACTATCCGTTTTTCGAACTTGTCATAATATGATCAATTATACACCGTCAAAAAAATCTATTAGCATACTTTAATGAGTGATAAATCGATTTTTAGAATCCACACATGTTATTGAAGGTATAGCTTGTTACGATAAAAAACTGCGAGAGAATACAGCAAAACCAAAAAAAAATATAATATTTCGAAGATGTCGTAATTTGATAAATTATACGTCGCAGAAAATGTTTATAAACTTATTTCACATCTGAAGAAGAATTGGTTGAAATTAAACTCCATCTTTGAATTATAAAGTATTTAAGAAAAAAAAAGCACAACAATCGAGCATGACCTGTTAACCATAAATTCTCCATAGTTGTCATAATTTGATAAATTATACACTGTCAAAAAGCTCTATAAAATTACTTTCACATGTTACACACAATTATTTCCAATTACACTCATTCTTTGAGTTATGAATATATTTATAAAAAAAGTCAATAGATGCGAGAATAACAGAAAAATCACAAATTTTTTGTATTCGTCGTAATTTGATACTCACACAACGTCGAAAGACTCTGTCAACCTATTATGAAGTTTGGATATTATTTATTTGAAGTACACTCATCCTTTAAATTATGATGATGTTACAGTTAAAGGGCCCAAAAAATAAAGCATATACCAAAAAGTATAATTTTTTGGAGTCGTCGTATTTTGCTGAAACGTACACAGTCGGAAAGCTCGATCTGTAATTTCAAGTTTTAAAAATAGTTCTATGTATAATTTACGAAGATGTTGCTATAAATACAGTTCGAAAAAAAATGCGTAGGAGAAAAACTATTCGTTTTTCGAACTTGTCATAATTTGATGAATTATACTCCTTCAAAAAAATCTATTTGCATACTTTCATGAGTGATAAATCGATTTTTAGAATCCAGAAATGTTATTGAAGGTATAGGTTGTTACGATAAAAAACTGCAAGAGAATCGAGCTAAACCAAAAAATATATAATATTTCGAAGATATCGTAATTTGATAAATTATACGTCGCAGAAAATGTTTATAAACTTATTTCACATCTGAAGAAGAATTGGTTGAAATTAA
The DNA here is from genome assembly GCA_019395295.1 of Osmanthus fragrans. Lineage (NCBI taxonomy): Eukaryota > Viridiplantae > Streptophyta > Magnoliopsida > Lamiales > Oleaceae > Osmanthus > Osmanthus fragrans. The sequence continues at coordinate 24,953,179 of CM033350.1, read as the reverse complement.
ACTCCATCTTTGAATTATAAAGTCATTAAGAAAAAAAAAAGCACAAGAATCGAGCATGACCTGTTAACCATAAATTCTCCATAGTTGTCATAATTTGATAAATTATACACTGTCAAAGAGCTCTGTAAAATTACTTTCACATGTTACAAACAAATATTTCCAGTTACACTCATTCTTTGAGTTATGAATTTGTTTATAAAAAAAGTCAATAGATGCGAGAATATCAGAAAAATCATAAATTTTTTGTAGTCGTCGTCATTTGATACTCACACAACGTCGAAAGACTCTGTCAACCTATTATGAAGTGTGGCTATTATTTATTTGAAGTACACTCATCCTTTAAATTATGATGATGTTACAGTTAAAGGGCCCAAAAAATAAAGCATATACCAAAAAGTATAATTTTTTGGAGTCGTCGTATTTTGCTTAAACGTACACAGTCGGAAAGCTCGATCTGTAATTTCAAGTTTTAAAAATAGTTCTATGTATAATTTACGAAGATGTTGCTATAAATACAGTTCGAAAAAAAATGCGTAGGAGAAAAACTATCCGTTTTTCGAACTTGTCATAATATGATCAATTATACACCGTCAAAAAAATCTATTAGCATACTTTAATGAGTGATAAATCGATTTTTAGAATCCACACATGTTATTGAAGGTATAGCTTGTTACGATAAAAAACTGCGAGAGAATACAGCAAAACCAAAAAAAAATATAATATTTCGAAGATGTCGTAATTTGATAAATTATACGTCGCAGAAAATGTTTATAAACTTATTTCACATCTGAAGAAGAATTGGTTGAAATTAAACTCCATCTTTGAATTATAAAGTATTTAAGAAAAAAAAAGCACAACAATCGAGCATGACCTGTTAAACCATAAATTCTCCATAGTTGTCATAATTTGATAAATTATACACTGTCAAAAAGCTCTATAAAATTACTTTCACATGTTACACACAATTATTTCCAATTACACTCATTCTTTGAGTTATGAATATATTTATAAAAAAAGTCAATAGATGCGAGAATAACAGAAAAATCACAAATTTTTTGTATTCGTCGTAATTTGATACTCACACAACGTCGAAAGACTCTGTCAACCTATTATGAAGTTTGGATATTATTTATTTGAAGTACACTCATCCTTTAAATTATGATGATGTTACAGTTAAAGGGCCCAAAAAATAAAGCATATACCAAAAAGTATAATTTTTTGGAGTCGTCGTATTTTGCTGAAACGTACACAGTCGGAAAGCTCGATCTGTAATTTCAAGTTTTAAAAATAGTTCTATGTATAATTTACGAAGATGTTGCTATAAATACAGTTCGAAAAAAAATGCGTAGGAGAAAAAACTATTCGTTTTTCGAACTTGTCATAATTTGATGAATTATACTCCTTCAAAAAAATCTATTTGCATACTTTCATGAGTGATAAATCGATTTTTAGAATCCAGAAATGTTATTGAAGGTATAGGTTGTTACGATAAAAAACTGCAAGAGAATCGAGCTAAACCAAAAAATATATAATATTTCGAAGATATCGTAATTTGATAAATTATACGTCGCAGAAAATGTTTATAAACTTATTTCACATCTGAAGAAGAATTGGTTGAAATTAAACTCCATCTTTGAATTATAAAGTCATTAAGAAAAAAAAAAGCACAAGAATCGAGCATGACCTGTTAACCATAAATTCTCCATAGTTGTCATAATTTGATAAATTATACACTGTCAAAGAGCTCTGTAAAATTACTTTCACATGTTACAAACAAATATTTCCAGTTACACTCATTCTTTGAGTTATGAATTTGTTTATAAAAAAAGTCAATAGATGCGAGAATATCAGAAAAATCATAAATTTTTTGTAGTCGTCGTCATTTGATACTCACACAACGTCGAAAGACTCTGTCAACCTATTATGAAATGTGGATATAATTTTTTTGAAGTACACTCATCCTTTAAATTATGATGATGTTACAGTAAAAGAGCCCAAAAAAAAAGCATATCCCAATAAGTATAATTTTTTGGAGTCGTCGTAGTTTGCTGAAACGTACACAGTCGAAAAGCTCGATCTGTAATTTCAAGTTTTAAAAATAGTTCTATGTATAATTTACGAAGATGTTGCTATAAATACAGTTTGAAAAAAAATGCGTAGGAGAAAAACTATCCGTTTTTCGAACTTGTCATAATTTGATGAATTATACACCGTCAAAAAAATCTATTAGCATACTTTCATGAGTGATAAATCGATTTTTAGAATCCAGACATGTTATTGAAGGTATAGGTTGTTACGATAAAAAACTGCAAGAGAATCGAGCTAAACAAAAAATATATAATATTTCGAAGATGTCGTAATTTGATAAATTGTACGTCGCAGAAAATGTTTATAAACTTACTTCACATCTAAAGAAGAATTGGTTGAAATTAAACTCCATCATTGAATTATATAGTAATTAAGAAAATAAAAAGCAGAACAATCGAGCATGACCTGTTAACCATAAATTCTCCATAGTTGTCATAATTTGATAAATTATACACTGTCAAAGAGCTCTATAAAATTACTTTCACAAGTTACAAACAGTTATTTCCAATTACACTCATTCTTTGAGTTATGAATATGTTTATAAAAAAAGTCAATAGAAGCGAGAATATCAGATAAATCATAAATTTTTTGTAGTCGTCGTCATTTGATACTCACACAACGTCGAAAGACTCTGTCAACCTATTATGAAATGTGGATATTATTTTTTTGAAGTATACTCATCCTTTAAATTATGATGAGGTTACAGTAAAAGGTTCGACAAAATAAAGCATATCCCAAAAAGTATAATTTTTTGGAGCCGTCATAGTTTGCTGAAACGTACACAGTCGGAAAGCTCGTTCTGTAATTTCAAATTTGAAAAATAGTTCTATGTATAATTTACGAAGTTGTTGCTATAAATACAGTTCGAAAAAAATAATACATAGCCGAAAAACTATCCGTTTTTCGAACTTGTCATAATTTGATGAATTATACACCGTTAAAAAAATCTATTAGCATACTTTCACGAGTGATAAATCGATTTTTAGAATCCACACATGTTATTGAAGGTATAGGTTGTAGCGATAAAAAACTGCGAGAGAATAGAGCTAAACCAAAAAAAATATAATATTTCGAAGATGTCGTAATTTGATAAATTATTCGTCGCAGAAAATTTTTATAAACTTGTTTCACATCTGAAGAAGAATTGATTGAAATTAAACTCCATCTTTGAATTATAAAGTAGTTAAGAAAAAAACAAAAAGCACAACAATCGAGCATGACCTGTTAACCATAAATTCTCCATAGTTGACATAATTCGATAAATTATACACTGTTAAAGAGCTCTACAAAATTACATTCACATGTTACAAACAATTATTTCCAAATACATTCATTCTTTGAGTTATGAATATGTTTATAAAAAAAGTCAATAGATGCGAGAATAACAGAAAAATCATAAATTTTTTGTAGTCGTAGTAATTTGATACTCACACAACGTCGAAAGACTCTGTCAACCTATTATGAAGTGTGGCTATTATTTATTTGAAGTACACTCATCCTTTAAATTATGATGATGTTACAGTTAAAGGGCCCAAAAAATAAAGCATATACCAAAAAGTATAATTTTTTGGAGTCGTCGTATTTTGCTTAAACGTACACAGTCGGAAAGCTCGATCTGTAATTTCAAGTTTTAAAAATAGTTCTATGTATAATTTACGAAGATGTTGCTATAAATACAGTTCGAAAAAAAATGCGTAGGAGAAAAACTATCCGTTTTTCGAACTTGTCATAATATGATCAATTATACACCGTCAAAAAAATCTATTAGCATACTTTAATGAATGATAAATCGATTTTTAGAATCCACACATGTTATTGAAGGTATAGCTTGTTACGATAAAAAACTGCGAGAGAATACAGCAAAACCAAAAAAAAATATAATATTTCGAAGATGTCGTAATTTGATAAATTATACGTCGCAGAAAATGTTTATAAACTTATTTCACATCTGAAGAAGAATTGGTTGAAATTAAACTCCATCTTTGAATTATAAAGTATTTAAGAAAAAAAAAGCACAACAATCGAGCATGACCTGTTAACCATAAATTCTCCATAGTTGTCATAATTTGATAAATTATACACTGTCAAAAAGCTCTATAAAATTACTTTCACATGTTACACACAATTATTTCCAATTACACTCATTCTTTGAGTTATGAATATATTTATAAAAAAAGTCAATAGATGCGAGAATAACAGAAAAATTACAAATTTTTTGTATTCGTCGTAATTTGATACTCACACAACGTCGAAAGACTCTGTCAACCTATTATGAAGTTTGGATATTATTTATTTGAAGTACACTCATCCTTTAAATTATGATGATGTTACAGTTAAAGGGCCCAAAAAATAAAGCATATACCAAAAAGTATAATTTTTTGGAGTCGTCGTATTTTGCTGAAACGTACACAGTCGGAAAGCTCGATCTGTAATTTCAAGTTTTAAAAATAGTTCTATGTATAATTTACGAAGATGTTGCTATAAATACAGTTCGAAAAAAAATGCGTAGGAGAAAAACTATTCGTTTTTCGAACTTGTCATAATTTGATGAATTATACTCCTTCAAAAAAATCTATTTGCATACTTTCATGAGTGATAAATCGATTTTTAGAATCCAGAAATGTTATTGAAGGTATAGGTTGTTACGATAAAAAACTGCAAGAGAATCGAGCTAAACCAAAAAATATATAATATTTCGAAGATATCGTAATTTGATAAATTATACGTCGCAGAAAATGTTTATAAACTTATTTCACATCTGAAGAAGAATTGGTTGAAATTAAACTCCATCTTTGAATTATAAAGTCATTAAGAAAAAAAAAAGCACAAGAATCGAGCATGACCTGTTAACCATAAATTCTCCATAGTTGTCATAATTTGATAAATTATACACTGTCAAAGAGCTCTGTAAAATTACTTTCACATGTTACAAACAAATATTTCCAGTTACACTCATTCTTTGAGTTATGAATTTGTTTATAAAAAAAGTCAATAGATGCGAGAATATCAGAAAAATCATAAATTTTTTGTAGTCGTCGTCATTTGATACTCACACAACGTCGAAAGACTCTGTCAACCTATTATGAAATGTGGATATAATTTCATTGAAGTACACTCATCCTTTAAATTATGATGATGTTACAGTAAAAGGGCCCAAAAAAAAAGCATATCCCAATAAGTATAATTTTTTGGAGTCGTCGTAGTTTGCTGAAACGTACACAGTCGAAAAGCTCGATCTGTAATTTCAACTTTTAAAAATAGTTCTATGTATACTTTACGAAGTTGTTCCTATAAATACAGTTCGAAAAAAATGCACAGGAGAAAAACTATCCGTTTTTCGAACTTGTCATAATTTGTTGGATTATACACCTTCAAAAAATTTTTTTAGCTTACTTTCTTCAGTGATAAATCGATTTTTAGAATCCACACATGTTATTGAAGGTATAGGTTGTTACGATAAAAAACAGCGAGAGAATCGAGCAAAACCAAAAAAAATATAATATTTCGAAGATGTCGTAATTTGATAAATTATACGTCGCAGAAATGTTTATAAACTTATTTCACATCTGAAGAAGAATTGGTTGAAATTAAACTCCATCTTTTAATTATAAAGTATATAAGAAAAAAAAAAAAAAAAGCACATCAATCGAGCATGAGCTGTTAAACATAAATTCTCCATAGTTGTCATAATTTGATAAATTATACACTGTCAAAAAGTTCTATAAAATTACTTTCACATGTTACAAACAATTATTTCCAATTACACTCATTCTTTGAGTTATGAATATGTTTATAAAAAATGTCAATAGATGCGAGAATAATAGAAAAAATTATAAATTTTTTGTAGTCGTCGTAATTTGAAACTCACACAACGTCGAAAGATTCTGTCAACCTATTATGAAATGTTGATATTATTTTTTTGAAGTATACTCATCCTTTAAATTATGATGATGTTACAACAAAAGGTCCCAAAAAAAATAAAGCATATCCCAAAAAAGTATAATTTTTTGGAGCCGTCGTAGTTTGCTGAAACGTACACGGTCAGAAAGCTCGATCTGTAATTTCAAATTTGAAAAATAGTTCTATGTATAATTTACGAAGTTGTTGCTATAAATACAGTTCGAAAAAATAATGCATAGGCGAAAAACTATCCATTTTTCGAACTTGTCATAATTTGATGAATTATACACCGTCAAAAAAATCTATTAGCATACTTTCATGAGTGATAAATCGATTTTCAAAATCCACACATGTTATTGAAGGTATAGGTTGTTACGATAAAAAAACTGCGAGAGAATAGAGCTAAACCAAAAAAAATATAATATTTCGAAGATGTCGTAATTTGATAAATTATACGTCGCAGAAAATGTTTATAAACTCATTTCACATCTGAAGAAGAATTGGTTGAAATTAAACTCCATCTTTGAATTATAAAGTACTTAAAAAAAAAAGCACAACAATCGAGCATGACCTGTTAACCATAAATTCTCCATAGTTGTCATAATTTGATAAATTATGCAATGTCAAAAAGCTCTATAAAATTACTTTCACATGTTACACACAATTATTTCCAATTACACTCATTCTTTGAGTTATGAATATATTTATAAAAAAATGTCAATAGATGCGAGAATATCAGAAAAATCATAAATTTTTTGTAGTCGTCTTCAATTGATACTCACACAACGTCGAAAGACTCTGTCAACCTATTATGAAATATGGATATTATTTTTTTGAAGTATACTCATCCTTTAAATTATGATGAGGTTACAGTAAAAGGTCCCACAAAACAAAGCATATCCCAAAAAGTATAATCTTTTGGAGCCGTCGTAGTTTGCTGAAACGTACACAGTCGGAAAGCTCGATCTGTAATTTCAAATTTGAAAAATAGTTCTATGTATAATTTACGAAGTTGTTGCTATAAATACAGTTCGAAAAAATAATGCATAGGCGAAAAACTATCCATTTTTTCGAACTTGTCATAATTTGATGAATTATACACCGTCAAAAAAATCTATTAGCATACTTTCATGAGTGATAAATCGATTTTTAGAATCCACACATGTTATTGAAGGTATAGGTTGTTACGATAAAAAAACTGCGAGAGAATAGAGCTAAACCAAAAAAGATATAATATTTCGAAGATGTCGTAATTTGATAAATTATACGTCGAAGAAAATGTTTATAAACTTATTTCACATCTGAAGAGAATTGGTTGAAATTAAACTCCATCTTTTAATTATAAAGTATTTAAGAAAAAAAAAAAAACAACAACAATCGAGCATGAGCTGTTAAACATAAATTCTCCATAGTTGTCATAATTTAATAAATTATACACTGTCAAAAAGCTCTATAAAATTACTTTCACATGTTACAAACAATTATTTCCAATTACACTCATTCTTTGAGTTATGAATTTGTTTATAAAAAATGTCAATAGAGGCGAGAATAATAGAAAAAATTATAAATTTTTTGTAGTCGTCGTAATTTGAAACTCACACAACGTCGAAAGATTCTGTCAACCTATTATGAAATGTTGATATTATTTTTTTGAAGTATACTCATCCTTTAAATTATGATGATGTTACAATAAAAGGTCCCAAAAAATAAAGCATATCCCAAAAAGTATAATTTTTTGGAGCCGTCGTAGTTTGCTGAAACGTACACGGTTAGAAAGCTCGATCTGTAATTTCAAATTTGAAAAATAGTTCTATGTATAATTTACGAAGTTGTTGCTATAAATACAGTTCTAAAGAATAATGCACAGGCGAAAAAAAAACTATCCATTTTTCGAACTTGTCATAATTTGATGAATTATACACCGTCAAAAAAATCTATTAGCATACTCTCATGAGTGATAAATCGATTTTTAGAATCCACACATGTTATTGAAGGTATAGGTTGTTACGATAAAAAAACTGCGAGAGAATAGAGCTAAACCAAAAAAGATATAATATTTCGAAGATGTCGTAATTTGATAAATTATACGTCGAAGAAAATGTTTATAAACTTATTTCACATCTGAAGAGAATTGGTTGAAATTAAACTCCATCTTTTAATTATAAAGTATTTAAGAAAAAAAAAAACACAACAATCGAGCATGAGCTGTTAAACATAAATTCTCCATAGTTGTCATAATTTGATAAATTATACACTGTCAAAAAGCTCTATAAAATTACTTTCACATGTTACAAACAATTATTTCCAATTACACTCATTCTTTGAGTTATGAATTTGTTTATAAAAAATGTCAATAGAGGCGAGAATAATAGAAAAAATTTATAAATTTTTTGTAGTCGTCGTAATTTGAAACTCACACAACGTCGAAAGATTCTGTCAACCTATTATGAAATGTTGATATTATTTTTTTGAAGTATACTCATCCTTTAAATTATGATGATGTTACAATAAAAGGTCCCAAAAAATAAAGCATATCCCAAAAAGTATAATTTTTTGGAGCCGTCGTAGTTTGCTGAAACGTACACGGTTAGAAAGCTCGATCTGTAATTTCAAATTTGAAAAATAGTTCTATGTATAATTTACGAAGTTGTTGCTATAAATACAGTTCTAAAGAATAATGCACAGGCGAAAAACTATCCATTTTTCGAACTTGTCATAATTTGATGAATTATACACCGTCAAAAAAATCTATTAGCATACTTTCATGAGTGATAAATCGATTTTTAGAATCCACACATGTTATTGAAGGTATAGGTTGTTACGATAAAAAAACTGCGAGAGAATAGAGCTAAACCAAAAAAAATATAATATTTCGAAGATGTCGTAATTTGATAAATTATACGTCGCAGAAAATGTTTATAAACTCATTTCACATCTGAAGAAGAATTGGTTGAAATTAAACTCCATCTTTGAATTATAAAGTACTTAAAAAAAAAAAGCACAACAATCGAGCATGACCTGTTAACCATAAATTCTCCATAGTTGTCATAATTTGATAAATTATACAATGTCAAAAAGCTCTATAAAATTACTTTCACATGTTACACACAATTATTTCCAATTACACTCATTCTTTGAGTTATGAATATATTTATAAAAAATGTCAATAGATGCGAGAATATCAGAAAAATCATAAATTTTTTGTAGTCGTCATCAATTGATACTCACACAACGTCGAAAGACTCTGTCAACCTATTATGAAATATGGATATTATTTTTTTGAAGTATACTCATCATTTAAATTATGATGAGGTTACAGTAAAAGGTCCCACAAAACAAAGCATATCCCAAAAAGTATAATCTTTTGGAGCCGTCGTAGTTTGCTGAAACGTACACAGTCGGAAAGCTCGATCTCTAATTTCAAATTTGAAAAATAGTTCTATGTATAATTTACGAAGTTGTTGCTATAAATACAGTTCGAAAAAATAATGCATAGGCGAAAAACTATCCATTTTTCGAACTTGTCATAATTTGATGAATTATACACCGTCAAAAAAATCTATTAGTATACTTTCATGAGTGATAAATCGATTTTTAGAATCCACACATGTTATTGAAGGTATAGGTTGTTACGATAAAAAAACTGCGAGAGAATAGAGCTAAACCAAAAAAGATATAATATTTCGAAGATGTCGTAATTTGATAAATTATACGTCGAAGAAAATGTTTATAAACTTATTTCACATCTGAAGAGAATTGTCTAAAATTAAACTCCATCTTTGAATTATAAAGTATTTAAGAAAAAAAAAAAGCACAACAATCGAGCATGACCTGTTAACCATAAATTCTCCATAGTTGTCATAATTTGATAAATTATACAATGTCAAAAAGCTCTATAAAATTACTTTCACATGTTACACACAATTATTTCCAATTACACTCATTATTTGAGTTATGAATATATTTATAAAAAATGTCAATAGATGCGAGAATAACAGAAAAAATCATAAATTTTTTGTAGTCGTCGTAATTTGAAACTCACACAACGTCGAAAGATTCTGTCAACCTATTATGAAATGTTGATATTATTTTTTTTGAAGTATACTCATCCTTTAAATTATGATGATGTTACAATAAAAGGTCCCAAAAAATAAAGCATATCCCAAAAAGTATAATTTTTTGGAGCCGTCGTAGTTTGCTGAAACGTACACGGTTAGAAAGCTCGATCTGTAATTTCAAATTTGAAAAATAGTTCTATGTATAATTTACGAAGTTGTTGCTATAAATACAGTTAGAAAAAAAATGCATAGGAGAAAAACTATCCGTTTTTCGAACTTGTCATAATTTGATGAATTATACACCGTCAAAAAAATCTATTAGCATACTTTCATGAGTGATAAATCGATTTTTAGAATCCAGACATGTTATTGAAGGTATAGGTTGTTACGATAAAAAAACTGCGAGAGAATAGAGCTAAACCAAAAAAAATATAATATTTCGAAGATGTCGTAATTTGATAAATTATACGTCGCAGAAAATGTTTATAAACTCATTTCACATCTGAAGAAGAATTGGTTGAAATTAAACTCCATCTTTGAATTATAAAGTACTTAAAAAAAAAAAGCACAACAATCGAGCATGACCTGTTAACCATAAATTCTCCATAGTTGTCATAATTTGATAAATTATACACTGTCAAAGAGCTCTGTAAAATTACTTTCACATGTTACAAACAAATATTTCCAGTTACACTCATTCTTTGAGTTATGAATTTGTTTATAAAAAAAGTCAATAGATGCGAGAATATCAGAAAAATCATAAATTTTTTGTAGTCGTCGTCATTTGATACTCACACAACGTCGAAAGACTCTGTCAACCTATTATGAAATGTGGATATAATTTTTTTGAAGTACACTCATCCTTTAAATTATGATGATGTTACAGTAAAAGGGCCCAAAAAAAAAGCATATCCCAATAAGTATAATTTTTTGGAGTCGTCGTAGTTTGCTAAAACGTACACAGTCGAAAAGCTCGATCTGTAATTTCAAGTTTTAAAAATAGTTCTATGTATAATTTACGAAGATGTTGCTATAAATACAGTTTGAAAAAAAATGCGTAGGAGAAAAACTATCCGTTTTTCGAACTTGTCATAATTTGATGAATTATACACCGTCAAAAAAATCTATTAGCATACTTTCATGAGTGATAAATCGATTTTTAGAATCCAGACATGTTATAGAAGGTATAGGTTGTTACGATAAAAAACTGCAAGAGAATCGAGCTAAACCAAAAAATATATAATATTTCGAAGATGTCGTAATTTGATAAATTATACGTCGCAGAAAATGTTTATAAACTTATTTCACATCTGAAGAAGAATTGGTTGAAATTAAACTCCATCTTTGAATTATAAAGTAATTAAGAAAAAAAAAAGCAAAAGAATCGAGCATGACCTGTTAACCATAAATTCTCCATAGTTGTCATAATTTGATAAATTACACACTGTCAAAGATCTCTGCAAAATTACTTTCACATGTTACAAACAATTATTTCCAGTTACACTCATTCTTTGAGTTATGAATTTGTTTATAAAAAAAGTCAATAGATGCGAGAATTTTAGAAAAATCATGAATTTTTTGTAGTCGTCGTCATTTGATACTCACATAACGTCGAAAGACTCTGTCAACCTATTATGAAATGTGGATATTATTTTTTTGAAGTACACTCATCCTTTAAATTATGATGATGTTACAGTAAAAGGGCCCAAAAAATAAAGCATATCCCAATAAGTATAATTTTTTGGAGTCGTCGTAGTTTGCTGAAACGTACACAGTCGAAAAGCTCGATATGTAATTTCAACTTTTAAAAATAGTTCTATGTATAATTTACGAAGTTGTTCCTATAAATACAGTTCGAAAAAAATGCACAGGAGAAAAACTATCCGTTTTTCGAACTTGTCATAATTTGTTGGATTATACACCTTCAAAAAATTTTTTTAGCTTACTTTCTTCAGTGATAAATCGATTTTTAGAATCCACACATGTTATTGAAGGTATAGGTTGTTACGATAAAAAACAGCGAGAGAATCGAGCAAAACCAAAAAAAATATAATATTTCGAAGATGTCGTAATTTGATAAATTATACGTCGCAGAAATGTTTATAAACTTATTTCACATCTGAAGAAGAATTGGTTGAAATTAAACTCCATCTTTTAATTATAAAGTATATAAGAAAAAAAAAAAAAAGCACATCAATCGAGCATGAGCTGTTAAACATAAATTCTCCATAGTTGTCATAATTTGATAAATTATACACTGTCAAAAAGTTCTATAAAATTACTTTCACATGTTACAAACAATTATTTCCAATTACACTCATTCTTTGAGTTATGAATATGTTTATAAAAAATGTCAATAGATGCGAGAATAATAGAAAAAATTATAAATTTTTTGTAGTCGTCGTAATTTGAAACTCACACAACGTCGAAAGATTCTGTCAACCTATTATGAAATGTTGATATTATTTTTTTGAAGTATACTCATCCTTTAAATTATGATGATGTTACAACAAAAGGTCCCAAAAAATAAAGCATATCCCAAAAAAGTATAATTTTTTGGAGCCGTCGTAGTTTGCTGAAACGTACACGGTCAGAAAGCTCGATCTGTAATTTCAAATTTGAAAAATAGTTCTATGTATAATTTACGAAGTTGTTGCTATAAATACAGTTCGAAAAAATAATGCATAGGCGAAAAACTATCCATTTTTCGAACTTGTCATAATTTGATGAATTATACACCGTCAAAAAAATCTATTAGCATACTTTCATGAGTGATAAATCGATTTTCAAAATCCACACATGTTATTGAAGGTATAGGTTGTTACGATAAAAAAACTGCGAGAGAATAGAGCTAAACCAAAAAAAATATAATATTTCGAAGATGTCGTAATTTGATAAATTATACGTCGCAGAAAATGTTTATAAACTCATTTCACATCTGAAGAAGAATTGGTTGAAATTAAACTCCATCTTTGAATTATAAAGTACTTAAAAAAAAAAGCACAACAATCGAGCATGACCTGTTAACCATAAATTCTCCATAGTTGTCATAATTTGATAAATTATGCAATGTCAAAAAGCTCTATAAAATTACTTTCACATGTTACACACAATTATTTCCAATTACACTCATTCTTTGAGTTATGAATATATTTATAAAAAATGTCAATAGATGCGAGAATATCAGAAAAATCATAAATTTTTTGTAGTCGTCATCAATTGATACTCACACAACGTCGAAAGACTCTGTCAACCTATTATGAAATATGGATATTATTTTTTTGAAGTATACTCATCCTTTTAAAATTATGATGAGGTTACAGTAAAAGGTCCCACAAAACAAAGCATATCCCAAAAAGTATAATCTTTTGGAGCCGTCGTAGTTTGCTGAAACGTACACAGTCGGAAAGCTCGATCTGTAATTTCAAATTTGAAAAATAGTTCTATGTATAATTTACGAAGTTGTTGCTATAAATACAGTTCGAAAAAAATAATGCATAGGCGAAAAAACTATCCATTTTTCGAACTTGTCATAATTTGATGAATTATACACCGTCAAAAAAATCTATTAGCATACTTTCATGAGTGATAAATCGATTTTTTAGAATCCACACATGTTATTGAAGGTATAGGTTGTTACGATAAAAAAAAACTGCGAGAGAATAGAGCTAAACCAAAAAAGATATAATATTTCGAAGATGTCGTAATTTGATAAATTATACGTCGAAGAAAATGTTTATAAACTTATTTCACATCTGAAGAGAATTGGTTGAAATTAAACTCCATCTTTTAATTATAAAGTATTTAAGAAAAAAAAAAACACAACAATCGAGCATGAGCTGTTAAACATAAATTCTCCATAGTTGTCATAATTTAATAAATTATACACTGTCAAAAAGCTCTATAAAATTACTTTCACATGTTACAAACAATTATTTCCAATTACACTCATTCTTTGAGTTATGAATTTGTTTATAAAAAATGTCAATAGAGGCGAGAATAATAGAAAAAATTATAAATTTTTTGTAGTCGTCGTAATTTGAAACTCACACAACGTCGAAAGATTCTGTCAACCTATTATGAAATGTTGATATTATTTTTTTGAAGTATACTCATCCTTTAAATTATGATGATGTTACAATAAAAGGTCCCAAAAAATAAAGCATATCCCAAAAAGTATAATTTTTTGGAGCCGTCGTAGTTTGCTGAAACGTACACGGTTAGAAAGCTCGATCTGTAATTTCAAATTTGAAAAATAGTTCTATGTATAATTTACGAAGTTGTTGCTATAAATACAGTTCTAAAGAATAATGCACAGGCGAAAAACTATCCATTTTTCGAACTTGTCATAATTTGATGAATTATACACCGTCAAAAAAATCTATTAGCATACTCTCATGAGTGATAAATCGATTTTTAGAATCCACACATGTTATTGAAGGTATAGGTTGTTACGATAAAAAAAACTGCGAGAGAATAGAGCTAAACCAAAAAAGATATAATATTTCGAAGATGTCGTAATTTGATAAATTATACGTCGAAGAAAATGTTTATAAACTTATTTCACATCTGAAGAGAATTGGTTGAAATTAAACTCCATCTTTTAATTATAAAGTATTTAAGAAAAAAAAAAACACAACAATCGAGCATGAGCTGTTAAACATAAATTCTCCATAGTTGTCATAATTTGATAAATTATACACTGTCAAAAAGCTCTATAAAATTACTTTCACATGTTACAAACAATTATTTCCAATTACACTCATTCTTTGAGTTATGAATTTGTTTATAAAAAATGTCAATAGAGGCGAGAATAATAGAAAAAATTATAAATTTTTTGTAGTCGTCGTAATTTGAAACTCACACAACGTCGAAAGATTCTGTCAACCTATTATGAAATGTTGATATTATTTTTTTGAAGTATACTCATCCTTTAAATTATGATGATGTTACAATAAAAGGTCCCAAAAAATAAAGCATATCCCAAAAAGTATAAATTTTTTGGAGCCGTCGTAGTTTGCTGAAACGTACACGGTTAGAAAGCTCGATCTGTAATTTCAAATTTGAAAAATAGTTCTATGTATAATTTACGAAGTTGTTGCTATAAATACAGTTCTAAAGAATAATGCACAGGCGAAAAACTATCCATTTTTCGAACTTGTCATAATTTGATGAATTATACACCGTCAAAAAAATCTATTAGCATACTTTCATGAGTGATAAATCGATTTTTAGAATCCACACATGTTATTGAAGGTATAGGTTGTTACGATAAAAAAACTGCGAGAGAATAGAGCTAAACCAAAAAAAATATATAATATTTCGAAGATGTCGTAATTTGATAAATTATACGTCGCAGAAAATGTTTATAAACTCATTTCACATCTGAAGAAGAATTGGTTGAAATTAAACTCCATCTTTGAATTATAAAGTACTTAAAAAAAAAAAAGCACAACAATCGAGCATGACCTGTTAACCATAAATTCTCCATAGTTGTCATAATTTGATAAATTATACAATGTCAAAAAGCTCTATAAAATTACTTTCACATGTTACACACAATTATTTCCAATTACACTCATTCTTTGAGTTATGAATATATTTATAAAAAATGTCAATAGATGCGAGAATATCAGAAAAATCATAAATTTTTTGTAGTCGTCATCAATTGATACTCACACAACGTCGAAAGACTCTGTCAACCTATTATGAAATATGGATATTATTTTTTTGAAGTATACTCATCATTTAAATTATGATGAGGTTACAGTAAAAGGTCCCACAAAACAAAGCATATCCCAAAAAGTATAATCTTTTGGAGCCGTCGTAGTTTGCTGAAACGTACACAGTCGGAAAGCTCGATCTCTAATTTCAAATTTGAAAAATAGTTCTATGTATAATTTACGAAGTTGTTGCTATAAATACAGTTCGAAAAAATAATGCATAGGCGAAAAACTATCCATTTTTCGAACTTGTCATAATTTGATGAATTATACACCGTCAAAAAAATCTATTAGTATACTTTCATGAGTGATAAATCGATTTTTAGAATCCACACATGTTATTGAAGGTATAGGTTGTTACGATAAAAAAACTGCGAGAGAATAGAGCTAAACCAAAAAAGATATAATATTTCGAAGATGTCGTAATTTGATAAATTATACGTCGAAGAAAATGTTTATAAACTTATTTCACATCTGAAGAGAATTGTCTAAAATTAAACTCCATCTTTGAATTATAAAGTATTTAAGAAAAAAAAAAAAGCACAACAATCGAGCATGACCTGTTAACCATAAATTCTCCATAGTTGTCATAATTTGATAAATTATACAATGTCAAAAAGCTCTATAAAATTACTTTCACATGTTACACACAATTATTTCCAATTACACTCATTATTTGAGTTATGAATATATTTTATAAAAAATGTCAATAGATGCGAGAATAACAGAAAAAAAATCATAAATTTTTTGTAGTCGTCGTAATTTGAAACTCACACAACGTCGAAAGATTCTGTCAACCTATTATGAAATGTTGATATTATTTTTTTGAAGTATACTCATCCTTTAAATTATGATGATGTTACAATAAAAGGTCCCAAAAAATAAAGCATATCCCAAAAAGTATAATTTTTTGGAGCCGTCGTAGTTTGCTGAAACGTACACGGTTAGAAAGCTCGATCTGTAATTTCAAATTTGAAAAATAGTTCTATGTATAATTTACGAAGTTGTTGCTATAAATACAGTTAGAAAAAAAATGCATAGGAGAAAAACTATCCGTTTTTCGAACTTGTCATAATTTGATGAATTATACACCGTCAAAAAAATCTATTAGCATACTTTCATGAGTGATAAATCGATTTTTAGAATCCACACATGTTATTGAAGGTATAGGTTGTTACGATAAAAAAACTGCGAGAGAATAGAGCTAAACCAAAAAAAATATAATATTTCGAAGATGTCGTAATTTGATAAATTATACGTCGCAGAAAATGTTTATAAACTCATTTCACATCTGAAGAAGAATTGGTTGAAATTAAACTCCATCTTTGAATTATAAAGTACTTAAAAAAAAAAAGCACAACAATCGAGCATGACCTGTTAACCATAAATTCTCCATAGTTGTCATAATTTGATAAATTATACA
The DNA here is from genome assembly GCA_019395295.1 of Osmanthus fragrans. Classification (NCBI taxonomy): domain Eukaryota; kingdom Viridiplantae; phylum Streptophyta; class Magnoliopsida; order Lamiales; family Oleaceae; genus Osmanthus; species Osmanthus fragrans. The sequence goes on along the minus strand of CM033350.1, from coordinate 24,935,987 downwards.
ATGTCAAAAAGCTCTATAAAATTACTTTCACTTGTTACACACAATTATTTCCAATTACACTCATTCTCTGAGTTATGAATATATTTATAAAAAATGTCAATAGATGCGAGAATATCAGAAAAATCATAAATTTTTTGTAGTCGTCATCAATTGATACTCACACAACGTCGAAAGACTCTGTCAACCTATTATGAAATATGGATATTATTTTTTTGAAGTATACTCATCATTTAAATTATGATGAGGTTACAGTAAAAGGTCCCACAAAACAAAGCATATCCCAAAAAGTATAATCTTTTGGAGCCGTCGTAGTTTGCTGAAACGTACACAGTCGGAAAGCTCGATCTGTAATTTCAAATTTGAAAAATAGTTCTATGTATAATTTACGAAGTTGTTACTATAAATACAGTTCGAAAAAATAATGCATAGGCGAAAAACTATCCATTTTTCGAACTTGTCATAATTTGATGAATTATACACCGTCAAAAAAATCTATTAGCATACTTTCATGAGTGATAAATCGATTTTTAGAATCCACACATGTTATTGAAGGTATAGGTTGTTATGATAAAAAAACTGCGAGAGAATAGAGCTAAACCAAAAAATATATAATATTTCGAAGATGTCGTAATTTGATAAATTATACGTCGCAGAAAATGTTTATAAACTCATTTCACATCTGAAGAAGAATTGGTTGAAATTAAACTCCATCTTTGAATTATAAAGTACTTAAAAAAAAAGCACAACAATCGAGCATGACCTGTTAACCATAAATTCTCCATAGTTGTCATAATTTGATAAATTATACAATGTCAAAAAGCTCTATAAAATTACTTTCACATGTTACACACAATTATTTCCAATTACACTCATTCTTTGAGTTATGAATATATTTATAAAAAATGTCAATAGATGCGAGAATAACAGAAAAAATCATAAATTTTTTGTAGTCGTCGTAATTTGAAACTCACACAACGTCGAAAGATTCTGTCAACCTATTATGAAATGTTGATACACTACAAGAATTTTATGTTTTCCCTACAAATATTTTTTGTAGGGAAAGGTAAGAATTTGTGGGGAAAAATCTTTGCAGACAAAAAAAAATTGTAGGCACATTTGTGGGGCAAACATCGAGGGGATAGGTATAAGACGACAAATTTTTGAAATTTGTGGGCTAAAATTTCTCCCTACAAACCCTCTGGAGACAAATATAATTCATCGCGTAAGCTTTTTCCCGACAAAATGATTCGTCTGCTAAAGTTAATTTTGCCCACGAAACAATTTTGTTTTTCCCTACAAATTATATTGTAGGCTAAAACGTGTTTTTCCCTACAAATAATTTTTTGTGTGGAAAGAATATTTGTGAGCTAAACCTTGTATTTCTCTACAAACAAATTTTCGTGAAGAACATATTTGTAGGCTACTATGACAAAATTCGTAGGGAAAAATTAAATTAGTTTCATATATTCTATTTTTTATTTATATTGTAGTAATTTTTTTAACCTTATTCAAAATAATATAAAAATGCAAAAAAACAATAAATAAATTAAAACATGTAGTGTATAACATTGAATCCAAAATATTTCACCAAAATACAAATAAAAACCATTCACCAAGTATGGTTACATCTAAACTTAAAATAATATAGAAAACATGCTCTGTATCTATTATTATTCACCTAAAACATATAATTATTCATCTTCATGAATCCGATATGCAGTTGATCCTCCCCAAAGTTGTTCTCTTCATCCTCAATAACATCCTCCTCATTAACTTCATTCTTTATTGATACTGGCGTAAATGAAGGTACAACGAGGCCACGAACTAAATAGTTGGTGCATAAAATTATGTCAAGACTGCAATGTAGAATTAAATTGTTGCTTAACAACCTTCAACTTATTTTGCATCATTTACTCCATCTTCACTCGAGCTGCATATTCTACCTAAGAATCATAACCAAACAAGTCACATCTTGATACTAAGAAAATTTTCAAACACATGTTTTACTTGTAATGAAATGATGTAACTGACCTTAAACTAAAACGTCAGTGTTCTCACACAAGCTAAGAAGCCTGGTAACATTCATAAATGAAAATGAAAATGAAATTCATAAAATGTGTTATGTAATATATGTAGCCAAATTTTGTAAGTATAGTTTCACCTCTATAGACATTTTAGATTCTTCTTGGATTGATAGTTGGAGTTTGTGTCCCCAACGGTCATCTAGCGGCTGAAGAACAAAAGAAGATCAATACACCATTTAACTCTTAGAATAAAGCTAACTCTTAACACTATATTTATAAGTGATTTGATCAATCACTCACACCATACAATGAAGCTCCAGTTTTGATCTGGTCTACCATTTTGCAATACGCCTCATCAAAGTTTATTTAGTGTTAACAATCATGTGAATTTTCTTCCTCATAACTTCATACCAGGGATGTCTTCTTTTGATATTCCCAAACTGCATCCCCTTCCACAGCCCCCATCATTCATACTACATTTAAATAAATCAAGAAACTCAACCATTCAAAGCATAATACATTCAAGGTCGTCCAATGCAAGTATAGATAAAAACACAGATTTCATAACTCTGGGAAATCTTAAATGATACGTATGCCAACAAAATTGCAAGATTTAACAAACAATTTATAATTCAAAAAACATCAAAATAAATCAAAGATTCAAAATATTACCTGAATGATCAAAGACTTTAGTTATGGGAACAATGTAGAAACCGCAGGAAGATCTAATTTGAAAGGTAGAGCTCAAAACAACCTCATTCGAAAGCAAAAATTATGAGATCTATAAGAAAATCGAAAAAATTAACCATAAATTAATACAAATCTGATTATATGAAATAAAAGTAAAGAAAGCCTGGGACATTACCCACCACCCATGGGTCGACTTCCAGACGGCAATGCCGCTTTTTGACCGTGTTCTTGCTGAATTCGATTTGGGATTTTCTCATTGAAGTTGCAGACAGAGAAATGATAATAGCAGATAACGGTTTTGTTTAATTTCATCCTTGTTCTGAATGGAGATAACTACTCTTGCTCTGTCCAGAAGAGGATTTTGTGGCTTCTCTGCTGCATTCTCCACAGAAGCCTGTAATGATGCACTGAGGTCTTCCTTACAGATTCTTCAACCTTGGACGTTGGTGACCGGAGTCAGCACGAGAAAATTGGAGAGGCGGCGCCGGTGAGTGAGACCGAGAGCGGGAGAGATGGAAGATTTGGTTAGGGTTGTGTGTTTGTGACTTTGTGTTGGGTCTATTCATTTTGGGTCTTATTTCCTAAGTCGGGTGGGTGGTATTTTCCTCCAACGAATCTCAATTTGTCTCCCCAAAATTTTGTAGGCATAAGTCTAAAAATTTGATTTGTATAAAAAGAAAAATTTTCCTCCTACAAATCTCAATTTGTCTCTCAAAATTTTGTAGGGACAAGTCTAAAAATTAGATTTGTGTAAAAATAAAAATTTTCCTCCTACAAATCTCAATTTGTCTCCCAAAACTTTGTAGGCACAAGTCTAAAAATTTGAAACAAATCATAGCCCCCTACAAACATTATTTTTGTGGGAAAAAATAAACTTTACCTACAAATTTCAATTTGTCAATAGAAATTTTGTAGGGAAAGTATAAATTTCTTGTAGTGATATTATTTTTTTGAAGTATACTCATCCTTTAAATTATGATGATGTTACAATAAAAGGTCCCAAAAAATAAAGCATATCCCAAAAAGTATAATTTTTTGGAGCCGTCGTAGTTTGCTGAAACGTACACGGTCAGAAAGCTCGATCTGTAATTTCAAATTTGAAAAATAGTTCTATGTATAATTTACGAAGTTGTTGCTATAAATACAGTTAGAAAAAAAATGCATAGGAGAAAAACTATCCGTTTTTCGAACTTGTCATAATTTGATGAATTTTACACCTTCAAAAAAATTTATTAGCATACTTTCATGAGTGATAAATCGATTTTTAGAATCCACACATGTTATTGAAGGTTTAGGTTGTTACGATAAAAAACTGCGAGAGAATCGAGCTAAACCAAAAAATATATAATATTTCGAAGATGTCGTAATTTGATAAATTATACGTCGAAGAAAATGTTTATAAACTTATTTCACATCTGAAGAAGAATTGGTTGAAATTAAACTCCATCTTTGAATTATAAAGTATTTAAGAAAAAACAAAAAACACAACAATCGAGCATGACATGTAACCTTAAATTCTCCATAGTTGTCATAATTTGATAAATTATACACTGTCAAAGAGCTCTATAAAATTACTTTCACATGTTACAAACAATTATTTCCAATTACACTCATTCTTTGAGTTATGAATATGTTTATAAAAAAAGTCAATAGATGCGAGAATATCAGAAAAATCGTAAATTTTTTGTAGTCGTCGTCAATTGATACTCACACAACGTCGAAAGACTCTGTCAACCTATTATGAAATATGGATATTATTTTTTTGAAGTATACTCATCCTTTAAATTAGGATGAGGTTACAGTAAAAGGTCCCACAAAACAAAGCATATCCCAAAAAGTATAATCTTTTGGAGCCGTCGTAGTTTGCTGAAACGTACACAGTCGGAAAGCTCGATCTGTAATTTCAAATTTGAAAAATAGTTCTATGTATAATTTACGAAGTTGTTGCTATGAATACAGTTCGAAAAAATAATGCATAGGCAAAAAACTATCCATTTTTCGAACTTGTCATAATTTGATGAATTATACACCGTCAAAAAAATCTATTAGCATACTTTCATGAGTGATAAATCGATTTTTAGAATCCACACATGTTATTGAAGGTATAGGTTGTTACGATAAAAAAACTGCGAGAGAATAGAGCTAAACCAAAAAATATATAATATTTCGAAGATGTCGTAATTTGATAAATTATACGTCGCAGAAAATGTTTATAAACTCATTTCACATCTGAAGAAGAATTGGTTGAAATTAAACTCCATCTTTGAATTATAAAGTACTTAAAAAAAAAAAAGCACAACAATCGAGCATGACCTGTTAACCATAAATTCTCCATAGTTGTCATAATTTGATAAATTATACAATGTCAAAAAGCTCTATAAAATTACTTTCACATGTTACACACAATTATTTCCAATTACACTCATTCTTTGAGTTATGAATATATTTATAAAAAATGTCAATAGATGCGAGAATAACAGAAAAAATCATAAGTTTTTTGTAGTCGTCGTAATTCGATACTCACACAACATCGAAAGACTCTGTCAACCTATTATGAAATGTGGATATTATTTTTTTGAAGTACACTCATCCTTTAAATTATGATGATGTTACAGTAAAAGGGCCCAAAAAATAAAGCATTTCCCAATAAGTATAATTTTTTGGAGTCGTCGTAATTTGCTGAAACGTACACGGTCGGAAAGCTCGATCTGTAATTTCAAGTTTTAAAAATAGTTCTATGTATAATTTACGAAGTTGTTGCTATAAATACAATTAGAAAAAAAATGCATAGGAGAAAAACTATCCGTTTTTCGAACTTGTCATAATTTGATGAATTATACACCGTCAAAAAAATCTATTAGCATACTTTCATGAGTGATAAATCGATTTTTAGAATCCACACATGTTATTGAAGGTATAGGTTGTAACGATAAAAAAACTGCGAGAGAATAGATCTAAACCAAAAAAAATATAATATTTAGAAGATGTCGTAATTTGATAAATTATACTTCGCAGAAAATGTTTATAAACTCATTTCACATCTGAAGAAGAATTGGTTGAAATTAAACTCCATCTTTGAATTATAAAGTACTTAAAAAAAGGAGCACAACAATCGAGCATGACCTGTTAACCATAAATTCTCCATAGTTGTCATAATTTGATAAATTATACAATGTCAAAAAACTCTATAAAATTACTTTCACATGTTACACACAATTATTTTCAATTACACTCATTCTTTGAGTTATCAATATATTTATAAAAAATGTCAATAGATGCGAGAATAACAGAAAAAATCATAAAATTTTTGTAGTCGTCGTAATTTGATACTCACACAACATCGAAAGACTCTGTCAACCTATTATGAAATGTGGATATTATTTTTTTGAAGTACACTCATCCTTTAAATTATGATGATGTTACAGTAAAAGGGCCCAAAAAATAAAGCATATCCCAATAAGTATAATTTTTTGGAGTCGTCGTAGTTTGCTGAAACGTACACGGTCGGAAAGCTCGATCTATAATTTGAAGTTTTAAAAATAGTTCTATGTATAATTTACGAAGTTGTTGCTATAAATACAGTTAGAAAAAAAATGCATAGGAGAAAAACTATCCGTTTTTCGAACTTGTCATAATTTGATGAATTTTACACCTTCAAAAAAATTTATTAGCATACTTTCATGAGTTATAAATCGATTTTTAGAATCCAAACATGTTATTGAAGGTTTAGGTTGTTACGATAAAAAACTGCGAGAGAATCGAGCTAAACCAAAAAATATATAATATTTCGAAGATGTCGTAATTTGATAAATTACACGTCGAAGAAAATGTTTATAAACTTATTTCACAACTGAAGAAGAATTGGTTGAAATTAAACTCCATCTTTGAATTATAAAGTATTTAAGAAAAACAAAAAACACAACAATCGAGCATGACATGTAACCTTAAATTCTCCATAGTCGTCATAATTTGATAAATTATACACTGTCAAAGAGCTCTATAAAATTACTTTCACATGTTACAAACAATTATTTCCAATTACACTCATTCTTTGAGTTTTGAATATGTTTATAAAAAAAGTCAATAGATGCGAGAATATCAGAAAAATCATAAATTTTTTGTAGTCCTCGTCAATTGATACTCACACAACGTCGAAAGACTCTGTCAACCTATTATGAAATATGGATATTATTTTTTTGAAGTATACTCATCCTTTAAATTATGATGAGGTTACAGTAAAAGGTCCCACAAAACAAAGCATATCCCAAAAAGTATAATCTTTTGGAGCCGTCGTAGTTTGCTGAAACGTACACAGTCGGAAAGCTCGATCTGTAATTTCAAATTTGAAAAATAGTTCTATGTATAATTTACGAAGTTGTTGCTATGAATACAGTTCGAAAAAATAATGCATAGGCGAAAAACTATCCATTTTTCGAACTTGTCATAATTTGATGAATTATACACCGTCAAAAAAATCTATTAGCATACTGTCATGAGTGATAAATCGATTTTTAGAATCCACACATGTTATTGAAGGTATAGGTTGTTACGATAAAAAAACTGCGAGAGAATAGAGCTAAACCAAAAAAAATTTAATATTTCGAAGATGTCGAAATTTGATAAATTATACGTCGAAGAAAATGTTTATAAACTCATTTCTTATCAGAAGAAGAATTGGTTGAAATTAAACTCCATCTTTGAATTATAAAGTACTTAAAAAAAAAAAGCACAACAATCGAGCAAGACCTGTTAACCATAAATTCTCCATAGTTGTCATAATTTGATAAATTATACAATGTCAAAAAGCTCTATAAAATTACTTTCACATGTTACACACAATTATTTCCAATTAGACTCATTCTTTGAGTTATGAATATATTTATAAAAAATGTCAATAGATGCGAGAATATCAGAAAAATCATAAATTTTTTGTAGTCGTCATCAATTGATACTCACACAACGTCGAAAGACTCTGTCAACCTATTATGAAATATGGATATTATTTTTTTGAAGTATACTCATCCTTTAAATTATGATGAGGTTACAGTAAAAGGTCCCACAAAACAAAGCATATCCCAAAAAGTATAATCTTTTGGAGCCGTCGTAGTTTGCTGAAACGTACACAGTCGGAAAGCTCGATCTGTAATTTCAAATTTGAAAAATAGTTCTATGTATAATTTACGAAGTAGTTGCTATAAATACAGTTCGAAAAAATAATGCATAGGCGAAAAACTATCCATTTTTCGAACTTGTCATAATTTGATGAATTTTACACCTTCAAAAAAATTTATTAGCATACTTTCATGAGTTATAAATCGATTTTTAGAATCCACACATGTTATTGAAGGTTTAGGTTGTTACGATAAAAAACTGCAAGAGAATCGAGCTAAACCAAAAAATATATAATATTTCGAAGATGTCGTAATTTGATAAATTACACGTCGAAGAAAATGTTTATAAACTTATTTCACAACTGAAGAAGAATTGGTTGAAATTAAACTCCATCTTTGAATTATAAAGTATTTAAGAAAAACAAAAAACACAACAATCGAGCATGACATGTAACCTTAAATTCTCCATAGTCGTCATAATTTGATAAATTATACACTGTCAAAAAGCTCTATAAAATTACTTTCACATGTTACAAACAATTATTTCCAATTACACTCATTCTTTGAGTTTTGAATATGTCTATAAAAAAAGTCAATAGATGCGAGAATATCAGAAAAATCATAAATTTTTTGTAGTCCTCGTCAATTGATACTCACACAACGTCGAAAGACTCTGTCAACCTATTATGAAATATGGATATTATTTTTTTGAAGTATACTCATCCTTTAAATTATGATGAGGTTACAGTAAAAGGTCCCACAAAACAAAGCATATCCCAAAAAGTATAATCTTTTGGAGCCGCCGTAGTTTGCTGAAACGTACACAGTCGGAAAGCTCGATCTGTAATTTCAAATTTGAAAAATAGTTCTATGTATAATTTACGAAGTTGTTGCTAAGAATACAGTTCGAAAAAATAATGCATAGGCGAAAAACTATCCATTTTTCGAACTTGTCATAATTTGATGAATTATACACCGTCAAAAAAATCTATTAGCATAGTTTCATGAGTGATAAATCGATTTTTAGAATCCACACATGTTATTGAAGGTATAGGTTGTTACGATAAAAAAACTGCGAGAGAATAGAGCTAAACCAAAAAAAATTTAATATTTCGAAGATGTCGTAATTTGATAAATTATACGTCGAAGAAAATGTTTATAAACTCATTTCTGATCTGAAGAAGAATTGGTTGAAATTAAACACCATCTTTGAATTATAAATTACTTAAAAAAAAAAGCACAACAATCGAGCATGACCTGTTAACCATAAATTCTCCATAGTTGTCATAATTTGATAAATTATACAATGTCAAAAAGCTCTATAAAATTACTTTCACATGTTACACACAATTATTTCCAATTAGACTCATTCTTTGAGTTATGAATATATTTATAAAAAATGTCAATAGATGCGAGAATATCAGAAAAATCATAAATTTTTTGTAGTCGTCATCAATTGATACTCACACAACGTCGAAAGACTCTGTCAACCTATTATGAAATATGGATATTATTTTTTTGAAGTATACTCATCCTTTAAATTATGATGAGGTTACAGTAAAAGGTCCCACAAAACAAAGCATATCCCAAAAAGTATAATCTTTTGGAGCCGTCGTAGTTTGCTGAAACGTACACAGTCGGAAAGCTCGATCTGTAATTTCAAATTTGAAAAATAGTTCTATGTATAATTTACGAAGTAGTTGCTATAAATACAGTTCGAAAAAAATAATGCATAGGCGAAAAACTATCCATTTTTCGAACTTGTCATAATTTGATGAATTTTACACCTTCAAAAAAATTTATTAGCATACTTTCATGAGTTATAAATCGATTTTTAGAATCCACACATGTTATTGAAGGTTTAGGTTGTTACGATAAAAAACTGCGAGAGAATCGAGCTAAACCAAAAAATATATAATATTTCGAAGATGTCGTAATTTGATAAATTATACGTCGAAGAAAATGTTTATAAACTTATTTCACATCTGAAGAAGAATTGGTTGAAATTAAACTCCATCTTTGAATTATAAAGTATTTAAGAAAAAACAAAAAACACAACAATCGAGCATGACATGTAACCTTAAATTCTCCATAGTTGTCATAATTTGATAAATTATACACTGTCAAAGAGCTCTATAAAATTACTTTCACATGTTACAAACAATTATTTCCAATTACACTCATTCTTTGAGTTAGGAATATGTTTATAAAAAAAGTCAATAGATGCGAGAATATCAGAAAAATCATAAATTTTTTGTAGTCATCGTCAATTGATACTCACACAACGTCGAAAGACTCTGTCAACCTATTATGAAATATGGATATTATTTTTTTGAAGTATACTCATCCTTTAAATTATGATGAGGTTACAGTAAAAGGTCCCACAAAACAAAGCATATCCCAAAAAGTATAATCTTTTGGAGCCGCCGTAGTTTGCTGAAACGTACACAGTCGGAAAGCTCGATCTGTAATTTCAAATTTGAAAAATAGTTCTATGTATAATTTACGAAGTTGTTGCTAAGAATACAGTTCGAAAAAATAATGCATAGGCGAAAAACTATCCATTTTTCGAACTTGTCATAATTTGATGAATTATACACCGTCAAAAAAATCTATTAGCATAGTTTCATGAGTGATAAATCGATTTTTAGAATCCACACATGTTATTGAAGGTATAGGTTGTTACGATAAAAAAACTGCGAGAGAATAGAGCTAAACCAAAAAAAATTTAATATTTCGAAGATGTCGTAATTTGATAAATTAAACGTCGCAGAAAATGCTTATAAACTCATTTCACATCTGAAGAAGAATTGGTTGAAATTAAACTCCATCTTTGAATTATAAAGTACTTAAAAAAAAAAGCACAACAATCGAGCATGACCTGTTAACCATAAATTCTCCATAGTTGTCATAATTTGATAAATTATACTATGTCAAAAAGCTCTATAAAATTACTTTCACATGTTACACACAATTATTTCCAATTTGACTCATTCTTTGAGTTATGAATATATTTATAAAAAATGTCAATAGATGCGAGAATATCAGAAAAATCATAAATTTTTTGTAGTCGTCATCAATTGATACTCACACAACGTCGAAAGACTCTGTCAACCTATTATGAAATATGAATATTTTTTTTTTTGAAGTATACTCATCCTTTAAATTATGATGAGGTTACAGTAAAAGGTCCCACAAAACAAAGCATATCCCAAAAAGTATAATCTTTTGGAGCCGTCGTAGTTTGCTGAAACGTACACAGTCGGGAAGCTCGATCTGTAATTTCAAATTTGAAAAATAGTTCTATGTATAATTTACGAAGTAGTTGCTATAAATACAGTTCGAAAAAATAATGCATAGGCGAAAAACTATCCATTTTTCGAACTTGTCATAATTTGATGAATTTTACACCTTCAAAAAAATTTATTAGCATACTTTCATGAGTGATAAATCGATTTTTAGAATCCACACATGTTATCGATGGTTTAGGTTGTTACTATAAAAAACTGCGAGAGAATCGAGCTAAACCAAAAAAAATATAATATTTCAAAGATGTCGTAATTTGATAAATTATATGTCGAAGAAAATGTTTATAAACTTATTTCACATCTGAAGAAGAATTGGTTGAAATTAAACTCCATCTTTGAATTATAAAGTATTTAAGAAAAAACAAAAAAACACAACAATCGAGCATGACATGTAACCTTAAATTCTCCATAGTTGTCATAATTTGATAAATTATACACTGTCAAAGAACTCTATAAAATTACTTTCACATGTTACAAACAATTATTTCCAATTACACTCATTCTTTGAGTTATGAATATGTTTATAAAAAAAGGCAATAGATGCGAGAATATCAGAAAAATCATAAATTTTTTGTAGTCGTCGTCAATTGATACTCACACAACGTCGAAAGACTCTGTCAACCTATTATGAAATATGGATATTATTTTTTTGAAGTATACTCATCCTTTAAATTATGATGAGGTTACAGTAAAAGGTCCCACAAAACAAAGCATATCCCAAAAAGTATAATCTTTTGGAGCCGTCGTAGTTTGCTGAAACGTACACAGTCGGAAAGCTCGATCTGTAATTTCAAATTTGAAAAATAGTTCTATGTATAATTTACGAAGTAGTTGCTATAAATACAGTTCGAAAAAATAATGCATAGGCGAAAAACTATCCATTTTTCGAACTTGTCATAATTTGATGAATTTTACACCTTCAAAAAAATTTATTAGCATACTTTCATGAGTTATAAATCGATTTTTAGAATCCACACATGTTATTGAAGGTTTAGGTTGTTACGATAAAAAACTGCGAGAGAATCGAGCTAAACCAAAAAATATATAATATTTCGAAGATGTCGTAATTTGATAAATTATACGTCGAAGAAAATGTTTATAAACTTATTTCACATCTGAAGAAGAATTGGTTGAAATTAAACTCCATCTTTGAATTATAAAGTATTTAAGAAAAAACAAAAAACACAACAATCGAGCATGACATGTAACCTTAAATTCTCCATAGTTGTCATAATTTGATAAATTATACACTGTCAAAGAGCTCTATAAAATTACTTTCACATGTTACAAACAATTATTTCCAATTACACTCATTCTTTGAGTTAGGAATATGTTTATAAAAAAAAGTCAATAGATGCGAGAATATCAGAAAAATCATAAATTTTTTTGTAGTCATCGTCAATTGATACTCACACAACGTCGAAAGACTCTGTCAACCTATTATGAAATATGGATATTATTTTTTTGAAGTATACTCATCCTTTAAATTATGATGAGGTTACAGTAAAAGGTCCCACAAAACAAAGCATATATCCCAAAAAGTATAATCTTTTGGAGCCGCCGTAGTTTGCTGAAACGTACACAGTCGGAAAGCTCGATCTGTAATTTCAAATTTGAAAAATAGTTCTATGTATAATTTACGAAGTTGTTGCTAAGAATACAGTTCGAAAAAATAATGCATAGGCGAAAAACTATCCATTTTTCGAACTTGTCATAATTTGATGAATTATACACCGTCAAAAAAATCTATTAGCATAGTTTCATGAGTGATAAATCGATTTTTAGAATCCACACATGTTATTTAAGGTATAGGTTGTTACGATAAAAAAACTGCGAGAGAATAGAGCTAAACCAAAAAAAATTTAATATTTCGAAGATGTCGTAATTTGATAAATTAAACGTCGCAGAAAATGCTTATAAACTCATTTCACATCTGAAGAAGAATTGGTTGAAATTAAACTCCATCTTTGAATTATAAAGTACTTAAAAAAAAAAGCACAACAATCGAGCATGACCTGTTAACCATAAATTCTCCATAGTTGTCATAATTTGATAAATTATACAATGTCAAAAAGCTCTATAAAATTACTTTCACATGTTACACACAATTATTTCCAATTTGACTCATTCTTTGAGTTATGAATATATTTATAAAAAATGTCAATAGATGCGAGAATATCAGAAAAATCATAAATTTTTTGTAGTCGTCATCAATTGATACTCACACAACGTCGAAAGACTCTGTCAACCTATTATGATATATGAATATTATTTTTTTGAAGTATACTCATCCTTTAAATTATGATGAGGTTACAGTAAAAGGTCCCACAAAACAAAGCATATCCCAAAAAGTATAATCTTTTGGAGCCGTCGTAGTTTGCTGAAACGTACACAGTCGGGAAGCACGATCTGTAATTTCAAATTTGAAAAATAGTTCTATGTATAATTTACGAAGTAGTTGCTATAAATACAGTTCGAAAAAATAATGCATAGGCGAAAAACTATCCATTTTTCGAACTTGTCATAATTTGATGAATTTTACACCTTCAAAAAAATTTATTAGCATACTTTCATGAGTGATAAATCGATTTTTAGAATACACACATGTTATCGATGGTTTAGGTTGTTACTATAAAAAACTGCGAGAGAATCGAGCTAAACCAAAAAAAATATAATATTTCAAAGATGTCGTAATTTGATAAATTATATGTCGAAGAAAATGTTTATAAACTTATTTCACATCTGAAGAAGAATTGGTTGAAATTAAACTCCATCTTTGAATTATAAAGTATTTAAGAAAAAACAAAAAAAACACAACAATCGAGCATGACATGTAACCTTAAATTCTCCATAGTTGTCATAATTTGATAAATTATACACTGTCAAAGAACTCTATAAAATTACTTTCACATGTTACAAACAATTATTTCCAATTACACTCATTCTTTGAGTTATGAATATGTTTATAAAAAAAGGCAATAGATGCGAGAATATCAGAAAAATCATAAATTTTTTGTAGTCGTCGTCAATTGATACTCACACAACATCGAAAGACTCTGTCAACCTATTATGAAATATGGATATTATTTTTTTGAAGTATACTCATCCTTTAAATTATGATGAGGTTACAGTAAAAGGTCCCACAAAACAAAGCATATCCCAAAAAGTATAATCTTTCGGAGCCGTCGTAGTTTGCTGAAACGTACACAGTCGGAAAGCTCGATCTGTAATTTCAAATTTGAAAAATAGTTCTATGTCTAATTTACGAAGTTGTTGCTATGAATACAGTTCGAAAAAATAATGCATAGGCGAAAAACTATCCATTTTTCGAACTTGTCATAATTTGATGAATTATACACTGTCAAAAAAATTTATTAGCATACTTTCATGAGTGATAAATCGATTTTTAGAATCCACACATGTTATTGAAGGTATAGGTTGTTACGATAAAAAAACTGCGAGGGAATAGAGCTAAACCAAAAAAAAATAATATTTCAAAGATGTCGTAATTTGATAAATTATACGTCGCAGAAAATGTTTATAAACTCATTTCACATCTGAAGAAGAATTGGTTGAAATTAAACTCCATCTTTGAATTATAAAATACTTAAAAAAAAAAGCACAACAATCGAGCATGACCTGTTAACCATAAATTCTCCATAGTTGTCATAATTTGATAAATTATACAATGTCAAAAAGCTCTATAAAATTACTTTCACATGTTACACACAATTATTTCCAATTTGACTCATTCTTTGAGTTATGAATATATTTATAAAAAATGTCAATAGATGCGAGAATATCAGAAAAATCATAAATTTTTTGTAGTCGTCATCAATTGATACTCACACAACGTCGAAAGACTCTGTCAACCTATTATGAAATATGAATATTATTTTTTTGAAGTATACTCATCCTTTAAATTATGATGAGGTTACAGTAAAAGGTCCCACAAAACAAAGCATATCCCAAAAAGTATAATCTTTTGGAGCCGTCGTAGTTTGCTGAAACGTACACAGTCGGAAAGCTCGATCTGTAATTTCAAATTTGAAAAATAGTTCTATGCATAATCTACGAAGTAGTTGCTATAAATACAGTTCGAAAAAATAATGCATAGGCGAAAAACTATCCATTTTTCGAACTTGTCATAATTTGATGAATTTTACACCTTTAAAAAAATTTATTAGCATACTTTCATGAGTGATAAATCGATTTTTAGAATCCACACATGTTATTGAAGGTTTAGGTTGTTACTATAAAAAACTGTGAGAGAATCAAGCTAAACCAAAAAAAATATAATATTTCAAAGATGTCGTAATTTGATAAATTATACATCGAAGAAAATGTTTATAAACTTATTTCACATCTGAAGAAGAATTGGTTGAAATTAAACTCCATCTTTGAATTATAAAGTATTTAAGAAAAAACAAAAAACACAACAATCGAGCATGACATGTAACCTTAAATTCTCCATAGTCGTCATAATTTGATAAATTATACACTGTCAAAGAGCTCTATAAAATTACTTTCACATGTTACAAACAATTATTTCCAATTACACTCATTCTTTGAGTTTTGAATATGTTTATAAAAAAAGTCAATAGATGCGAGAATATCAGAAAAATCATAAATTTTTTGTAGTCGTCGTCAATTGATACTCACAACGTCGAAAGACTCTGTCAACCTATTATGAAATATGAATATTATTTTTTTGAAGTATACTCATCCTTTAAATTATGATGAGGTTACAGTAAAAGGTCCCACAAAACAAAGCATATCCCAAAAAGTATAATCATTTGGAGCCGTCGTAGTTTTCTGAAACGTACACAGTCGGAAAGCCCGATCTGTAATTTCAAATTTGAAAAATAGTTCTATGTATAATTTACGAAGTTGTTGCTATGAATACAGTTCGAAAAAATAATGCATAGGCGAAAAACTATCCATTTTTCGAACTTGTCATAATTTGATGAATTTTACACCTTTAAAAAAATTTATTAGCATACTTTCATGAGTGATAAATCGATTTTTAGAATCCACACATGTTATTGAAGGTTTAGGTTGTTACTATAAAAAACTGTGAGAGAATCAAGCTAAACCAAAAAAAATATAATATTTCAAAGATGTCGTAATTTGATAAATTATACATCGAAGAAAATGTTTATAAACTTATTTCACATCTGAAGAAGAATTGGTTGAAATTAAACTCCATCTTTGAATTATAAAATACTTAAAAAAAAAAGCACAACAATCGAGCATGACCTGTTAACCATAAATTCTCCATAGTTGTCATAATTTGATAAATTATACAATGTCAAAAAGCTCTATAAAATTACTTTCACATGTTACACACAATTATTTCCAATTTGACTCATTCTTTGAGTTATGAATATATTTATAAAAAATGTCAATAGATGCGAGAATATCAGAAAAATCATAAATTTTTTATAGTCGTCATCAATTGATACTCACACAACGTCGAAAGACTCTGTCAACCTATTATGAAATATGGATATTATTTTATTGAAGTATACTCATCCTTTAAATTATGATGAGGTTACAGTAAAAGGTCCCACAAAACAAAGCATATCCCAAAAAGTATAATCTTTTGGAGCCGTCGTAGTTTGCTGAAACGTACACAGTCGGAAAGCTCGATCTGTAATTTCAAATTTGAAAAATAGTTCTATGTATAATTTACGAAGTAGTTGCTATAAATACAGTTCGAAAAAATAATGCATAGGCGAAAAACTATCCATTTTTCGAACTTGTCATAATTTGATGAATTTTACACCTTCAAAAAAATTTATTAGCATACTTTCATGAGTGATAAATCGATTTTTAGAATCCACACATGTTATTGAATGTTTAGGTTGTTACTATAAAAAACTGCGAGAGAATCGAGCTAAACCAAAAAAAATATAATATTTCAAAGATGTCGTAATTTGATAAATTATACGTCGAAGAAAATGTTTATAAACTTATTTCACATCTACAGAAGAATTGGTTGAAATTAAACTCCATCTTTGAATTATAAAGTATTTAAGAAAAAAACAAAAAACACAACAATCGAGCATGACATGTAACCTTAAATTCTCCATAGTTGTCATAATTTGATAAATTATACACTGTCAAAGAGCTCTATAAAATTACTTTCACATGTTACATACAATTATTTCCAATTACACTCATTCTTTGAGTTATGAATATGTTATAAAAAAAGTCAATAGATGCGAGAATATCAGAAAAATCATAAATTTTTTGTAGTCGTCGTCAATTGATACTCACACAACGTCGAAAGACTCTGTCAACCTATTATGAAATATGGATATTATTTTTTTGAAGTATACTCATCCTTTAAATTATGATGAGGTTACAGTAAAAGGTCCCACAAAACAAAGCATATCCCAAAAAGTATAATCTTTTGGAGCCGTCGTAGTTTGCTGAAACGTACACAGTCGGAAAGCTCGATCTGTAATTTCAAATTTGAAAAATAGTTCTATGTATAATTTACGAAGTAGTTGCTATAAATACAGTTCGAAAAAATAATGCATAGGCGAAAAACTATCCATTTTTCGAACTTGTCATAATTTGATGAATTATACACCGTCAAAAAAATCTATTAGCATACTTTCATGAGTGATAAATCGATTTTTAGAATCCACACATGTTATTGAATGTATAGGTTGTTACGATAAAAAAACTGCGAGAGAATAGAGCTAAACCAAAAAAAATTTAATATTTCGAAGATGTCGTAATTTGATAAATTATACGTCGCAGAAATTGTTTATAAACTCATTTCACATCTGAAGAAGAATTGGTTGAAATTAAACTCGATCTTTGAATTATAAAGTACTTAAAAAAAAAAGCACAACAATCGAGCATGACCTGTTAACCATAAATTCTCCATAGTTGTCGTAATTTGATAAATTATACAATGTCAAAAAGCTCTATAAAATTACTTTCACATGTTACACACAATTATTTCCAATTAGACTCATTCTTTGAGTTATGAATATATTTATAAAAAATGTCAATAGATGCGAGAATATCAGAAAAATCATAAATTTTTTATAGTCGTCATCAATTGATGCTCACACAACGTCGAAAGACTCTGTCAACCTATTATGAAATATGGATATTATTTTTTTGAAGTATACTCATCCTTTAAATTATGATGAGGTTACAGTAAAAGGTCCCACAAAACAAAGCATATCCCAAAAAGTATAATCTTTTGGAGCCGTCGTAGTTTGCTGAAACGTACACAGTCGGAAAGCTCGATCTGTAATTTCAAATTTGAAAAATAGTTCTATGTATAATTTACGAAGTAGTTGCTATAAATACAGTTCGAAAAAATAATGCATAGGCGAAAAACTATCCATTTTTCAAACTTGTCATAATTTGATGAATTTTACACCTTCAAAAAAATTTATTAGCATACTTTCATGAGTGATAAATCGATTTTTAGAATCCACACATGTTATTGAATGTTTAGGTTGTTACTATAAAAAACTGCGAGAGAATCGAGCTAAACCAAAAAAAATATAATATTTCAAAGATGTCGTAATTTGATAAATTATACGTCGAAGAAAATGTTCATAAACTCATTTAACATCTGAAGAAGAATTGGTTGAAATTAAACTCCATCTTTGAATTATAAAGTACTTAAAAAAAAGAAGCACAACAATCGAGCATGACCTGTTAACCATAAATTCTCCATAGTTGTCATAATTTGATAAATTATACAATGTCAAACAGCTCTATAAAATTACTTTCACATGTTACACACAATTATTTCCAATTACACTCATTCTTTGAGTTATGAATATATTTATAAAAAATGTCAACAGATGCGAGAATAACAGAAAAAATCATAAAGTTTTTGTAGTCGTCGTAATTTGATACTCACACAACGTCGAAAGACTCTGTCAACCTATTATGAAATGTGGATATTATTTTTTTGAAGTACACTCATCCTTTAAATTATGATGATGTTACAGTAAAAGGGCCCAAAAAATAAAGCATATCCCAATAAGTATAATTTTTTTTGAGTCGTCGTAGTTTGCTGAAACGTACATGGTCGGAAGGCTCGATCTGTAATTTCAAGTTTTAAAAATAGTTCTATGTATAATTTACGAAGTTGCTGCTATAAATACAGTTAGAAAAAAATGCATAGGAGAAAAACTATCCGTTTTTCGAACTTGTCATAATTTGATGAATTTTACACCTTCAAAAAAATTTATTAGCATACTTTCATGAGTGATAAATCGATTTTTAGAATCCACACATGTTATTGAAGGTTTAGGTTGTTACGATAAAAAACTGCGAGAGAGTCGAGCTAAACCAAAAAATATATAATATTTCGAAGATGTTGTAATTTGATAAATTATACGTCGAAGAAAATGTTTATAAACTTATTTCACATCTGAAGAAGAATTGGTTGAAATTAAACTCCATCTTTGAATTATAAAGTATTTAAGAAAAAACAAAAAACACAACAATCAAGCATGACATGTAACCTTAAATTCTCCATAGTTGTCATAATTTAATAAATTGTACAATGTCAAAGAGCTCTATAAAATTACTTTCACATGTTACAAACAATTATTTCCAATTACACTCATTCTTTGAGTTATGAATATGTTTATAAAAAAAGTCAATAGATGCGAGAATAATAGAAAAAATTATAAATTTTTTGTAGTCGTCGTAATTTGAAACTCATACAACGTCGAAAGATTCTGTCAACCTATTATGAAATGTGGATATTATTTTTTTAAAGTATACTCATCCTTTAAATTATGATGATCTTACAATAAAAGGTCCCAAAAAATAAAGCATTTCCCAAAAAGTATAATGTTTTGGAGCCGTCGTAGTTTGCTGAAACGTACACAGTTGGAAAGCTCAATCTGTAATTTCAAATTTGAAAAATAGTTCTATGTTTAATTTACGAAGTTGTTGCTATAAATACAATTCGAAAAAATAATGCGTAGGCGAAAAACTTTCCGTTTTTCGAACTTGTCATAATTTGATGAATTATACACCGTCAAAAAAATCTATTAGCGTACTTTCACGAGTGATAAATCAATTTTTAGAATCCACACATGTTATTGAAGGTATAGGTTGTTACGATAAAAAACTGCGAGAGAATAGAGCTAAACCAAAAAATATATAATATTTCGAAGATGTCGTAATTTGATAAATTATACGTCGCATAAAATGTTTATAAACTTATTTCACATCTGAAGAAGAATTGGTTGAAATTAAACTCCATCTTTGAATTATAAATTATTTAAGAAAAAAAAAAAGCCTAAAAATCGAGCATGACCTGTTAACCATAAATTCTCCATAGTTGTCATAATTTGATAAATTATACACTGTCAAAAAGCTCTATGAAATTACTTTCACATGTTACACACAATTATTTTCAATTACACTCATTCTTTGAGTTATGAATATATTTATAAAAAATGTCAATAGATGCGAGAATAACAGAAAAAATCATAAATTTTTTGTAGTCTTCGTAATTTGATACTCACACAACGTCGAAAGACTCTGTCAACCTATTATGAAATGTGTATATTATTTTTTTGAAGTACACTCATCCTTTAAATTATGACGATGTTACAGTAAAAGGGCCCAAAAAATAAAGCATATCCCAATAAGTATAATTTTTTGGAGTCGTCGTAGTTTGCTGAAACGTACACGGTCGGAAAGCACGATCTGTAATTTCAAGTTTTAAAAATAGTTCTATGTATAATTTACGAAGTTGTTGCTATAAATACAGTTAGAAAAAAAATGCATAGGAGAAAAACTATCCGTTTTTCGAACTTGTCCTAATTTGATGAATTTTACACCTTCAAAATAATTTATTAGCATACTTTCATGAGTGATAAATCGATTTTTAGAATCCACACATGTTATTGAAGGTTTAGGTTGTTACGATAAAAAACAGCGAGAGAATAGAGCTAAACCAAAAAATATATAATATTTCGAAGTTGACGTAATTTGATAAATTATACGTCGAAGAAAATGTTTATAAACTTATTTCACATCTGAAGAAGAATTGGTTGAAATTAAACTCCATCTTTGAATTATAAAGTATTTAAGAAAAAACAAAAAACACAACAATCGAGCATGACATGTAACCTTAAATTCTCCATAGTTGTCATAATTTGATAAATTATACACTGTCAAAGAGCTCTATAAAATTACTTTCACATGTTACAAACAATTATTTCCAATTACACTCATTCTTTGAGTTATGAATATGTTTATAAAAAAAGTCAATAGATCCGAGAATATTAGAAAAATCATAAATTTTTTGTAGTCGTCGTCATTTGATACTCACACAACGTCGAAAGACTCTGTCAACCTGTTATGAAATATGGATATTATTTTTTTGAAGTATACTCATCCTTTAAATTATGATGAGGTTACAGTAAAAGGTCCCACAAAATAAAGCATATCCCAAAAAGTATAATTTTTTGGAACCGTCGTAGTTTGCTGAAACGTACACAGTCGGAAAGCTCGATCTGTGATTTCAAATTTGAAAAATAGTTCTACGTATAATTTACGAAGTTGTTGCTATAAATACAGTTCGAAAAAATAATGCATATGCGAAAAACTATCCATTTTTCGAACTTGTCATAATTTGATGAATTATACACCGTCAAAAAAATCTATTCGCATACTTTCACGAGTGATAAATCGATTTTTAGAATCCACACATGTTATTGAAGGTATAGGTTGTTACGATAAAAAATTGCGAGAGAATAGAGCTAAACCAAAAAATATATAATATTTCGAAGATGTCGTAATTTGATAAATTATACGTCGCAGAAAATGTTTATAAACTTATTTCACATCTGAAGAAGAATTGGTTGAAATTAAACTCCATCTTTGAATTATAAATTATTTAAGAAAAAAAAAAGCACAACAATCGAGCATGAGCTGTTAACCATAAATTCTCCATATTTGTCATAATTTGATAAATTATACACTGTCAAAAAGCTCTATAAAATTACTTTCACATGTTACAAACAATTATTTCCAATTACACTCATTCTTTGAGTTATGAATATGTTTATAAAAAATGTCAATAGATGCGAGAATAATAGTAAAAATTATAATTTTTTTGTAGTCGTCGTAATTTGAAACTCACACAACGTCGAAAGATTCTGTCAACCTATTATGAAATGTGGATATTATTTTCTTGAAGTATACTCATCCTTTAAATTATGATGATGTTACAATAAAAGGTCCCAAAAAATAAAGCATGTCCCAAAAAGTATAACTTTTTGGAACCGTCGTAGTTTGCTGAAACGTACACAGTCGGAAAGCTCGATCTGTAATTTCAAATTTGAAAAATAGTTCTATGTATAATTTACGAAGTTGTTGCTATAAATACAGTTCGAAAAAATAATGCATAGGCGAAAAACTATCCGTTTTTCGAACTTGTCATAATTTGATGAATTATACACCGTCAAAAAAATCTATTTGCATACTTTCATGAGTGATAATCGATTTTTAGAATCCTCACATGTTATTGAAGGTATAGGTTGTTACGATAAAAAACTGCGAGAGAATAGATCTAAACCAAAAAAAATATAATATTTCGAAGATGTCGTAATTTGATAAATTATACGTCGCAGAAAATGTTTATAAACTTATTTCACACTGAAGAAGAATTGGTTGAAATTAAACTCCATCTTTGAATTATAAATTATTTAAGAAAAAAAAAAAGCACAACAATCGAGCATGACCTGTTAACCATAAATTCTCCATAGTTGTCATAATTTGATAAATTATACACTGTCAAAAAGCTCTATAAAATTACATTCACATGTTACACACAATTATTTCCAATTACACTCATTCTTTGAGTTATGAATATATTTATAAAAAATGTCAATAGATGCGAGAATAACAGAAAAAATCATAAATTTTTTGTAGTCTTCGTAATTTAATACTCACACAACGTCGAAAGACTCTGTCAACCTATTATCAAATGTGGATATTATTTTTTGAAGTACACTCATCCTTTAAATTAAAATGATGTTACAGTAAAAGGGCCCAAAATTATAAAGCATATCCCAATAAGTATAAATTTTTGGAGTCGTCGTAGTTTGCTGAAACGTACACGGTCGGAAAGCTCGATCTGTATTTTCAAGTTTTAAAAATAGTTCTATGCATAATTTACGAAGTTGTTGCTATAAATACAGTTCGAAAAAATAATGCAAAGGCGAAAAACTATCCGTTTTTCGAACTTGTCATAATTTGATGAATTATACACCGTCAAAAAAATTTATTAGCATACTTTCACAAGTGATAAATCGATTTTTAGAATCCACACATGTTATTGAAGGTATAGGTCGTTACGATAAAAAACTGCGAGAGAATAGAGCTAAACCAAAAAAAATATAATATTTCGAAGATGTCGTAATTTGATAAATTATACGTCGCAGAAAATGTTTATAAACTTATTTCACATCTGAAGAAGAATTGGTTGAAATTAAACTCCATCTTTGAATTATAAATTATTTAAGAAAAAAAAAAAGCACAACAATCGGGCATGAGCTGTTAACCATAAATTCTCCGTAGTTGTCATAATTTGATAAATTTTACACTGTCAAAAAGCTCTATAAAATTACTTTCACATGTTACAAACAATTATTTCCAATTACACTCATTCTTTGAGTTATGAATATGTTGATAAAAAATGTCAATAGATGCGAGAATAAACGAAAAAATCATAAATTTTTTGTAGTCGTCGTAATTTGATACTCACACAACGTCGAAAGACTCTGTCAACCAATTATGAAATGTGGATAATATTTTTTTGAAGTACACTCATTCTTTAAATTATGATGATGTTACAGTAAAAGGACCCAAAAATAAAGCATATCCCAATAAGTATAATTTTTTGGAATCGTCGTAGTTTGCTGAAACGTACACAGTCGGAAAGCTCGATCTGTAATTTCAAGTTTTAAAAATAGTTCTATGCATAATTTACGAAGTTGTTGCTATAAATACAGTTCGAAAAAAAATGCATAGGAGAAAAACTATCCGTTTTTCGAACTTGTCGTAATTTGATGAATTATACACCTTCCAAAAAATCTATTAGCATACTTTCATGAGTGATAAATCGATTTTTAGAATCCACACATGTTATTGAACGTATAGGTTGTTACGATAAAAAACTGCGAGAGAATCGAGCTAAACCAAAAAATATATAATATTTCGAAGATGTCGTAATTTGATAAATTATACGTCGCAGAAAATATTTATAAACTTATTTCACATCTGAAGAAAAATTGGTTGAAATTAAACTCCATCTTTGAATTATAAAGTATTTAAGAAAAAACAAAAGGCACAACAATCGAGCATGACATGTAACCTTAAATTCTCCATAGTTGTCATAATTTGATAAATTATACACTGTCAAAGAGCTCTATAAAATTACTTTCACATGTCACAAACAATTATTTCCAATTACGCTCATTCTTT
This sequence comes from Osmanthus fragrans, assembly GCA_019395295.1. Lineage (NCBI taxonomy): Eukaryota > Viridiplantae > Streptophyta > Magnoliopsida > Lamiales > Oleaceae > Osmanthus > Osmanthus fragrans. Next base: position 24,911,354 of record CM033350.1, on the reverse strand, counting down.
AAGTTATGAATATGTTTATAAAAAAAGTCAATAGATGCGAGAATATCAGAAAAATCATAAATTTTTTGTAATCGTCGTCATTTGATACTCACACAACGTCGAAAGACTCTGTCAACCTATCATGAAATGTGGATATTATTTTTTTGAAGTATACTCATCCTTTAAATTATGATGATGTTACACTAAAAGGTCCCAAAAAATAAAGCATATCCCAAAAAGTATAATTTTTTGGAGCCGTCGTAGTTTGCGGAAACGTACACAGTCGGAAAGCTCGATCTGTAATTTCAAATTTGAAAAATAGTTCTATGTATAATTTACGAAGTTGTTGCCATAAATACAGTTCGAAAAAATAATGCATAGGCGAAAAACTATCCGTTTTTCGAACTTGTCATAATTTGATGAATTATACACCGTCAAAAAAATCTATTAGCATAATTTCATGAGTGATAAATCGATTTTTAGAATCCACACATGTTATTGAAGGTATAGTTTGTTACGATAAAAAACTGCGAGAGAATAGAGCTAAACAAAAAAATATATAATATTTCGAAGATGTCGTAATTTGATAAATTATACGTCGCAGAAAATGTTTATAAACTTATTTCACATCTGAAGAAGAATTGGTTGAAATTAAACTCCATCTTTGAATTATAAAGTATTTAAGAAAAAAAAAAGTTACAACAATCAGGCATGAGCTGTTAACCATAAATTCTCCGTAGTTGTCATAATTTGATAAATTATACACTGTCAAAAAGCTCTATAAAATTACTTTCACATGTTACAAACAATTATTTCCAATTACACTCATTCTTTGAGTTATGAATATGTTGATAAAAAATGTCAATAGATGCGAGAATAACAGAAAAAATCATAAATTTTTTGTAGTCGTCGTAATTTGATACTCACACAACGTCGAAAGACTCTGTCAACCAATTATGAAATGTGGATATTATTTTTTTGAAGTACAATCATTCTTTAAATTATGATGATGTTACAGTAAAAGGGCCCAAAAAATAAAGCATATCCCAATAAGTATAATTTTTTGGAATCGTCGTAGTTTGCTGAAACGTACACAGTCGGAAAGCTCGATCTGTAATTTCAAGTTTTAAAAATAGTTCTATGCATAATTTACGAAGTTGTTGCTATAAATACAGTTCGAAAAAAATGCATAGGAGAAAAACTATCCGTTTTTCGAACTTGTCGTAATTTGATGAATTATAGACCTTCCAAAAAATCTATTAGCATACTTTCATGAGTGATAAATCGATTTTTAGAATCCACACATGTTATTGAACGCATAGGTTGTTACGATAAAAAACTGCGAGAGAATCGAGCTAAACCAAAAAATATATAATATTTCGAAGATGTCGTAATTTGATAAATTATATGTCGCAGAAAATATTTATAAACTTAGTTCACATCTGAAGAAAAATTGGTTGAAATTAAACTCCATCTTTGAATTATAAAGTATTTAAGAAAAAACAAACGGCACAACAATCGAGCATGACATGTAACCTTAAATTCTCCATAGTTATCATAATTTGATAAATTATACACTGTCAAAGAGCTCTATAAAATTACTTTCACATGTTACAAACAATTATTTCCAATTACGCTCATTCTTTGAGTTATGAATATGTTTGTAAAAAAAGTCAATAGATGCGAGAATATCCGAAAAATCATAAATTTTTTGTAGTTGTCGACATTTGATACTCACACAACGTCGAAAGAGTCTGTCAACCTATTATGAAATATGGATATTATTTTTTTGAAGTATACTCATCCTTTAAATTATGATGAGGTTACAGCAAAAGGTCCCACAAAATAAAGCATATCCCAAAAAGTATAATTTTTTGGAGCCGTCGTAGTTTGCTGAAACGTACACAGTCGGAAAGCTCGATCTATAATTTCAAATTTGAAAAATAGTTCTATGTATAATTTACGAAGTTGTTGCTATAAATACAATTCGAAAAACTAATGCATAGGCGAAAAATTATCCATTTTTCGAAGTTGTCATAATTTGATGAATTATACACCGTCAAAAAAATCTATTAGCATACTTTCATGAGTGATAAATCGATTTTTAGAATCCACACATGTTATTGAAGGTATAGGTCGTTACGATAAAAAACTGCGAGAGAATAGAGCAAAACCAAAAAAAATATAATATTTCGAAGATGTCGTAATTTGATAAATTATACGTCGCAGAAAATGTTTATAAACTTATTTCACATCTGAAGAAGAACTGGTTGAAATTAAACTCCATCTTTGAATTATAAAGTATTTAAGAAAAAAAAAAGCACAAGAATCGAGCATGACCTGTTAACCATAAATTCTCCATAGTTGTCATAATTTGATAAATTATATACAGTCAAAAAGCTCTATAAAATTACTTTCACATGTTACACACAATTATTTCCAATTACACTCATTATTTGAGTTATGAATATATTTATAAAAAATGCCAATAGATGTGAGAATAACAGAAAAAATCATAAAATTTTTGTAGTCGTCGTAATTTGATACTCATACAACGTCGAAAGACTCTGTCAACCTATTATGAAATGTGGATATTATTTTTTTGAAGTACACTCATCCTTTAAATTATGATGATGTTACAGTAAAAGGGCCCAAAAAATAAAGCATATCCCAAAATTATAATTTTTTGGAGCCGTCGTAGTTTGCTGAAACGTACACAGTCGGAAAGCTCGATCTGTAATTTCAAGTTTTAAAAATAGTTCTATGCATAATTTACGAAGTTGTTGGTATAAATACAGTTCGAAAAAAAATGCATAGGAGAAAAACTATCCGTTTTTCGAACTTGTCATAATTTGATGAATTATAGACCTTCCAAAAAATCTGTTAGCATACTTTCATGAGTGATAAATCGATTTTTAGAATCCACACATGTTATTGAACGCATAGGTTGTTACGATAAAAAACTGCGAGAGAATCGAGCTAAACCAAAAAATATATAATATTTCGAAGATGTCGTAATTTGATAAATTATATGTCGCAGAAAATATTTATAAACTTAGTTCACATCTGAAGAAAAATTGGTTGAAATTAAACTCCATCTTTGAATTATAAAGTATTTAAGAAAAAACAAACGGCACAACAATCGAGCATGACATGTAACCTTAAATTCTCCATAGTTGTCATAATTTGATAAATTATACACTGTCAAAGAGCTCTATAAAATTACTTTCACATGTTACAAACAATTATTTCCAATTACGCTCATTCTTTGAGTTATGAATATGTTTGTAAAAAAAGTCAATAGATGCGAGAATATCCGAAAAATCATAAATTTTTTGTAGTTGTCGACATTTGATACTCACACAACGTCGAAAGAGTCTGTCAACCTATTATGAAATATGGATATTATTTTTTTGAAGTATACTCATCCTTTAAATTATGATGAGGTTACAGTAAAAGGTCCCACAAAATAAAGCATATCCCAAAAAGTATAATTTTTTGGAGCCGTCGTAGTTTGCTGAAACGTACACAGTCGGAAAGCTCGATCTATAATTTCAAATTTGAAAAATAGTTCTATGTATAATTTACGAAGTTGTTGCTATAAATACAGTTCGAAAAACTAATGCATAGGCGAAAAATTATCCATTTTTCGAAGTTGTCATAATTTGATGAATTATACACCGTCAAAAAAATCTATTAGCATACTTTCATGAGTGATAAATCGATTTTTAGAATCCACACATGTTATTGAAGGTATAGGTCGTTACGATAAAAAACTACGAGAGAATAGAGCTAAACCAAAAAAAATATAATATTTCGAAGATGTCGTAATTTGATAAATTATACGTCACAGAAAATGTTTATAAACTTATTTCACATCTGAAGAAGAACTGGTTGAAATTAAACTCCATCTTTGAATTATAAAGTATTTAAGAAAAAAAAAAGCACAAGAATCGAGCATGACCTGTTAACCATAAATTCTCCATAGTTGTCATAATTTGATAAATTATACACAGTCAAAAAGCTCTATAAAATTACTTTCACATGTTACACACAATTATTTCCAATTACACTCATTATTTGAGTTATGAATATATTTATAAAAAATGCCAATAGATGTGAGAATAACAGAAAAAATCATAAATTTTTTGTAGTCGTCGTAATTTGATACTCATACAACGTCGAAAGACTCTGTCAACCTATTATGAAATGTGGATATTATTTTTTTGAAGTACACTCATCCTTTAAATTATGATGATGTTACAGTAAAAGGGCCCAAAAAATAAAGCATATCCCAAAATTATAATTTTTTGGAGCCGTCGTAGTTTGCTGAAACGTACACAGTCGGAAAGCTCGATCTGTAATTTCAAGTTTTAAAAATAGTTCTATGCATAATTTACGAAGTTGTTGGTATAAATACAGTTCGAAAAAAAATGCATAGGAGAAAAACTATCCGTTTTTCGAACTTGTCATAATTTGATGAATTATAGACCTTCCAAAAAATCTGTTAGCATACTTTCATGAGTGATAAATCGATTTTTAGAATCCACACATGTTATTGAACGCATAGGTTGTTACGATAAAAAACTGCGAGAGAATCGAGCTAAACCAAAAAATATATAATATTTCGAAGATGTCGTAATTTGATAAATTATATGTCGCAGAAAATATTTATAAACTTAGTTCACATCTGAAGAAAAATTGGTTGAAATTAAACTCCATCTTTGAATTATAAAGTATTTAAGAAAAAAACAAACGGCACAACAATCGAGCATGACATGTAACCTTAAATTCTCCATAGTTGTCATAATTTGATAAATTATACACTGTCAAAGAGCTCTATAAAATTACTTTCACATGTTACAAACAATTATTTCCAATTACGCTCATTCTTTGAGTTATGAATATGTTTTGTAAAAAAAGTCAATAGATGCGAGAATATCCGAAAAATCATAAATTTTTTTTGTAGTTGTCGACATTTGATACTCACACAACGTCGAAAGAGTCTGTCAACCTATTATGAAATATGGATATTATTTTTTTTGAAGTATACTCATCCTTTAAATTATGATGAGGTTACAGTAAAAGGTCCCACAAAATAAAGCATATCCCAAAAAGTATAATTTTTTGGAGCCGTCGTAGTTTGCTGAAACGTACACAGTCGGAAAGCTCGATCTATAATTTCAAATTTGAAAAAATAGTTCTATGTATAATTTACGAAGTTGTTGCTATAAATACAGTTCGAAAAAACTAATGCATAGGCGAAAAATTATCCATTTTTCGAAGTTGTCATAATTTGATGAATTATACACCGTCAAAAAAATCTATTAGCATACTTTCATGAGTGATAAATCGATTTTTAGAATCCACACATGTTATTGAAGGTATAGGTCGTTACGATAAAAAACTACGAGAGAATAGAGCTAAACCAAAAAAAATATAATATTTCGAAGATGTCGTAATTTGATAAATTATACGTCACAGAAAATGTTTATAAACTTATTTCACATCTGAAGAAGAACTGGTTGAAATTAAACTCCATCTTTGAATTATAAAGTATTTAAGAAAAAAAAAAAGCACAAGAATCGAGCATGACCTGTTAACCATAAATTCTCCATAGTTGTCATAATTTGATAAATTATACACAGTCAAAAAGCTCTATAAAATTACTTTCACATGTTACACACAATTATTTCCAATTACACTCATTATTTGAGTTATGAATATATTTATAAAAAATGCCAATAGATGTGAGAATAACAGAAAAAATCATAAATTTTTTGTAGTCGTCGTAATTTGATACTCATACAACGTCGAAAGACTCTGTCAACCTATTATGAAATGTGGATATTATTTTTTTGAAGTACACTCATCCTTTAAATTATGATGATGTTACAGTAAAAGGGCCCAAAAAATAAAGCATATCCCAAAATTATAATTTTTTGGAGCCGTCGTAGTTTGCTGAAACGTACACAGTCGGAAAGCTCGATCTGTAATTTCAAGTTTTAAAAATAGTTCTATGCATAATTTACGAAGTTGTTGGTATAAATACAGTTCGAAAAAAAAAATGCATAGGAGAAAAACTATCCGTTTTTTCGAACTTGTCATAATTTGATGAATTATAGACCTTCCAAAAAATCTGTTAGCATACTTTCATGAGTGATAAATCGATTTTTAGAATCCACACATGTTATTGAACGCATAGGTTGTTACGATAAAAAACTGCGAGAGAATCGAGCTAAACCAAAAAATATATAATATTTCGAAGATGTCGTAATTTGATAAATTATATGTCGCAGAAAATATTTATAAACTTAGTTCACATCTGAAGAAAAATTGGTTGAAATTAAACTCCATCTTTGAATTATAAAGTATTTAAGAAAAAACAAACGGCACAACAATCAAGCATGACATGTAACCTTAAATTTTCCATAGTTGTCATAATTTGATAAATTATACACTGTCAAAGAGCTCTATAAAATTACTTTCACATGTTACAAACAATTATTTCCAATTACGCTCATTCTTTGAGTTATGAATATGTTTGTAAAAAAAGTCAATAGATGCGAGAATATCCGAAAAATCATAAATTTTTTGTAGTTGTCGACATTTGATACTCACACAACGTCGAAAGAGTCTGTCAACCTATTATGAAATATGGATATTATTTTTTTGAAGTATACTCATCCTTTAAATTATGATGAGGTTACAGTAAAAGGTCCCACAAAATAAAGCATATCCCAAAAAGTATAATTTTTTGGAGCCGTCGTAGTTTGCTGAAACGTACACAGTCGGAAAGCTCGATCTATAATTTCAAATTTGAAAAATAGTTCTATGTATAATTTACGAAGTTGTTGCTATAAATACAGTTCGAAAAACTAATGCATAGGCGAAAAATTATCCATTTTTTCGAAGTTGTCATAATTTGATGAATTATACACCGTCAAAAAAATCTATTAGCATACTTTCATGAGTGATAAATCGATTTTTAGAATCCACACATGTTATTGAAGGTATAGGTCGTTACGATAAAAAACTGCGAGAGAATAGAGCTAAACCAAAAAAAATATAATATTTCGAAGATGTCGTAATTTGATAAATTATACGTCGCAGAAAATGTTTATAAACTTATTTCACATCTGAAGAAGAATTGGTTGAAATTAAACTCCATCTTTGAATTATAAAGTATTTAAGAAAAAAAAAAGCACAACAATCGAGCATGAGCTGTTAACCATAAATCCTCCATAGTTGTCATAATTTGATAAATTACACACTGTCAAAAAGCTCTATAAAATTACTTTCACATGTTACAAACAATTATTTCCAATTACACTCATTCTTTGAGTTATTGATAAGTGTGTTTTTACACACTTATTTGACACTTTTTCTAATTTATTATTGATAGAATTGAGTTAATTTCTATGCATAATTGTGTATTTTGTACTTTTGTAGGCTAAAACCCTGTTAGGAAGTAAAACGACCAAATAGAGAAGAAAAGGGACTAAAAAGGAACAAAGTTGTGAAGTTGGGGACTTAAGTGCAAAAGTCTAAAAGATGAAGGACTTGAAGTGCAATTAAGGAAGGGCTAAAATGTAATGAAAGTCAAAGTATGAGGACTTAATTGCACTAAATCAAAGTTGAAGGACTGCATTGCACTAGACCAGAAGGCTGAAGGACCTGAGCTGCAAAGTCACTTAAAACATGCGACCGCATGGGTTTTAACCATGCGGCCGCACAGGTTAATCAGAGACGTCAACTTATTATCTTCATTTGTCTATGCGACCGCATAGGATTGAACTATGCGGCCGCATAGAGTTAAATTTCAATGGCGGTCTATTTTTTCTTGCACGATTTTTTTAGTCAAACTTTTGTATTATTTTTGGCTTATTTTAATGTTGGATATTTTGTTTGTCTCACAGAATATCCCATAATATCTAAATTATATTAGTATTCTATTCTATTTCTACCTAATATATATACTACTTTGGTGCACATTACACACACATTTGCACACACTTCTCTCTCATTTTTTTCTCTCCCTCTCTCTCTCGAAAATCTCTCTCTCTCTTTCATTTTGATTTTGTTTTAATTTGTTTTGTGTTTTGTAGGTTAATTTGTTGAAGGAAGAGGTGGAAAACAAGAGATTACACAAAGAATATTTGGAGAAATGTTTTGAAGAAGTGCAAAATCCATTTACAAGGGTTATATCTTTAGTTTTTGTGTTCTTCAATCATATTTCCATTGTTTGTAATGTTTTGTAATATATAATCTCTTGTTTATTTTGTAGAATGATGAACTAACTAGTTATTGTTGGAATTTATGTATTAGTTTAACCCTATTTTCATTAATATCATGTTTTGAGTTGATAAATACATTTGTTATCAAAATATTGGTGTTTTGATTATTATGTTTAAACTTGCAATATTTATTTGATATCCATAGATATTGTGGTTAGGTGGATGTGTAGTTATTGAAAAATAATTGCACATATTAGACCGAAATAATCAATTCCCTGGGTTTGTATGGTTCCGACTATACGCGTTTAGGTATATAGAAATATATACCTACCCTAGGTGACCCGTTGAGTATTTTCACAAAAATTTAATGCAATTGATTAATTTTGTATCGACATAGAAATATGTGGTATAATTTAATTGATTAGGGTTAATATTGCTCGAAAGAGGATATTAATTTAAAATTGAAAAATCGGGTCTGACTGATCATTTTGGTAATTTGTATTAGCGCGTATTTGGCTTGATATTAATGAAATAACGGTTAAATGAAATCATAAATTCCAACATTCTTTTCAAATCAAATCTTACTTCTTTTCAAAATTTTAAGTAATCTTTTTAAATTAAAATTAGTGTTTTCATAGTTTTTAATCTTTAAATTCAAGTTTTTAATTGTGTGTGTTTATTTCGTAAAATTGAAACAAGTATATACTAGTAATTGAAAAACAACACTCTTCGAGGGATCGATATCCGGACTTAAAAGGTCCGCTTTTACTACTTGTTCCCGACCCGTGCACTTGCGGCATCGTTTCGAAATTAGCGAACAAGTTTTTGGCGCCGTTGCCGGGGAGTGTTTTTATCAAATTACTTGTTAATTTGTCAATCAATTTTTCGAACTTTACTTTCTGTTTTTTAAATTTCCCCTTTCGAATCCAAAAGTTACTTAGTCTTCGTTTTTTGTCGAAGTCTTAACTTGTTGATTGTTTATGCATCGTTCGCGAAGTCTCAACCTTCTTGAATTTGATCCTGAAATTGAAGGGACTTTCCGAAGGAGGCTTAGAGAACAAAACGAGTTGAGGAGACAACAACAAGACATGGAGCATCAAGAAGGTCTTCTGGAACCTTTTCCTAGACCTGACCAAGCTCCTCGGGATGGTGTGCCGCCTGGTTTCGATAATCAAGCGGGCAGGGTTCAAAACCCGGTGGTTAATGAAGAAGATATGCTCTTCCGGGATTTTCTGAATCGCCCTGTCGTTGAGAACCAGGCTGGTATCATCTACCCTTCATATGGACATCCCAATTTTCAACTACGTCCGGATGTCATAAATCTATTCTCCAATTCTTTATCATTCTATGGTAGAATAGATGAGAACCCTCACGCTCACATTGCGAGATTCATGGAAATTGTGAGCAATTTCACATATGAAGGTGTGAACGTTGAGGCGATAAGAATGAGGTTATTCGTGCATACTCTAAAAGATAAGGCAAGAGAGTGGATTGACACTCTACCTTCGAGGAGTATCACGAGTTGGGTGGAGTTGGTACAAAAATTTACAACTAAATTCTTTCCACCTGCTCGTGTTGCTAAGTTAAAGCACGACATAACCACCTTTCAACAACTTGACTCTGAGACCTTTCACGAGGCATGGGAGAGGTTCAAGGATATGCTGAGGAAGTGCCCAAACAATGGGATTACTTTAGCACAGCAAGTCCAGTACTTCTACGCTGGGTTGACTCCTCCTCACCGTTCAAATGTTGACTCCTCGTCAAACGGATCTGTCCAAAATAAGAGTATCCGAGAGGCGTATGAGTTATTTGAGGTGATGAGTGAACAGAGTGCTATGTGGCCAGACAGACGTGCTAAAGTGGGAGTAAGTGGAGCCCGAGAGAGTGAAGCATACTCTCTTATGTTATCAAAGATAGACTCTCTAGCACGAAAGGTAGAAGGACTTTCTACTTCAACATCTGGCTCACAGACAGCTCATATGGTTCAATCCCCACCAGTCTGTGAAATGTGTGGAGCTAATCATTTGAGCTCAAGTTGTCCTTTGATTGCCAGCGGTTCGGGATCGTCCGAACAACTGGCATATGCACAAAATTTTCAACGCCCCGGGTATAATCCATATTCACAAACCTACAACCCTGGTTGGCGTAATCACCCTAATTTCTCTTATGGGAACAACCAGAATGTGTTGAACCCCAAACCACAAGAGAAGAAAGAGGGTTGGGAAGAGGCCATTGCTAAATTGGCAAATCATCAGCTCCAATATCAAGAGCGCAATGATGCCTCACTGAAAAATCTGGAAAGGCAGGTGGGCCAACTTGCAAAAATTCTCTCTGAGAGGCCTCAAGGGGCTTTACCCAGTAATACTGAAACCAATCCCAGAGAGAATGCAAAGGCCATTACTACCAGGAGTGGGATTCAATTGACCGAACCCACGGTAGTACAGCCAAAGGCTCGAGCTGACAAAGAACCGGTCGTTGAGAATGAGGTTTTTGCAAGCACCTCAAGAGGTTGTTGAAGAGGGTAAGGCAGAGGAACAGGAGCCATCAACATCGAAGGCTCCAACTCCAGTCAAAGCCTATGTACCTCCTATTCCCTTCCCTCAGAGGCTCCAGAAACATAAGCTGGACGTGCAATTTGGTAAGTTCCTGGAGGTGTTTAAAAAGTTACACATCAACATTCCGTTTGCAGATGCTTTGGCTCAAATGCCGAGTTATGCAAAGTTCATGAAAGATATTCTTTCCAATAAAAGGAAACTCGAAGATCATGAAACGGTGATGTTGACGGAAGAGTGTAGCGCCATTCTCCAGAACAAATTGCCTCCAAAAAGCAAAGATCCAGGAAGCTTTACTATTCCATGCGCTATTGGTAATTTAAGCTTTGGTAAAGCTTTATGTGATCTAGGAGCGAGCATTAATTTAATGCCATTATCAATTTTTCAAAAGTTGGGAATGGGGGAACCAAAGGCTACTACGGTATCGCTGCAATTGGCCGATCGGTCAATTAAATATCCTCGAGGTGTTGTTGAGGACGTACTGGTAAAAGTAGATAAGTTCATCTTCCCTGCTGATTTCATTATTCTTGATATGGAAGAAGATAATGATATCCCTATCCTTCTGGGACGACCATTTCTTGCTACCGGTCGAGCCTTGATTGATGTGCAGGAGGGTAAACTCATTTTAAGAGTACAAGATGAGCAAGTCACTTTCAACATCTCGAAATCCATAAAGTATCCGTCGGAACCCGATGATTGTTTTCGGGTGGATATGATTGATCACATGGTTTCCGACTCTCTTTATGGTCATTCTGAGGATAATCTTGAAAGATGCCTAGTACGTTCTTCTCAGATAGGAGATGGTGACCCCGATCTTGAGGGTATGGCAAATTGTTTGGAAGCTAAACCTTTCCGCGCCTTCAAGAGGGCACCATATTTTGAGGAGTTAGAAAAAACCTCTTCTGCACCACCTCCATCTCATCAAAAAGCCCCTACTCTTGAATTGAAAACACTTCCACCTCATTTGAGGTATGAATTTTTAGGAGAATCATCTACACTTCCAGTTATTATCTCCGATTCCTTAACCAAGCTAGAAGTAGAGAAGCTACTTCGAGTTTTGAGAGAACATAAGCAAGCAATTGGATGGACGATAGCTGACATTTGAGGGATTAGTCCGTCATTTTGTATGCACAAAATACTGATGGAGAATGACTTTAAGCCATCAGTTGAGCATCAAAGGTGGCTAAACCCGAACATGAAGGAAGTGGTGAGAGCGGAAGTTGTTAAATTACTTGATGCAGGCATCATTTACCCAATTTCAGACAGTCCATGGGTAAGTCCTGTACAGGTTGTACCTAAGAAGGGTGGGATAACGGTTGTGGAAAATGAGAATAATGAGCTCATACCCACTAGACCGGTGACTGGTTGGCGAGTCTGTATTGACTACCGCAAGCTTAATACTGCGACTAGAAAGGATCACTTCCCTCTTCCTTTCATCGATCAAATGCTTGAGCGGTTGGCATGGTATTCACATTATTGTTTTCTTGATGGATATTCGGGCTACAATCAAATTGCAATAGCCCCGGAAGATCAAGAGAAAACAACATTTACATGTCCGTACGGTACTTTTGCGTACAGAAGAATGCCCTTTGGCCTATGCAATGCACCTGCAACCTTTCAGCGGTGTATGATGGCGATTTTCTCCGACATGGTGGAGAAATGCATTGAAATTTTTATGGATGATTTCTCAGTTTTTGGTACCTCTTTTGATAGATGCCTTAACAATTTAGATATGGTACTTCAACGCTGTGAAGAGACCAATTTGGTTCTAAATTGGGAAAAGTGCCATTTCATGGTCCAAGAAGGCATCGTTCTTGGCCACCGAATTTCTCTGAAAGGCATAGAGGTAGACAAGGCAAAAATTCAAGTAATTGAAAAATTGCCCCCACCAAAGACTGTGAAAGGGATTAGAAGTTTTCTGGGACATGCAGGTTTTTACAGGAGGTTTATAAAAGATTTTTCAAAAATCACAAAACCTCTCTGCTCCTTGCTCGAGAAGAATAATACTTTCAATTTCTCTCAAGAATGCCTAAATGCTTTCAATGTACTTAAAGGAAAACTTATCACAGCTCCTATCATCGCAGCTCCAGATTGGAGTCTTCCATTTGAGCTGATGTGCGATGCTAGTGATTTTGCTGTTGGAGCAGTTTTAGGGCAGAGGAGAGACAATGTCCTGCATGTTATCTACTACGCCAGTCGAACTTTGGCCGATGCGCAACTAAATTATGCTACTACTGAAAAGGAGATGCTAGCAGTAGTATTTGCATTTGATAAATTTCGGTCATACCTCATTGGTTCCAAAGTAATTGTCTACACTGATCACTCGGCCATCAAATATTTGTTGGCAAAGAAAGATGCCAAGCCGAGGTTGATCAGATGGGTACTCCTCTTGCAGGAGTTTGACCTCGAGATCAGAGATAAGAAGGGAACTGAAAATGTCGTTGCTGATCATTTATCTCGTCTTGAGCAACCCCAAGACATTGTGGAAGGGGAAATCAATGAGGTGTTCCCTGACGAACAGCTGTTTAAGATCATCCATTCAATCCAAATCAATCATACACCGTGGTTTGCTGACCATGTGAATTATCTGATAAGTGGCATCACACCCCCTGATATGTCTTATCAACAAAGGAAGAGGTTCTTCGCTGATGTGAAGCATTACTTCTGGGAAGATCCTTTGTTATTCAAACGGGGTCCGGATCAAGTTATCAGAAGATGTGTTCCGGAGGAAGAGATGGAGAAAATTCTTGAACGATGTCATTCTTCTCCGTATGGTGGACACTTCGGTGCTGTGAAAACTGCATCGAAGGTCCTTCAATCTGGTTTTTACTGGCCAACCTTATTTAAGGATGCACACACACTTGTATCTAAGTGTGATAGATGCCAACGGACGGGTAATATTTCCAATCGAAATGAAATGCCGTTGAATTCCTTATTAGAGGTGGAAATATTTGATGTTTGGGGTATTGATTTTATGGGGCCATTTCCATCCTCATTTTCAAATCAATACATACTGGTGGCTGTTGACTATGTGTCAAAGTGGGTAGAAGCGGTAGCTTTACCTACTAATGATTCTCGGGTGGTGGTAAACTTTTTAAGGAAAAACATTTTTTCACGTTATGGCACCCCCCGAGCTATCATTAGTGATGGTGGTAAACATTTCTGCAATCGCCTCTTCGACTCACTTTTGTCTAAATATGGAGTCACTCACCGTGTAGCCACACCATATCATCCCCAAACAAGTGGCCAAGTTGAAATATCTAACCGAGAGTTAAAGAGAATTCTCGAGTTGACGGTCAATGCATCAAGGAAAGATTGGTCCAAGAAGTTGGACGATGCATTATGGGCTTATAGGACTGCTTTTAAAACGTCGATTGGAATGTCTCCATTTCGGCTTCTATTTGGAAAAGCATGTCATCTACCGGTCGAACTCGAACATAAGGCCTATTGGGCTATCAAAGCTCTGAATTTTGATGAAAAGTTGGCCGGTGAGAAGAGATTGCTCCAACTGAATGAACTTGATGAACTCCGCCTTGATGCTTATGAAAGTGCTCGTCTCTACAAAGAAAAGACAAAGAGATGGCATGATCAGAACATTGTCAAGCGTGAGTTCTCTGTTGGGCAACAAGTTCTTCTTTTCAATTCTCGACTTCGGTTATTCCCTGGTAAGCTCCGCTCCAGATGGTCTGGTCCATATACCATTACAAATGTTTATCCACATGGAGCGGTTGAACTTTATTGCAAAACAGGGAATTTCAAAGTAAATGGCCATAGATTAAAACCATATTTCGGAGGTGACTTTGTGAAAGAAAAGTCATTTGTTCATCTGGCCAATCCGGAATAATGATGCCCTATAGTCGAGCTAAGGACTATAACCAAGCGCTTGTTGGGAGGCAACCCAACTGTTTTAACTTTTGTTTTCTTTATTTGCTTTTAGGTAGTTGTTATTATTTGTGTTTACTTTTTTTTTTGTATTATATTGAATACTAATATACTCATTTTTTGTAGGACATTTTTGTAATTTCCGCCATTAGTTGACTTCTCAGGTTCTGAAAGAAATGAATTGCACACTGGTCTATTGCTAAACTACTCAACTGAATCTCAAGTCCAGTACATGCACTCGTTCCACTTCACAAAGGGCTACTCAGGGAAGTTTCTTTATTCTTCTTTACTTTCGTTATAATTTACACATTGAGGACAATGTGTGAATTAAGTTTGGGGGTATTAGCCTTGCCGGCTATTGTTATTTGCTTGATATTTAGCCTTGCCGGCCATTTTTGCGTTTGTACATATTTCATTTGTTATATTAACATATTAGTTTAGCCTTGCCGGCTTTGAAATGCGTGATGTTGAAATTGTTATTGATTCATAAGCTATGCATGCATTCCAGATATACTATTTGTGCCTAAAATTTTTCGAAAATTGTTTATTCTATGTGAGATCTTGAGTTATATTGAGCACATAGTCACGATTGATTATCATCCGCGGAAATAGGTGTTAGCGGTGAAAAATTTTGAATTGGTAGAACTTAGGTTGTGAGCTGTTTTGAAAAAAAAAAATTTATCAACCTATACTCTTTTTCTCTTTCACTTTACCATTTACTGTGAGAAAATTTTGAATCAACTAGTTTGTTATTTTTATTGAAGAGGTAGTAACTGAATTGTGTGAACACAAAAACTGGTGAGATCTTGAGCTTATGGACTGACATTTATTACAGTCTCATTTCTTTCATGTGTGATTATTCCATGATTTTGTTTCTCTAGAACTTGCGTTGATTCTCGTCAAGATCACATTGACACATGTATGCATGAACATGATTAAGGCCATCTTTGACTTACCACATTATCCAAATAGCTTACCCTGAAGTTAATATTTCCTTTTGATAACCCTATTGAGCTTATTAGCTTTTTCTTTGGTTACCTACATTACAAACTTTCATATACTGAAAAACAATAGTCTTAACCAGCCTTCAAAGCTAGTGGAGTATTGTTAGATTTCTGAATGTTGGGTGGCGATAGAAAAGAAGTTTGGGGGTATCAATTTTATTGAGGTACTCTGTTTGGGTTATGTTGTTGAAAAAAAAAAAAAAAAAAAAAAAAAGATGATGAAAGGGTTGTAGAAGTGTGTGGAGGAGACTGATTTGTATGTCTATATGTATAAATTCCTCCTAATATTCAAAAGAAAAAGGTGATTGTTTTGAAATGATGATGAGTGAGAAGTTATTATTAGGAGTGGTAGGATTGTGTACAGATTCTATCTATGTTAAGTTGAATATCTTTTACTCCACAGACTTATTTGAGGCTTCATAGTCACTTATCTAAATATTTCCACACCTTAACCTTAAGCCACATTTCAACCCTAAAAGTCCTTCTGATTTATGTAATGCATGTGATCTAAGTGGTGGCGATTGAGAAAATATGCAAGCTTATGGTAGAACATTTTCATTGGAATGATATTGAGCGAAACAGTGACCTGATCTTATACACTTGAGAGTGAGTGTTCATACTATATTATTTCTGTGAGAATCTACATGTCAGTTACTTTATCTTCAATTGAAATACTTGTTATTTGATTTTATGTGAGCTTTTACAAAGAAAAGAGTGATTGAGATCAACCTGTAAATTTACACTTGGGAAATGAAATGAATTATCTATATTTGAGTGTGAATCTTACGAGCGGGAAAGAATATATTTGACCACTGAGGGTCGGGTTGGTGCCAATTTACATATTTTTCCATCTTGACATTCTTTTTCTGAGTTTAGATGATGATTGAAAATGGCTATGCACACACACAGAGATCGAACATTGGATAAGCTTAATATATCTTCGATAGTATTATTTGGATGCATGGCTGTGAATTGATATACAATTTTGAACTCTTGATAATTTTGGCAAGGTAGCTAATATGTTGATCATTAGTGCATTTGCATGATTATGTTAGAAATCAATCTTGCTCGAGACGAGCAAGAGCTCAAGTTTGGGGGTGTGATAAGTGTGTTTTTACACACTTATTTGACACTTTTTCTAATTTATTATTGATAGAATTGAGTTAATTTCTATGCATAATTGTGTATTTTGTACTTTTGTAGGCTAAAACCCTGTTGGGAAGTAAAACGACCAAATAGAGAAGAAAAGGGACTAAAAAGGAACAAAGTTGTGAAGTTGGGGACTTAAGTGCAAAAGTCTAAAAGATGAAGGACTTGAAGTGCAATTAAGGAAGGGCTAAAATGTAATGAAAGTCAAAGTATGAGGACTTAATTGCACTAAATCAAAGTTGAAGGACTGCATTGCACTAGACCAGAAGGCTGAAGGACTTGAGCTGCAAAGTCACTTAAAACATGCGACCGCATGGGTTTTAACCATGCGGCCGCACAGGTTAATCAGAGACGTCAACTTATTATCTTCATTTGTCTATGCGACCGCATAGGATTGAACTATGCGGCCGCATAGAGTTAAATTTCAATGGTGGTCTATTTTTCTTGCACGATTTTTTTAGTCAAACTTTTGTATTATTTTTGGCTTATTTTAATGTTGGATATTTTGTTTGTCTCACAGAATATCCCATAATATCTAAATTATATTAGTATTCTATTCTATTTCTACCTAATATATATACTACTTTGGTGCACATTACACACACATTTGCACACACTTCTCTCTCATTTTCTCTCCCTCTCTCTCTCGAAAATCTCTCTCTCTCTTTCATTTTGATTTTGTTTTAATTTGTTTTGTGTTTTGTAGGTTAATTTGTTGAAGGAAGAGGTGGAAAACAAGAGATTACACAAAGAATATTTGGAGAAATGTTTTGAAGAAGTGCAAAATCCATTTACAAGGGTTATATCTTTAGTTTTTGTGTTCTTCAATCATATTTCCATTGTTTGTAATGTTTTGTAATATATAATCTCTTGTTTATTTTGTAGAATGATGAACTAACTAGTTATTGTTGGAATTTATGTATTAGTTTAACCCTATTTTCATTAATATCATGTTTTGAGTTGATAAATACATTTGTTATCAAAATATTGGTGTTTTGATTATTATGTTTAAACTTGCAATATTTATTTGATATCCATAGATATTGTGGTTAGGTGGATGTGTAGTTATTGAAAAATAATTGCACATATTAGACCGAAATAATCAATTCCCTGGGTTTGTATGGTTCCGACTATACGCGTTTAGGTATATAGAAATATATACCTACCCTAGGTGACCCGTTGAGTATTTTCACAAAAATTTAATGCAATTGATTAATTTTGTATCGACATAGAAATATGTGGTATAATTTAATTGATTAGGGTTAATATTGCTCGAAAGAGGATATTAATTTAAAATTGGAAAATCGGGTCTGACTGATCATTTTGGTAATTTGTATTAGCGCGTATTTGGCTTGATATTAATGAAATAACGGTTAAATGAAATCATAAATTCCAACATTCTTTTCAAATCAAATCTTCCTTCTTTTCAAAATTTTAAGTAATCTTTTTAAATTAAAATTAGTGTTTTCATAGTTTTTAATCTTTAAATTCAAGTTTTTAATTGTGTGTGTTTATTTCGTAAAATTGAAACAAGTATACTAGTAATTGAAAACAACACTCTTCGAGGGATCGATATCCGGACTTAAAAGGTCCGCTTTTACTACTTGTTCCCGACCCGTGCACTTGCGGCATCGTTTCGAAATTAGCGAACAGTTACGAATATGTTCATAAAAAATGTCAATAGATGCGAGAATAATAGAAAAAATTATAAATTTTTTGTAGTCGTCGTAATTTGAAACTCACACAACGTCAAAAGATTCTATCAACCTATTATGAAATGTGGATATTATTTTTTTGAAGTAAACTCATCCTTTAAATTATGATGATGTTACAATAAAAGGTCCCAAAAAATAAAGCATATCCCAAAAAGTATAATTTTTTGGAGCCGTCGTAGTTTGCTGAAACGTACACAGTAGGAAATCTCGATCTGTAATTTCAATTTGAAAAATAGTTCTATGTATAATTTACGAAGTTGTTGCTATAAATACAGTTCGAAAAACTAATGCATAGGCGAAAAATTATCCATTTTTCGAAGTTGTCATAATTTGATGAATTATACACCTTCCAAAAAATCTATTAGCATACTTTCATGAGTGATAATCGATTTTTAGAATCGACACATGTTATTGAACGTATAGGTTGTTACGATAAAAAACTGCGAGAGAATAGAGCTAAACCAAAAAAAATATAATATTTCGAAGATGTCGTAATTTGATAAATTATACGTCGCAGAAAATGTTTATAAACTTATTTCACATCTGAAGAAGAATTGGTTGAAATTAAACTCCATCTTTGAAATATAAAGTATTTAAGAAAAAAAAAAAAAAGCACAACAATCGAGCATGACCTGTTAACCATAAATTCTCCATAGTTGTCATAATTTGATAAATTATACACTGCCAAAAAGCTCTATAAAATTACTTTCACATGTTACACACATTTATTTTCAATTACACTCATTCTTTGAGTTATGAATATATTTATAAAAAATGTCAATAGATGCGAGAATAACAGAAAAAATCATAAATTTTTTGTAGTCGTCGTAATTTGATACTCACACAACGTCGAAAGACTCTGTCAACCTATTATGAAATGTGGATATTATTTTTTTGAAGTACACTCATCCTTTAAATTAAAATGATGTTACCGTAAAAGGGCCCAAAAAAGAAAGCATATCCCAATAAGTATAATTTTTTGGAGTCGTCGTGGTTTGCTAAAACGTACAAAGTCGGAAAGCTCGATCTGTAATTTCAAGTTTTAAAAATAGTTCTATGTATAATTTACGAAGTTGTTGCTATAAATACAGTTCTAAAAACTAATGCATAGGCGAAAAATTATCCATTTTTCGAAGTTGTCATAATTTGATGAATTATACACCGTCAAAAAAATCTATTAGCATACTTTCATGAGTGATAAATCGATTTTTAGAATCCACACTTGTTATTGAAGGTATAGGTTGTTACGATAAAAAACTGCGAGAGAATAGAGCTAAACCAAAAAAAATATAATATTTCGAAGATGTCGTAATTTGATAAATTATACGTCGCAGAAAATGTTTATAAACTTATTTCACATCTGAAGAAGAATTGGTTGAAATTAAACTCCATCTTTGAATTATAAATTATTTAAGAAAAAAAAAAAGCACAACAATCGAGCATGAGCTGTTAACCCTAAATTCTCCATAGTTGTCATAATTTAATAAGTTATACACAGTCAAAAAGCTCTATAAAATTACTTTCACATGTTACACACAATTATTTCCAATTACACTCATTCTTTGTGTTATGAATATATTTATAAAAAATGTCAATAGATGTGAGAATAACAGAAAAAATCATAAATTTTTTGTAGTCGTCGTAATTTGATACTCATACAACGTCGAAAGACTCTGTCAACCTATTATGAAATGTGGATATTATTTTTTTGAAGTACACTCATCCTTTAAATTATGATGATGTTACAGTAAAAGGGCCCAAAAAATAAAGCATATCCCAATAAGTATAATTTTTTGGAGCCGTCGTAGTTTGCTGAAACGTACACAGTCGGAAAGCTCGATCTGTAATTTCAAGTTTTAAAAATAGTTCTATGTATAATTTACGAAGTTGTTGGTATAAATACAGTTCGAAAAAAAATGCATAGGAGAAAAAAAACTATCCGTTTTTCGAACTTGTCATAATTTGATGAATTATAGACCTTCCAAAAAATCTATTAGCATACTTTCATGAGTGATAAATCGATTTTTAGAATCCACACATGTTATTGAACGCATAGGTTGTTACGATAAAAAACTGCGAGAGAATCGAGCTAAACCAAAAAATATATAATATTTCGAAGATGTCGTAATTTGATAAATTATATGTCGCAGAAAATATTTATAAACTTAGTTCACATCTGAAGAAAAATTGGTTGAAATTAAACTCCATCTTTGAATTATAAAGTATTTAAGAAAAAACAAACGGCACAACAATCGAGCATGACATGTAACCTTAAATTCTCCATAGTTGTCATAATTTGATAAATTATACACTGTCAAAGAGCTCTATAAAATTACTTTCACATGTTACAAACAATTATTTCCAATTACGCTCATTCTTTGAGTTATGAATATGTTTGTAAAAAAAGTCAATAGATGCGAGAATATCCGAAAAATCATAAATTTTTTGTAGTTGTCGACATTTGATACTCACACAACGTCGAAAGACTCTGTCAACCTATTATGAAATATGGATATTATTTTTTTGAAGTATACTCATCCTTTAAATTTTGATGAGGTTACAGTAAAAGGTCCCACAAAATAAAGCATATCCCAAAAAGTATAATTTTTTGGAGCCGTCGTAGTTTGCTGAAACGTACACAGTCGGAAAGCTCGATCTATAATTTAAAATTTGAAAAATAGTTCTATGTATAATTTACGAAGTTGTTGCTATAAATACAGTTCGAAAAAATAATGCATAGGCGAAAAACTATCCGTTTTTCGAACTTGTCATAATTTGATGAATTATACACAGTCAAAAAAATCTATTAGCATACTTTCACGAGTGATAAATCAATTTTTAGAATCCACACATGTTATTGAAGGTATAGGTTGTTACGATAAAAAACTGCTAGAGAATAGAGTTAAACCAAAAAATATATAATATTTCGAAGATGTCGTAATTTGATAAATTATACGTCGCAGAAAATGTTTATAAACTTATTTCACATCTGAAGAAGAATTGGTTGAAATTAAACTCCATCTTTGAAATATAAAGTATTTAAGAAAAAAAAAAAAAAAGCACAACAATCGAGCATGACCTGTTAACCATAAATTCTCCATAGTTGTCATAATTTGATAAATTATACACTGTCAAAAAGCTCTATAAAATTACTTTCACATGTTACACACATTTATTTCCAATTACACTCATTCTTTGAGTTATGAATATATTTATAAAAAATGTCAATAGATGCGAGAATAACAGAAAAAATCATAAATTTTTTGTAGTCGTCGTAATTTGATACTCACACAACGTCGAAAGACTCTGTCAACCTATTATGAAATGTGGATATTATTTTTTTGAAGTACACTCATCCTTTAAATTAAAATGATGTTACCGTAAAAGGGCCCAAAAAAGAAAGCATATCCCAATAAGTATAATTTTTTGGAGTCGTCGTGGTTTGCTAAAACGTACAAAGTCGGAAAGCTCGATCTGTAATTTCAAGTTTTAAAAATAGTTCTATGTATAATTTACGAAGTTGTTGCTATAAATACAGTTCTAAAAACTAATGCATAGGCGAAAAAATTATCCATTTTTCGAAGTTGTCATAATTTGATGAATTATACACCGTCAAAAAAATCTATTAGCATACTTTCATGAGTGATAAATCGATTTTTAGAATCCACACTTGTTATTGAAGGTATAGGTTGTTACGATAAAAAACTGCGAGAGAATAGAGCTAAACCAAAAAAAATATAATATTTCGAAGATGTCGTAATTTGATAAATTATACGTCGCAGAAAATGTTTATAAACTTATTTCACATCTGAAGAAGAATTGGTTGAAATTAAACTCCATCTTTGAATTATAAATTATTTAAGAAAAAAAAAAGCACAACAATCGAGCATGAGCTGTTAACCCTAAATTCTCCATAGTTGTCATAATTTAATAAGTTATACACAGTCAAAAAGCTCTATAAAATTACTTTCACATGTTACACACAATTATTTCCAATTACACTCATTCTTTGTGTTATGAATATATTTATAAAAAATGTCAATAGATGTGAGAATAACAGAAAAAATCATAAATTTTTTGTAGTCGTCGTAATTTGATACTCATACAACGTCGAAAGACTCTGTCAACCTATTATGAAATGTGGATATTATTTTTTTGAAGTACACTCATCCTTTAAATTATGATGATGTTACAGTAAAAGGGCCCAAAAAATAAAGCATATCCCAATAAGTATAATTTTTTGGAGCCGTCGTAGTTTGCTGAAACGTACACAGTCGGAAAGCTCGATCTGTAATTTCAAGTTTTAAAAATAGTTCTATGTATAATTTACGAAGTTGTTGGTATAAATACAGTTCGAAAAAAAATGCATAGGAGAAAAACTATCCGTTTTTCGAACTTGTCATAATTTGATGAATTATAGACCTTCCAAAAAATCTATTAGCATACTTTCATGAGTGATAAATCGATTTTTAGAATCCACACATGTTATTGAACGCATAGGTTGTTACGATAAAAAACTGCGAGAGAATCGAGCTAAACCAAAAAATATATAATATTTCGAAGATGTCGTAATTTGATAAATTATATGTCGCAGAAAATATTTATAAACTTAGTTCACATCTGAAGAAAAATTGGTTGAAATTAAACTCCATCTTTGAATTATAAAGTATTTAAGAAAAAACAAACGGCACAACAATCGAGCATGACATGTAACCTTAAATTCTCCATAGTTGTCATAATTTGATAAATTATACACTGTCAAAGAGCTCTATAAAATTACTTTCACATGTTACAAACAATTATTTCCAATTACGCTCATTCTTTGAGTTATGAATATGTTTGTAAAAAAAGTCAATAGATGCGAGAATATCCGAAAAATCATAAATTTTTTGTAGTTGTCGACATTTGATACTCACACAACGTCGAAAGACTCTGTCAACCTATTATGAAATATGGATATTATTTTTTTGAAGTATACTCATCCTTTAAATTTTGATGAGGTTACAGTAAAAGGTCCCACAAAATAAAGCATATCCCAAAAAGTATAATTTTTTGGAGCCGTCGTAGTTTGCTGAAACATACACAGTCGAAAAGCTCGATCTATAATTTAAAATTTGAAAAATAGTTCTATGTATAATTTACGAAGTTGTTGCTATAAATACAGTTCGAAAAAATAATGCATAGGCGAAAAACTATCCGTTTTTCGAACTTGTCATAATTTGATGAATTATACACCGTCAAAAAAATTTATTAGCATACTTTCACGAGTGATAAATCAATTTTTAGAATCCACACATGTTATTGAAGGTATAGGTTGTTACGATAAAAAACTGCTAGAGAATAGAGCTAAACCAAAAAATATATAATATTTCGAAGATGTCGTAATTTGATAAATTATACGTCGCAGAAAATGTTTATAAACTTATTTCACATCTGAAGAAGAATTGGTTGAAATTAAACTCCATCTTTGAATTATAAAGTATTTAAGAAAAAAAAAAAGCACATCAATCGAGCATGAGCTGTTAACCATAAACTCTCCATAGTTGTCATAATTTGATAAATTACACACTGTCAAAAAGCTCTATAAAATTACTTTCACATGTTACAAACAATTATTTCCAATTACACTCATTCTTTGAGTTATGAATATGTTCATAAAAAATGTCAATAGATGCGAGAATAATAGAAAAAATTATAAATTTTTTGTAGTCGTCGTAATTTGAAACTCACACAACGTCGAAAGATTCTATCAACCTATTATGAATTGTGGATATTATTTTTTTGAAGTATACTCATCCTTTAAATTATGATGATGTTACAATAAAATGTCCCAAAAAATAAAGCATATCCCAAAAAGTAAAATTTTTTGGAGCCGTCGTAGTTTGCTGAAACGTACACAGTAGGAAATCTCGATCTGTAATTTCAAATTTGAAAAATAGTTCTATGTATAATTTACGAAGTTGTTGCTATAAATACAGTTCGAAAAACTAATGCATAGGCGAAAAATTATCCATTTTTCGAAGTTGTCATAATTTGATGAATTATACACCTTCCAAAAAATCTATTAGCATACTTTCATGAGTGATAATCGATTTTTAGAATCGACACATGTTATTGAACGTATAGGTTGTTACGATAAAAAATTGCGAGAGAATAGAGCTAAACCAAAAAAAATATAATATTTCGAAGATGTCGTAATTTGATAAATTATACATCGCAGAAAATGTTTATAAACTTATTTCACATCTGAAGAAGAATTGGTTGAAATTAAACTCCATCTTTGAATTATAAAGTATTTAAGAAAAAAAAAAAGCACAACAATCGAGCATGACCTGTTAACCATAAATTCTCCATAGTTGTCATAATTTGATAAATTATACACTGTCAAAAAGCTCTATAAAATTACTTTCACATGTTACAAACAATTATTTCCAATTACGCTCATTCTTTGAGCTATGAATACGTTTATAAAAAAAGTCAATAGATGCGAGAATATCAGAAAAAATCATAAATTTTTTGTAGTCATCGTCATTTGATACTCACACAACGTCGAAAGACTCTGTCAACCTATTATGAAATATGGATATTTATTTTTTTGAAGTATACTCATCCTTTAAATTATGATGAGGTTACAGTAAAAGGTCCTACAAAATAAAGCATATCCCAAAAAGTATAATTTTTTGGAGCCGTCGTAGTTTGCTGAAACGTACACCGTCGGAAAGCTCGATCTGTAATTTCAAATTTGATAAATAGTTCTATGTATAATTTACGAAGTTGTTGCTATAAATACAGTTCGAAAAAATAATGAATAGGCGAAAAACTATCCATTTTTCGAACTTGTCATAATTTGATGAATTATACACCGTCAAAAAAATCTATTAGCATATTTTCATGAGTGATAAATCGATTTTTAGAATCCACACATGTTATTGAAGGTATAGGTTGTTACGATAAAAAACTGCGAGAGAATAGAGCTAAACCAAAAAAAATATAATATTTCGAAGATGTCGTAATTCGATAAATTACACGTCGCCGAAAATGATTATAAACTTATTTCACATCTGAAGAAGAATTGGTTGAAATTAAACTCCATCTTTGAATTATAAATTATTTAAGAAAAAAAAAAGCCCAACAATCGAGCATGAGCTGTTAAACATAAATTCTCCATAGTTGTCATAATTTGATAAATTATACACTGTCTAAAAGCTCTATAAAATTACTTTCACATGTTTTAACAATTATTTCCAATTACACTCATTCTTTGAGTTATGAATATGTTTATAAAAAATGTCATTAGATGCGAGAATAATAGAAAAAATTATAAATTTTTTGTAGTCGTCGTAATTTGAAATTCACACAACGTCGAAAGATTCTGTCAACCTATTATGAAATGTGGATATTATTTTTTTGAAGTATACTCATCCTTTAAATTATGATGATGTTACAATAAAAGGTCCCAAAAAAATAAAGCATATCCCAAAAAGTATAATTTTTTGGAGCCGTCGTAGTTTGCTGAAACGTACACAATCGGAAAGCTCGATCTGTAATTTCAAATTTGATAAATAGTTCTATGTATAATTTACGAAGTTGTTGCTATAAATACAGTTCGAAAAAATAATGCATAGGCGAAAAACTATCCATTTTTCGAACTTGTCATAATTTGATGAATTATACACCGTCAAAAAAATCTATTAGCATACTTTCATGAGTGATAAATCGATTTTTAGAATCCACACATGTTATTGAAGGTATAGGTTGTTACGATAAAAAACTGCGAGAGAATACAGCTAAACGAAAAAATATATAATATTTCGAAGATGTCGTAATTTGATAAATTATACGTCGCAGAAAATGTTTATAAACTTATTTCACATCTGAAGAAGAATTGGTTGAAATTAAACTGCATCTTTGAATTATAAATTATTTTTTGAAAAAAAAAAAAGCACAACAATCGAGCATGACCTGTTAACCATAACTTCTCCATACTTTTCATAATTTGACAAATTATACACTGCCAAAAAGCTCTATAAAATAACTTTCACATGTTACACACAATTATTTCCAATTACACTCATTCTTTGAGTTATGAATATATTTATAAAAAATGTCAATAGATGCGAGAATAACAGAAAAAATCATAAATTTTTTGTAGTCGTCGTAATTTGATACTCACACAACGTCGAAAGACTCTGTCAACCTATTATAAAATGTGGATATTATTTTTTTGAAGTACACTCATCCTTTAAATTAAGATGATGTTACAGTAAAAGGGCCCAAAAAATAAAGAATATCCCAATAAGTATAATTTTTTGGAGTCGTCGTAGTTTGCTGAAACGTACACAGTCATAAATCTCGATCTGTAATTTCAAGTTTTAAAAGTAGTTCTATGTATAATTTACGAAGTTGTTGCTATAAATACAGTTCGAAAAAAAATGCATAGGAGAAAAACTATCTGTTTTTCGAACTTGTCATAATTTGATGAATTTTACACCTTCAAAAAAATTTATTAGCCTACTTTCATGAGTGATAAATCGATTTTTAGAATCCACACATGTTATTGAAGGTTTAGGTTTTTACGATAAAAAACTGCGAGAGAATAGAGCTAAACCAAAAAAAATATATATATTTCGAAGATGTCGTAATTTGATAAATTATACGTCGCAGAAAATGTTTATAAACTATTTCACATCTAAAGAACAATTGGTTGAAATTAAACTCCATCTTTGAATTATAAAGTATTTAAGAAAAAAAAAAAGCACAACAATCGAGCATGACCTGTTAACAATAAATTCTCCATAGTTGTCATAATTTGATAAATTATACACTGTCAAAAAGCTCTATAAAATTACTTTCAAATGTTACAAACAATTATTTCCAATTACACTCATTCTTTGAGTTATGAATATGTTTATAAAAAATGTCAATAGATGCAAGAAAAATAGAAAAAATTATAAATTTTTTGTAGTCGTCATAATTTGAAACTCACACAACGTCGAAAGATTATGTCAACCTATTATGAAATGTGGATATTATTTTTTTGAAGTATATCCCAATTAGTATAATTTTTTGGAGTCGTCGTAGTTTGCTGAAACGTACACAGTCGGAAAGCTCGATCTGTAATTTCAAGTTTCAAAAGTAGTTCTATGTATAATTTACGAAGTTGTTGCTATAAATACAGTTCGAAAAAAAATGCATAGGAGAAAAACTATCCGTTTTTCGAACTGGTCATAATTTGATGAATTTTACACCTTCAAAAAATTTTATTAGCCTACTTTCATGAGTGATAAATCGATTTTTAGAATCCACACATGTTGTTGAGGGTTTAGGTTTTTACGATAAAAAACTGCGAGAGAACAGAGCTAAACCAAAAAAAATATAATATTTCGAAGATGTCGTAATTTGATAAATTATACGTCGCAGAAAATGTTTATAAACTTATTTCACATCTGAAGAAGAATTGGTTGAAATTAAACTCCATCTTTGAATTATAAAGTATTTAAGAAAAAAAAAAGCACAACAATCGAGCATGACCTGTTAACCATAAATTCTCCATAGTTGTCATAATTTGATAAATTATACACTGTCAAAAAGCTCTATAAAATTACTTTCACATGTTACAAACAATTATTTCCAATTACGCTCATTCTTTGAGCTATGAATACGTTTATAAAAAAAGTCAATAGATGCGAGAATATCAGAAAAATCATAAATTTTTTGTAGTCATCGTCATTTGATACTCACACAACGTCGAAAGACTCTGTCAACCTATTATGAAATATGGATATTATTTTTTTGAAGTATACTCATCCTTTAAATTATGATGAGGTTACAGTAAAAGGTCCTACAAAATAAAGCATATCCCAAAAAGTATAATTTTTTGGAGCCGTCGTAGTTTGCTGAAACGTACACCGTCGGAAAGCTCGATCTGTAATTTCAAATTTGATAAATAGTTCTATGTATAATTTACGAAGTTGTTGCTATAAATACAGTTCGAAAAAATAATGAATAGGCGAAAAACTATCCATTTTTCGAACTTGTCATAATTTGATGAATTATACACCGTCAAAAAAATCTATTAGCATATTTTCATGAGTGATAAATCGATTTTTAGAATCCACACATGTTATTGAAGGTATAGGTTGTTACGATAAAAAACTGCGAGAGAATAGAGCTAAACCAAAAAAAAATATAATATTTCGAAGATGTCGTAATTCGATAAATTACACGTCGCCGAAAATGATTATAAACTTATTTCACATCTGAAGAAGAATTGGTTGAAATTAAACTCCATCTTTGAATTATAAATTATTTAAGAAAAAAAAAAGCCCAACAATCGAGCATGAGCTGTTAAACATAAATTCTCCATAGTTGTCATAATTTGATAAATTATACACTGTCTAAAAGCTCTATAAAATTACTTTCACATGTTTTAACAATTATTTCCAATTACACTCATTCTTTGAGTTATGAATATGTTTATAAAAAATGTCATTAGATGCGAGAATAATAGAAAAAATTATAAATTTTTTGTAGTCGTCGTAATTTGAAATTCACACAACGTCGAAAGATTCTGTCAACCTATTATGAAATGTGGATATTATTTTTTTGAAGTATACTCATCCTTTAAATTATGATGATGTTACAATAAAAGGTCCCAAAAAATAAAGCATATCCCAAAAAGTATAATTTTTTGGAGCCGTCGTAGTTTGCTGAAACGTACACAATCGGAAAGCTCGATCTGTAATTTCAAATTTGATAAATAGTTCTATGTATAATTTACGAAGTTGTTGCTATAAATACAGTTCGAAAAAATAATGCATAGGCGAAAAACTATCCATTTTTCGAACTTGTCATAATTTGATGAATTATACACCGTCAAAAAAATCTATTAGCATACTTTCATGAGTGATAAATCGATTTTTAGAATCCACACATGTTATTGAAGGTATAGGTTGTTACGATAAAAAACTGCGAGAGAATACAGCTAAACGAAAAAATATATAATATTTCGAAGATGTCGTAATTTGATAAATTATACGTCGCAGAAAATGTTTATAAACTTATTTCACATCTGAAGAAGAATTGGTTGAAATTAAACTGCATCTTTGAATTATAAATTATTTTTTGAAAAAAAAAAAGCACAACAATCGAGCATGACCTGTTAACCATAACTTCTCCATACTTTTCATAATTTGACAAATTATACACTGCCAAAAAGCTCTATAAAATAACTTTCACATGTTACACACAATTATTTCCAATTACACTCATTCTTTGAGTTATGAATATATTTATAAAAAATGTCAATAGATGCGAGAATAACAGAAAAAATCATAAATTTTTTGTAGTCGTCGTAATTTGATACTCACACAACGTCGAAAGACTCTGTCAACCTATTATAAAATGTGGATATTATTTTTTTGAAGTACACTCATCCTTTAAATTAAGATGATGTTACAGTAAAAGGGCCCAAAAAATAAAGAATATCCCAATAAGTATAATTTTTTGGAGTCGTCGTAGTTTGCTGAAACGTACACAGTCATAAATCTCGATCTGTAATTTCAAGTTTTAAAAGTAGTTCTATGTATAATTTACGAAGTTGTTGCTATAAATACAGTTCGAAAAAAAATGCATAGGAGAAAAACTATCTGTTTTTCGAACTTGTCATAATTTGATGAATTTTACACCTTCAAAAAAATTTATTAGCCTACTTTCATGAGTGATAAATCGATTTTTAGAATCCACACATGTTATTGAAGGTTTAGGTTTTTACGATAAAAAACTGCGAGAGAATAGAGCTAAACCAAAAAAAATATAATATTTCGAAGATGTCGTAATTTGATAAATTATACGTCGCAGAAAATGTTTATAAACTATTTCACATCTAAAGAACAATTGGTTGAAATTAAACTCCATCTTTGAATTATAAAGTATTTAAGAAAAAAAAAAGCACAACAATCGAGCATGACCTGTTAACAATAAATTCTCCATAGTTGTCATAATTTGATAAATTATACACTGTCAAAAAGCTCTATAAAATTACTTTCAAATGTTACAAACAATTATTTCCAATTACACTCATTCTTTGAGTTATGAATATGTTTATAAAAAATGTCAATAGATGCAAGAAAAATAGAAAAAATTATAAATTTTTTGTAGTCGTCATAATTTGAAACTCACACAACGTCGAAAGATTATGTCAACCTATTATGAAATGTGGATATTATTTTTTTGAAGTATATCCCAATTAGTATAATTTTTTGGAGTCGTCGTAGTTTGCTGAAACGTACACAGTCGGAAAGCTCGATCTGTAATTTCAAGTTTCAAAAGTAGTTCTATGTATAATTTACGAAGTTGTTGCTATAAATACAGTTCGAAAAAAAATGCATATAGGAGAAAAAAACTATCCGTTTTTCGAACTGGTCATAATTTGATGAATTTTACACCTTCAAAAAATTTTATTAGCCTACTTTCATGAGTGATAAATCGATTTTTAGAATCCACACATGTTGTTGAGGGTTTAGGTTTTTACGATAAAAAACTGCGAGAGAACAGAGCTAAACCAAAAAAAATATAATATTTCGAAGATGTCGTAATTTGATAAATTATACGTCGCAGAAAATGTTTATAAACTTATTTCACATCTGAAGAAGAATTGGTTGAAATTAAACTCCATCTTTGAATTATAAAGTATTTAAGAAAAAAAAAAGCACAATAATCGAGCATGACCTGTTCACCATAAATTCTACATTGTTGTCATAATTTGATAAATTATACACTGTCAAAAAGCTCTATAAAATTACTTTCACATGTTACACACAATTATTTCCAATTACACTCATTCTTTGAGTTATGAATATATTTATAAAAAATGTCAATAGATGCGAGAATAATAGAAAAAAAAATTAAAATTTTTTGTAGTCGTCATAATTTGAAACTCACACAACGTCGAAAGATTATGTCAACCTATTATGAAATGTGGATATTATTTTTTTGAAGTATACTCATCCTTTA
Organism: Osmanthus fragrans; assembly: GCA_019395295.1. NCBI lineage: Eukaryota > Viridiplantae > Streptophyta > Magnoliopsida > Lamiales > Oleaceae > Osmanthus > Osmanthus fragrans. The sequence continues at coordinate 24,879,822 of CM033350.1, read as the reverse complement.
AATTATGATGATGTTACAATAAAAGGTCCCAAAAAATAAAGCATATCCCAAAAAGTATAATTTTTTTGAGCCGTCGTAGTTTGCTGAAACGTACACAGTCGGAAAGCTCGATCTGTAATTTCAAATTTGAAAAATAGTTCTATGTATAATTTATGAAGTTGTTGCTATAAATACAGTTCAAAAAAATAAGAGATAGGCGAAAAACTATCCGTATTTCGAACTTGTCATAATTTGATGAACTATACACCGTCAAAAAAATCTATTAGCATACTTTCATGAGTGATAAATCGATTTTTAGAATCCACACATGTTATTGAAGGTGTACGTTGTTACGATAAAAAACTGCGAGAGAATAGAGCTAAACCAAAAAAAATATAATATTTCGAAGATGTCGTAATTTGATAAATTATACGTCGCAGAAAATGTTTATAAACTTATTTCACATCTGAAGAAGAATTGGTTGAAATTAAACTCCATCTTTGAATTATAAAGTATTTAAGAAAAAACAAAAAGCACAACAATCGAGCATGACATGTAATCTTAAATTCTCCATATTTGTCATAATTTGATAAATTATACACTGTCAAAGAGCTCTATAAAATTACTTTCACATGTTACAAACAATTATTTCCAATTACACTCATTCTTTGAGTTATGAATATGTTTATAAAAAAAGTCAATAGATGCGAGAATATCATAAAAATCATAAATTTTTTGTAGTCGTCGTCATTTGATACTCACACAACGTCGAAAGACTCTGTCAACCTATTATGAAATATGGATATTATTTTTTTGAAGTATACTCATCCTTTAAATTATGATGAGGTTACAGTAAAAGGTCCCACAAAATAAGGCATATCCCAAAAAGTATAATTTTTTGGAGCCGTCGTAGTTTGCTGAAACGTACACAGTCGGAAAACTCGATCTGTAATTTCAAATTTGAAAAATAGTTCTATGTATAATTTACGAAGTTGTTACTATAAATACAGTTTGAAAAAATAATGCATAGGCGAAAAACTATCCGTTTTTCGAACTTGTCATAATTTGATGAATTATACACCGTCAAAAAAATCTATTAGCATACTTTCATGAGTGATAAATCGAATTTTAGAATCCACACATGTTATTGAACGTATAGGTTGTTACGATAAAAAAAAACTGCGAGAGAATAGAGCTAAACCAAAAAATATATAATATTTCGAAGATGTCGTAATTTGATAAATTATACGTCGCAGAAAATGTTTATAAACTTATTTCACATCTGAAGAAGAATTGGTTGAAATTAAACTCCATCTTTGAATTATAAAGTATTTAAGAAAAAAAAAAGCACAATAATCGAGCATGACCTGTTCACCATAAATTCTACATAGTTGTCATAATTTGATAAATTATACACTGTCAAAAAGCTCTATAAAATTACTTTCACATGTTACACACAATTATTTCCAATTACACTCATTCTTTGAGTTATGAATATATTTATAAAAAATGTCAATAGATGCGAGAATAATAGAAAAAATTATAAATTTTTTGTAGTCGTCATAATTTGAAACTCACACAACGTCGAAAGATTATGTCAACCTATTATGAAATGTGGATATTATTTTTTTGAAGTATACTCATCCTTTAAATTATGATGATGTTACAATAAAAGGTCCCAAAAAATAAAGCATATCCCAAAAAGTATAATTTTTTGGAGCCGTCGTAGTTTGCTGAAACGTACACAGTCGGAAAGCTCGATCTGTAATTTCAAATTTGAAAAATAGTTCTATGTATAATTTATGAAGTTGTTGCTATAAATACAGTTCAAAAAAATAAGAGATAGGCGAAAAACTATCCGTATTTCGAACTTGTCATAATTTGATGAACTATACACCGTCAAAAAAATCTATTAGCATACTTTCATGAGTGATAAATCGATTTTTAGAATCCACACATGTTATTGAAGGTATAGGTTGTTACGATAAAAAACTGCGAGAGAATAGAGCTAAACCAAAAAAAATATAATATTTCGAAGATGTCGTAATTTGATAAATTATACGTCGCAGAAAATGTTTATAAACTTATTTCACATCTGAAGAAGAATTGGTTGAAATTAAACTCCATCTTTGAATTATAAAGTATTTACGAAAAAACAAAAAGCACAACAATCGAGCAAGACATGTAACCTTAAATTCTCCATATTTGTCATAATTTGATAAATTATACACTGTCAAAGAGCTCTATAAAATTACTTTCACATGTTACAAACAATTATTTCCAATTACACTCATTCTTTGAGTTATGAATATGTTTATAAAAAAAGTCAATAGATGCGAGAATATCATAAAAATCATAAATTTTTTGTAGTCGTCGTCATTTGATACTCACACAACGTCGAAAGACTCTGTCAACCTATTATGAAATATGGATATTATTTTTTTGAAGTATACTCATCCTTTAAATTATGATGAGGTTACAGTAAAAGGTCCCACAAAATAAGGCATATCCCAAAAAGTATAATTTTTTGGAGCCGTCGTAGTTTGCTGAAACGTACACAGTCGGAAAACTCGATCTGTTATTTCAAATTTGAAAAATAGTTCTATGTATAATTTACGAAGTTGTTACTATAAATACAGTTCGAAAAAATAATGCATAGGCGAAAAACTATCCGTTTTTCGAACTTGTCATAATTTGATGAATTATACACCGTCAAAAAAATCTATTAGCATACTTTCATGAGTGAAAAATCGAATTTTAGAATCCACACATGTTATTGAACGTATAGGTTGTTACGATAAAAAACTGCGAGAGAATAGAGCTAAACCAAAAAATATATAATATTTCGAAGATGTCGTAATTTGATAAATTATACGTCGCAGAAAATGTTTATAAACTTATTTCACATCTGAAGAAGAATTGGTTGAAATTAAACTCCATCTTTGAATTATAAAGTATTTAAGAAAAAAAAAAGCACAATAATCGAGCATGACCTGTTCACCATAAATTCTACATAGTTGTCATAATTTGATAAATTATACACTGTCAAAAAGCTCTATAAAATTACTTTCACATGTTACACACAATTATTTCCAATTACACTCATTCTTTGAGTTATGAATATATTTATAAAAAAATGTCAATAGATGCGAGAATAATAGAAAAAATTATAAATTTTTTGTAGTCGTCATAATTTGAAACTCACACAACGTCGAAAGATTATGTCAACCTATTATGAAATGTGGATATTATTTTTTTGAAGTATACTCATCCTTTAAATTATGATGATGTTACAATAAAAGGTCCCAAAAAATAAAGCATATCCCAAAAAGTATAATTTTTTGGAGCCGTCGTAGTTTGCTGAAACGTACACAGTCGGAAAGCTCGATCTGTAATTTCAAATTTGAAAAATAGTTCTATGTATAATTTATGAAGTTGTTGCTATAAATACAGTTCAAAAAAATAAGAGATAGGCGAAAAACTATCCGTATTTCGAACTTGTCATAATTTGATGAACTATACTCCGTCAAAAAAATCTATTAGCATACTTTCATGAGTGATAAATCGATTTTTAGAATCCACACATGTTATTGAAGGTATAGGTTGTTACGATAAAAAACTGCGAGAGAATAGAGCTAAACCAAAAAAGATATAATATTTCGAAGATGTCGTAATTTGATAAATTATACGTCGCAGAAAATGTTTATAAACTTATTTCACATCTGAAGAAGAATTGGTTGAAATTAAACTCCATCTTTGAATTATAAAGTATTTAAGAAAAAACAAAAAGCACAACAATCGAGCATGACATGTAACCTTAAATTCTCCATATTTGTCATAATTTGATAAATTATACACCGTCAAAGAGCTCTATAAAATTACTTTCACATGTTACAAACAATTATTTCCAATTACACTCATTCTTTGAGTTATGAATATGTTTATAAAAAAAGTCAATAGATGCGAGAATATCATAAAAATCATAAATTTTTTGTAGTCGTCGTCGTCATTTGATACTCACACAACGTCGAAAGACTCTGTCAACCTATTATGAAATATGGATATTATTTTTTTGAAGTATACTCATCCTTTAAATTATGATGAGGTTACAGTAAAAGGTCCCACAAAATAAGGCATATCCCAAAAAGTATAATTTTTTGGAGCCGTCGTAGTTTGCTGAAACGTACACAGTCGGAAAACTCGATCTGTAATTTCAAATTTGAAAAATAGTTCTATGTATAATTTACGAAGTTGTTACTATAAATACAGTTCGAAAAAATAATGCATAGGCGAAAAACTATCCGTTTTTCGAACTTGTCATAATTTGATGAATTATACACCGTCAAAAAAATCTATTAGCACACTTTCATGAGTGATAAATCGAATTTTAGAATCCACACATGTTATTGAACGTATAGGTTGTTACGATAAAAAACTGCGAGAGAATAGAGCTAAACCAAAAAATATATAATATTTCGAAGATGTCGTAATTTGATAAATTATACGTCGCAGAAAATGTTTATAAACTTATTTCACATCTGAAGAAGAATTGGTTGAAATTAAACTCCATCTTTGAATTATAAAGTATTTAAAAAAAAAAGCACAACAATCGAGCATGAGCTGTTAACCATAAATTCTCCATAGTTGTCATAATTTGATAAATTATACACTGTCAAAAAGCTCTGTAAAATGACTTTCACATGTTACAAACAATTATTTCCAATTACACTCATTGTTTGAGTTATGAATATGTTCATAAAAACTGTCAATAGATGCGAGAATAATAGAAAAAATTATAAATTTTTTGTAGTCGTCGTTATTTGAAACCCACACAACGTCGAAAGATTCTGTCAACCTATTATGAAATGTGGATATTATTTTTTTGAAGTACACTCATCCTTTAAATTATGATGATGTTACAGTAAAAGGGCCCAAAAAATAAAGCATATCCCAAAAAGTATAATTTTTTGGAGTCGTCGTAGTTTGCTGAAACGTACACAGTCGGAAAGCTCGATCTGTAATTTCAAATTTGAAAAATAGTTCTATGTATAATTTATGAAGTTGTTGCTATAAATAGAGTAAGAAAAAATAACGCATAGGCGAAAAACTATCCGTTTTCCGAACTTGTCATAATTTGATAAATTATACACCTTCAAAAAAATCTATTAGCATACTTTCATGAGTGATAAATCGATTTTTAGAATCCACACATGTTATTGAAGGTATAGGTTGTTCCGATAAAAAACTGCGAAAGAATCGAGCTGAACCAAAAAAAATATAATATTTCGAAGATGTCGTAATTTGATAAATTATACGTCGCAGAAAATGTTTATAAACTTATTTCACATCTGAAGAAAAATTGGTTGAAATTAAACTCCATCTTTGAATTATAAAGTATTTAAGAAAAAACAAAAAGCACAACAATCGAGCATGACATGTAACCATAAATTCTCCATAGTTGTCATAATTTGATAAATTATACACTGTCAAAGAGCTCTATAAAATTACTTTCACATGTTACACACAATTATTTCCAATTACACTCATTCTTTGAGTTATGAATATATTTATAAAAAATGTTAATAGATGCGAGAATAAAAGAAAAAATCATAAATTTTTTGTAGTCGTCGTCATTTGATACTCACACAACGTCGAAAGACTCTGTCAACCTATTATGAAATATGGATATTATTTTTTTGAAGTATACTCATCCTTTAAATGGTGATGAGGTTACAGTAAAAGGTCCCACAAAATAAAGCATATCCCAAAAAGTATAATTTTTTGAAGCCGTCGTAGTTTGCTGAAACATACACAGTCGGAAAGCTCGATCTGTAATTTCAAATTTGAAAAATAGTTCTATGTATAATTTACGAAGTTTTTACTATAAATACAGTTCGAAAAAATAATGCATAGGCGAAAAACTATCCGTTTTTCGAACTTGTCATAATTTGATGAATTATACACCGTCAAAAAAATCTATTAGCATACTTTCACGAGTAATAAATCAATTTTTAGAATCCACACATGTTATTGAAGTTATAGGTTGTTACGATAAAAAACTGCGAGAGAATAGAGCTAAACTAAAAAATATATAATATTTCGAAGATGTCGTAATTTGATAAATTATACGTCGCAGAAAATGTTTATAAACTTAGTTCACATCTGAAGAAGAATTGGTTGAAATTAAACTCCATCTTCGAATTATAAAGTATTTAACAAAAAAAAAAGCACAACAATCGAGCATGACCTGTTAACAATAAATTCTCCATAGTTGTCATAATTTGATAAACTATACACTGTCAAAAAGCTCTATAAAATTACTTTCAAATGTTACAAACAATTATTTCCAATTACACTCATTCTTTGAGTTATGAATATGTTTATAAAAAATGTCAATAGATGCAAGAAAAATAGAAAAAATTATAAATTTTTTGTAGTCGTCATAATTTGAAACTCACACAACGTCGAAAGATTATGTCAACCTATTATGAAATGTGGATATTATTTTTTTGAAGTTTATCCCAATGAGTATAATTTTTTGGTGTCGTCGTAGTTTGCTGAAACGTACACAGTCGGAAAGCTCAATCTGTAATTTCAAGTTTCAAAAGTAGTTCTATGTATAATTTGCGAAATTGTTGCTATAAATACAGTTCGAAAAAAAATGCATAGGAGAAAAACTATCCGTTTTTCGAACTGGTCATAATTTGATGAATTTTACACCTTCAAAAAATTTTATTAGCCTACTTTCATGAGTGATAAATCGATTTTTAGAATCCACACATGTTGTTGAAGGTTTAGGTTTTTACGATAAAAAACTGCGAGAGAATAGAGCTAAACCAAAAAAAATATAATATTTCGAAGATGTCGTAATTTGATAAATTATACGTCGCAGAAAATGTTTATAAACTTATTTCACATCTGAAGAAGAATTGGTTGAAATTAAACTCCATCTTTGAATTATAAAGTATTTAAGAAAAAAAAAAGCACAATAATCGAGCATGACCTGTTCACCATAAATTCTCCATAGTTGTCATAATTTGATAAATTATACACTGTCAAAAAGCTCTATAAAATTACTTTCACATGTTACACACAATTATTTCCAATTACACTCATTCTTTGAGTTATGAATATATTTATAAAAAATGTCAATAGATGCGAGAATAATAGAAAAAATTATAAATTTTTTTGTAGTCGTCATAATTTGAAACTCACACAACGTCGAAAGATTATGTCAACCTATTATGAAATGTGAATATTATTTTTTTGAAGTATACTCATCCTTTAAATTATGATGAGGTTACAGTAAAAGGTCCCACAAAATAAGGCATATCCCAAAAAGTATAATTTTTTGGAGCCGTCGTAGTTTGCTGAAACGTACACAGTCGGAAAGCTCGATCTGTAATTTCAAATTTGAAAAATAGTTTATGTATGTATAATTTACGAAGTTGTTACTATAAATACAGTTCGAAAAAATAATGCATAGGCGAAAAACTATCCGTTTTTCGAACTTGTCATAATTTGATGAATTATACACCGTCAAAAAAATCTATTAGCATACTTTCACGAGTGATAAATCAATTTTTAGAATCCACACATGTTATTGAAGGTATAGGTAGTTACGATAAAAAACCGCGAGAGAATAGAGCTAAACCAAAAAATATATAATATTTCGAAGATGTCGTAATTTGATAAATTATACGTCGCAGAAAATGTTTATAAACTTATTTCACTTCTGAAGAAAAATTGGTTGAAATTAAACTCCATCTTTGAATTATAAAGTATTTAAAAAAAAAAAGCACAACAATCGAGCATGAGCTGTTAACCATAAATTCTCCATAGTTGTCATAATTTGATAAATTATACACTGTCAAAAAGCTCTGTAAAATGACTTTCACATGTTACAAACAATTATTTCCAATTACACTCATTCTTTGAGTTATGAATATGTTCATAAAAACTGTCAATAGATGCGAGAATAATAGAAAAAAATTATAAATTTTTTGTAGTCGTCGTAATTTGAAACCGACTCAACGTCGAAAGATTCTGTCAACCTATTATGAAATGTGGATATTATTTTTTTGAAGTACACTCATCCTTTAAATTATGATGATGTTACAGTAAAAGGGCCCAAAAAATAAAGCATATCCCAAAAAGTATAATTTTTTGGAGTCGTCGTAGTTTGCTGAAACATACACAGTCGGAAAGCTCGATCTGTAATTTCAAATTTGAAAAATAGTTCTATGTATAATTTATGAAGTTGTTGCTATAAATAGAGTAAGAAAAAATAACGCATAGGTGAAAAACTATCCGTTTTCCGAACTTGTCATAATTTGATGAATTATACACCTTAAAAAAAATCTATTAGCATACTTTCATGAGTGATAAATCGATTTTTAGAATCCACACATGTTATTGAAGGTATAGGTTGTTCCGATAAAAAACTGCGAAAGAATCGAGCTAAAGCAAAAAAAATATAATATTTCGAAGATGTCGTAATTTGATAAATTATACGTCGCAGAAAATGTTTATAAGCTTATTTCACATCTGAAGAAAAATTGGTTGAAATTAAACTCCATCTTTGAATTATAAAGTATTTAAAAGAAAAAAAACAAAAAGCACAACAATCGAGCATGACATGTAACCATAAATTCTCCATAGTTGTCATAATTTGATAAATTATACACTGTCAAAGAGCTCTATAAAATTACTTTCACATGTTACAAACAATTATTTACAATTACACTCATTCTTTGAGTTATGAATATATTTATATAAAATGTTAATAGATGCGAGAATAAAAGAAAAAATCATAAATTTTTTGTAGTCGTCGTCATTTGATACTCACACAACGTCGAAAGACTCTGTCAACCTATTATGAAATATGGATATTATTTTTTTGAAGCATACTCATCCTTTAAATTATGATGAGGTTACAGTAAAAGGTCCCACAAAATAAAGCATATCCCAAAAAGTATAATTTTTTGAAGCCGTCGTAGTTTGCTGAAACATACGCAGTCGGAAAGCTCGATCTGTAATTTCAAATTTGAAAAATAGTTCTATGTATAATTTATGAAGCTTTTGCTATAAATACTGTTCGAAAAAATAATGCATAGGCGAAAAACTATCCGTTTTTCGACCTTGTCATAATTTGATGAATTATACACCGTCAAAAAAAACTATTAGCATACTTTCACGAGTAATAAATCAATTTTTAGAATCCACACATGTTATTGAAGTTATAGGTTGTTACGATAAAAAACTGCGAGAGAATAGAGCTAAACCAAAAAATATATAATATTTCGAAGATGTCGTAATTTGATAAATTATACGTCGCAGAAAATGTTTATAAACTTAGTTCACATCTGAAGAAGAATTGGTTGAAATTAAACTCCATCTTCGAATTATAAAGTATTTAACAAAAAAAAAAGCACAACAATCGAGCATGACCTGTTAACAATAAATTCTCCATAGTTGTCATAATTTGATAAATTATACACTGTCAAAAAGCTCTATAAAATTACTTTCAAATGTTACAAACAATTATTTCCAATTACACTCATTCTTTGAGTTATGAATATGTTTATAAAAAATGTCAATAGATGCAAGAAAAATAGAAAAAATTATAATTTTTTTGTAGTCGTCATAATTTGAAACTCACACAACGTCGAAAGATTATGTCAACCTATTATGAAATGTGGATATTATTTTTTTGAAGTTTATCCCAATGAGTATAATTTTTTGGTGTCGTCGTAGTTTGCTGAAACGTACACAGTCGGAAAGCTCGATCTGTAATTTCAAGTTTCAAAAGTAGTTCTATGTATAATTTACGAAGTTGTTGCTATAAATACAGTTCGAAAAAAATGCATAGGAGAAAAACTATCCGTTTTTCGAACTGGTCATAATTTGATGAATTTTACACCTTCAAAAAATTTTATTAGCCTACTTTCATGAGTGATAAATCGATTTTTAGAATCCACACATGCTGTTGAAGGTTTAGGTTTTTACGATAAAAAACTGCGAGAGAATAGAGCTAAACCAAAAAAAATATAATATTTCGAAGATGTCGTAATTTGATAAATTATACGTCGCAGAAAATGTTTATAAACTTATTTCACATCTGAAGAAGAATTGGTTGAAATTAAACCCCATCTTTGAATTATAAAGTATTTAAGAAAAAAAAAAAGCACAATAATCGAGCATGACCTGTTCACCATAAATTCTCCATAGTTGTCATAATTTGATAAATTATACACTGTCAAAAAGCTCTATAAAATTACTTTCACATGTTACACACAATTATTTCCAATTACACTCATTCTTTGAGTTATGAATATATTTATAAAAAATGTCAATAGATGCGAGAATAATAGAAAAAATTATAAATTTTTTGTAGTCGTCATAATTTGAAACTCACACAACGTCGAAAGATTATGTCAACCTATTATGAAATGTGGATATTATTTTTTTTGAAGTATACTCATCCTTTAAATTATGATGAGGTTACTGTAAAAGGTCCCACAAAATAAGGCATATCCCAAAAAGTATAATTTTTTGGAGCCGTCGTAGTTTGCTGAAACGTACACAGTCGGAAAGCTCGATCTGTAATTTCAAATTTGAAAAATAGTTCTATGTATAATTTACGAAGTTGTTACTATAAATACAGTTCGAAAAAATAATGCATAGGCGAAAAACTATCCGTTTTTCGAACTTGTCATAATTTGATGAATTATACACCGTCAAAAAAATCTATTAGCATACTTTCACGAGTGATAAATCAATTTTTAGAATCCACACATGTTATTGAAGGTATAGGTTGTTACGATAAAAAACTGCGAGAGAATAGAGCTAAACCAAAAAATATATAATATTTCGAAGATGTCGTAATTTGATAAATTATACGTCGCAGAAAATGTTTATAAACTTATTTCACATCTGAAGAAAAATTGGTTGAAATTAAACTCCATCTTTGAATTATAAAGTATTTAAAAAAAAAAAAAGCACAACAATCGAGCATGAGCTGTTAACCATAAATTCTCCATAGTTGTCATAATTTGATAAATTATACACTGTCAAAAAGCTCTGTAAAATGACTTTCACATGTTACAAACAATTATTTCCAATTACACTCATTCTTTGAGTTATGAATATGTTCATAAAAACTGTCAATAGATGCGAGAATAATAGAAAAAATTATAAATTTTTTCTAGTCGTCGTAATTTGAAACCCACAAAACGTCGAAAGATTCCGTCAACCTATTATGAAATGTGGATATTATTTTTTTGAAGTACACTCATCCTTTAAATTATGATGATGTTACAGTAAAAGGGCCCAAAAAATAAAGCATATCCCAAAAAGTATAATTTTTTGGAGTCGTCGTAGTTTGCTGAAACGTACACAGTCGGAAAGCTCGATCTGTAATTTCAAATTTGAAAAATAGTTCTATGTATAATTTATGAAGTTGTTGCTATAAATAGAGTAAGAAAAAATAACGCATAGGCGAAAAACTATCCGTTTTCCGAACTTGTCATAATTTGATGAATTATACACCTTAAAAAAAAATCTATTAGCATACTTTCATGAGTGATAAATCGATTTTTAGAATCCACACATGTTATTGAAGGTATAGGTTGTTACGATAAAAAACTGCGAGAGAATAGAGCTAAACCAAAAAAAATATAATATTTCGAAGATGTCGTAATTTGATAAATTATACGTCGCAGAAAATGTTTATAAACTTATTTCACATCTGAAGAAAAATTGGTTGAAATTAAACTCCATCTTTGAATTATAAAGTATTTAAGAAAAAACCAAAAGCACAACAATCGAGCATGACATGTAACCATAAATTCTCCATAATTGTCATAATTTGATAAATTATACACTGTCAAAGAGCTCTATAAAATTACTTTCACATGTTACAAACAATTATTTGCAATTACACTCATTCTTTGAGTTATGAATATATTTATAAAAAATGTTAATAGATGTGAGAATAAAAGAAAAAATCATAAATTTTTTGTAGTCGTCGTCATTTGATACTCACACAACGTCGAAAGACTCTGTCAACCTATTATGAAATATGGATATTATTTTTTTGAAGCATACTCATCCTTTAAATTATGATGATGTTACAGTAAAAGGTCCCAATAAATAAAGCATATCCCAAAAAGTATAATTTTTTTGGAGCCGTCGTAGTTTGCTGAAATGTACACAGTCGGAAAGCTCGATCTGTAATTTCAAATTTGAAAAATAGTTCTATGGATAATTTAAGAAGTTGTTGTTATAAATACAGTAAGAAAAAATAAAGCATAGGCGAAAAACTATCAGTTTTTCGAACTTGTTATAATTTGACGAATTCATACACCTTTAAAATAATCTATTAGCATACTTTCATGAGTGATAAATCGATTTTTAGAATCCACACATGTTATTGAAGGTATAGGTTGTTACGATAAAAAACTGCGAGAGAATCGAGCCAAACCAAAAAACAAATAATATTTCGAAGATATCTTAATTTGATAAATTATACGTCGCAGAAAATGTTTATAAACTTATTTCACATCTGAAGAAGAATTGGTTGAAATTAAACTCCATCTTTGAATTATAAAGTATTTAAGAAAAAAAAAAAGCACAACAATCGAGCATGACCTGTTAACCATAAATTCTCCATAGTTGTCATAATTTGATAAATTATACACTGTCAAAGAGCTCTATAAAATTACTTTCACATGTTACAAACAATTATTTCCAATTACACCCAATCTTTGAGTTATGAATATGTTTATAAAAAAAGTCAATAGATGCGAGAATATCAGAAAAATCATAAATTTTTTGTAGTCGTCGTAATTTGATACTCACACAACGTCGAAAAACTCTGTCAACCTATTATGAAATGTGGAAATTATTTTTTTTGAAGTACACTCGTCCTTTAAATTATGATGATGTTACAGTAAAAGGGCCCAAAAAATAAAGCATATCCAAAAAAGTATAATTTTTTGGAGTCGTCATAGTTTGCTGAAACGTCCACAGTCATAGTTTGCTGTAATTTCAAATTTGAAAAATAGTTCTATGTATAATTTACGAAGGTGTTGCTCTAAGTACAGTTCGAAAAAATAATGCATAGGCGAAAAACTATCAGTTTTTTGAACTTGCCATAATTTGATGAATTATACACCGTCAAAAAAATCTATTAGCATACTTTCACGAGTGATAAATCGATTTTTAGAATCCACACATGTTTTTGATGGTATAGGTTGTTACGGTAAAAAACTGCGAGAGAATAGAGCTAAACTAAAAAATATATAATATTTCGAAGATGTCGTAATTTGATAAATTATACGTCGCAGAAAATGTTTATAAACTTAGTTCACATCTGAAGAAGAATTGGTTGAAATTAAACTCCATCTTTGAATTATAAAGTATTTAAGAAAAAAAAAAAAGCACAACAATCGAACATGACCAGTTAACCATAAATTCTCCATAGTTGTCATAATTTGATAAATTATACACTGTCAAAGAGCTCTATAAAATTACTTTCACATGTTACAAACAATTATTTCCAATTACACTCAATCTTTGAGTTTTGAATATGTTTATAAAAAAAGTCAATAGATGCGAGAATATCAGAAAGATCATAAATTTTTTGTAGTCGTCGTAATTTGATACTCACACAACGTCGAAAAACTCTGTCAACCTATTATGAAATGTGGAAATTATTTTTTTTGAAGTACACTCATCCTTTAAATTATGATGATGTTACAGTAAAAGGTCCCACAAAATAAAGAATATCCAAAAAAGTATAATTTTTTGGAGTCGTCGTAGTTTGCTGAAACGTACACAGTCGGAATGCTCGATCTGTAATTTCAAATTTGAAAAATAGTTCTATGGATAATTTACGAAGTTGTTGCTATAAATACAGTAAGAAAAAATAAAGCATAGGCGAAAAAGTATCAGTTTTTCGAACTTGTTATAATTTGATGAATTTATACACCTTTAAAAAAATCTATTAGCATACTTTCATGAGTGATAAATAGATTTTTAGAATCCACACATGTTATTGAAGGTATAGGTTGTTACGATAAAAAAACTGCGAGAGAATCGAGCTAAACCAAAAAACAAATAATATTTCGAAGATATCGTAATTTGATAAATTATACGTCGCAGAAAATGTTTATAAACTTATTTCACATCTGAAGAAGAATTGGTTGAAATTAAACTCCATCTTTGAATTATAAAGTATTTAAGAAAAAAAAAACCGCAACAATCGAGCATGACCTGTTAACCATAAATTCTCCATAGTTGTCACAATTTGAAAAATTATACGCTGTCAAAGAGCTCTATAAAATTACTTTCACATGTTACAAACAATTATTTCCAATTACACTCAATCTTTGAGTTATGAATATGTTTATTAAAAAAGACAATAGATGCGAGAATATCAGAAAAATCATAAATTTTTTGTAGTCGTCGTAATTTGATACTCACACAACGTCGAAAAACTCTGTCAACCTATTATGAAATGTGGAAATTATTTTTTTTGAAGTACACTCATCCATTAAATTATGTTGATGTTACAGTAAAAGGGCCCAAAAAATAAAGCATATCCAAAAAAGTATAATTTTTTGGAGTCGTTGTAGTTTGCTGAAACGTACACAGTCGGAAAGCTCGATCTGTAATTTCAAATTTGAAAAATAGTTCTATGTATAATTTACGAAGGTGTTGCTCTAAATACCGTTCGAAAAAATAATGCATAGGCGAAAAACTATCAGTTTTTTTTGAACTTGCCATAATTTGATGAATTATACACCGTCAAAAAAATCTATTAGCATACTTTCACGAGTGATAAATCGATTTTTAGAATTCACACATGTTATTGATGGTATAGGTTGTTACGATAAAAAACTGCAAGAGAATAGAGCTAAACCAAAAAATATATAATATTTCGAAGATGTCGTAATTTGATAAATTATACGTCGCAGAAAATGTTTATAAACTTAGTTCACATCTGAAGAAGAATTGGTTGAAATTAAACTCCATCTTCGAATTATAAAGTATTTAAGAAAAAAAAAAGCACAACAATCGAGCATGACCTGTTAACCATAAATTCTCCATAGTTGTCATAATTTGATAAATTACACACTGTCAAAAAGCTCTATAAAATTACTTTCACATGTTACAAACAATTATTTTCAATTACACTCATTCTTTGAGTTATGAATATGTTTATAAAAAAAGTCAATAGATGCGAGAATATCAGAAAAATCATAAATTTTTTGTAGTCGTCGTCATTTGATACTCACACAACGTCGAAAGATTCTGTCAACCTATTATGAAATGTGGATATTATTTTTTTGAAGCAAACTCATCCTTTAAATTATGATGATGTTACAGTAAAAGGTCCCAATAAATAAAGCATATCCAAAAAAGTATAATTTTTTGGAGTCGTCGTAGTTTGCTGAAACGTACACAGTCGGAATGCTCGATCTGTAATTTCAAATTTGAAAAATAGTTCTATGGATAATTTAAGAAGTTGTTGTTATAAATACAGTAAGAAAAAATAAAGCATAGGCGAAAAACTACCAGTTTTTCGAACTTGTTATAATTTGATGAATTTATACACCTTTAAAAAATCTATTAGCATACTTTCATGAGTGATAAATCGATTTTTAGAATCCACACATGTTATTGAAGGTATAGGATGTTACGATAAAAAACTGCGAGAGAATCGAGCTAAACCAAAAAATAAAAAATATTTCGAAGATATCGTAATTTGATAAATTATACGTCGCAGAAAACGTTTATAAACTTATTTCACATCTGAAGAAGAATTGGTTGAAATTAAACTCCATCCTTGAATTATAAATTATTTAAGAAAAAAAAAAGCACAACAATCGAGCATGACCTGTTAACCATAAATTCTCCATAGTTGTCATAATTTGAAAAATTATACACTGTCAAAGAGCTCTATAAAATTACTTTCACATGTTACAAACAATTATTTCCAATTACACTCAATCTTTGACTTATGAATATGTTTATAAAGAAAGTCAATAGATGTGAGAATATCAGAAAAATCATAAATTTTTTGTAGTCGTCGTAATTTGATACTCACACAACGTCGAAAAACTCTGTCAACCTATTATGAAATGTGGAAATTATTTTTTTTGAAGTACACTCATCCTTTAAATTATGATGATGTTACAGTAAAAGGGCCCAAAAAATAAAGCATATCCAAAAAAGTATAATTTTTTGGAGTCGTCGTAGTTTGCTGAAACGTACACAGTCGGAAAGCTCGATCTGTAATTTCAAATTTGAAAAATAGTTCTATGGATAATTTACGAAGTTGTTGCTATAAATACAGTAAGAAAAAATAAAGCATAGGCGAAAAACTATCAGTTTTTCGAACTTGTTATAATTTGATGAATTTATACACCTTTAAAAAAATCTATTAGCATACTTTCATGAGTGATAAATCGATTTTTAGAATCCACACATGTTATTGAAGGTATAGGATGTTACGATAAAAAACTGCGAGAGAATCGAGCTAAACCAAAAAATAAAAAATATTTCGAAGATATCATAATTTGATAAATTATACGTCGCAGAAAACGTTTATAAACTTATTTCACATCTGAAGAAGAATTGGTTGAAATTAAACTCCATCTTTGAATTATAAAGTATTTAAGAAAAAAAAAAGCACAACAATCGAGCATGACCTGTTAACCAAAAATTCTCCATAGTTGTCATAATTTGAAAAATTATACACTGTCAAAGAGCTCTATAAAATTACTTTCACATGTTACAAACAATTATTTCCAATTACACTCAATCTTTGAGTTATGAATATGTTTATAAAGAAAGTCAATAGATGTGAGAATATCAGAAAAATCATAAATTTTTTGTAGTCGTCGTAATTTGATACTCACACAACGTCGAAAAACTCTGTCAACCTATTATGAAATGTGGAAATTATTTTTTTTGAAGTACACTCATCCTTTAAATTATGATGATGTTACAGTAAAAGGGCCCAAAAAATAAAGCATATCCAAAAAAGTATAATTTTTTGGAGTCGTCGCAGTTTGCTGAAACGTACACAGTCGGAAAGCTCGATCTGTAATTTCAAATTTGAAAAATAGTTCTATGTATAATTTACGAAGGTGTTGCTCTAAATACCGTTCGAAAAAATAATGCATAGGCGAAAAACTATCAGTTTTTTGAACTTGCCATAATTTGATGAATTATACACCGTAAAAAAAATCTATTAGCATACTTTCACGAGTGATAAATCGATTTTTAGAATTCACACATGTTATTGATGGTATAGGTTGTTACGATAAAAAACTGCGAGAGAATAGAGCTAAACCAAAAAATATATAATATTTCGAAGATGTCGTAATTTGATAAATTATACGTCGCAGAAAATGTTTATAAACTTAGTTCACATCTGAAGAAGAATTGGTTGAAATTAAACTCCATCTTCGAATTATAAAGTATTTAAGAAAAAAAAAAGCACAACAATCGAGCATGACCTGTTAACCATAAATTCTCCATAGTTGTCATAATTTGATAAATTACACACTGTCAAAAAGCTCTATAAAATTACTTTCACATGTTACAAACAATTATTTTCAATTACACTCATTCTTTGAGTTATGAATATGTTTATAAAAAAAGTCAATAGATGCGAGAATATCAGAAAAATCATAAATTTTTTGTAGTCGTCGTCATTTGATACTCACACAACGTCGAAAGATTCTGTCAACCTATTATGAAATGTGGATATTATTTTTTTGAAGCAAATTCATCCTTTAAATTATGATGATGTTACAGTAAAAGGTCCCAATAAATAAAGCATATCCAAAAAAGTATAATTTTTTTGAGTCGTCGTAGTTTGCTGAAACGTACACAGTCGGAATGCTCGATCTGTAATTTCAAATTTGAAAAATAGTTCTATGGATAATTTAAGAAGTTGTTGTTATAAATACAGTAAGAAAAAATAAAGCATAGGCGAAAAACTATCAGTTTTTCGAACTTGTTATAATTTGATGAATTTATACACCTTTAAAAAATCTATTAGCATACTTTCATGAGTGATAAATCGATTTTTAGAATCCACACATGTTATTGAAGGTATAGGATGTTACGATAAAAAACTGCGAGAGAATCGAGCTAAACCAAAAAATAAAAAATATTTCGAAGATATCGTAATTTGATAAATTATACGTCGCAGAAAATGTTTATAAACTTATTTCACATCTGAAGAAGAATTGGTTGAAATTAAACTCCATCTTTGAATTATAAAGTATTTAAGAAAAAAAAAAAAGCACAACAATCGAGCATGACCTGTTAACCATAAATTCTCCATAGTTGTCATAATTTGAAAAATTATACACTGTCAAAGAGCTCTATAAAATTAATTTCACATGTTACAAACAATTATTTCCAATTACACTCAATCTTTGAGTTATGAATATGTTTATAAAGAAAGTCAATAGATGTGAGAATATCAGAAAAATCATAAATTTTTTGTAGTCGTCGTAATTTGATACTCACACAACGTCGAAAAACTCTGTCAACCTATTATGAAATGTGGAAATTATTTTTTTTGAAGTACACTCATCCTTTAAATTATGATGATGTTACAGTAAAAGGGCTCAAAAAATAAAGCATATCCAAAAAAGTATAATTTTTTGGAGTCGTCGTAGTTTGCTGAAACGTACACAGTCGGAAAGCTCGATCGCTAATTTCAAATTTGAAAAATCGTTCTATGTATAATTTACGAAGGTGTTGCTCTAAATACAGTTCGAAAAAATAATGCATAGGCGAAAAACTATCAGTTTTTTGAGCTTGCCATAATTTGATGAATTATACACCGTCAAAAAATCTATTAGCATACTTTCACGAGTGATAAATCGATTTTTAGAATCCACACATGTTACTGATGGTATGGGTTGTTACGATAAAAAACTGCGAGAGAATAGAGCTAAACCAAAAAATATATAATATTTCGAAGATGTCGTAATTTGACAAATTATACGTCGCAGAAAATGTTTATAAAATTAGTTCACATCTGAAGAAGAATTGGTTGAAATTAAACTCCATCTTCGAATTATATAGTATTTAAGAAAAAAAAAAGCACAACAATCGAGCATGACCTGTTAACCATAAATTCTCCATAGTTGTCATAATTTGATAAATTACACACTGTCAAAAAGCTCTACAAAATTACTTTCACATGTTACAAACAATTATTTTCAATTACACTCATTCTTTGAGTTGTGAATATATTTATAAAAAATGTCAATAGATGCGAGAATATCAGAAAAATCATAAATTTTTTGTAGTCGTCGTAATTTGATACTCACACAACGTCGAAAAACTCTGTCAACCTATTATGAAATGTGGAAATTATTTTTTTTGAAGTACACTCATCCTTTCAATTATGATGATGTTACACTAAAAGGGCCCAAAAAATAAAGCATA
The DNA here is from genome assembly GCA_019395295.1 of Osmanthus fragrans. NCBI lineage: Eukaryota > Viridiplantae > Streptophyta > Magnoliopsida > Lamiales > Oleaceae > Osmanthus > Osmanthus fragrans. Next base: position 24,860,358 of record CM033350.1, on the reverse strand, counting down.
TCCAAAAAAGTATAATTTTTTGGAGTCGTCGTAGTTTGCTGAAACGTACACAGTCGGAAAGCTCGATCTGTAATTTCAAATTTGAAAAATAGCTCTACGGATAATTTACGAAGTTGTTGCTATAAATACAGTAAGAAAAAATAAAGCATAGGCGAAAAACTATCAGTTTTTCGAACTTGTCATAATTTGATGAATTATACACCGTCAAAAAATCTATTAGCATACTTTCATGAGTGATAAATCGATTTTTAGAATCCACACATGTTATTGAAGGTATAGGATGTTACGATAAAAAACTGCGAGAGAATCGAGCTAAACCAAAAAATAAATAATATTTCAAAGATATCGTAATTTGATAAATTATACGTCGCAGAAAATGTATATAAACTTATTTCACATCTGAAGAAGAATTGGTTGAAATTAAACTCCATCTTTGAATTATAAAGTATTTAAGAAAAAAAAAAGCACAACAATCGAGCATGACCTGTTAACCATAAATTCTCCATAGTTGTCATAATTTGATAAATTATACACTGTCAAAGAGCTCTATAAAATTCCTTTCACATGTTACAAACAATTATTTCCAATTACACTCAATCTTTGAGTTATGAATATGTTTATAAAAAAAGTCAATAGATGCGAGAATATCAGAAAAATCATAAATTTTTTGTAGTCGTCGTAATTTGATACTCACACAACGTCGAAAAACTCTGTCAACTATTATGAAATGTGGAAATTATTTTTTTTGAAGTACACTCATCCTTCAAATTATGATGATGTTACAGTAAAATGGCCCAAAAAATAAAGCATATCCAAAAAAGTATAATTTTTTGGAGTCGTCGTAGTTTGCTGAAACGTACACAGTCGGAAAGCTCGATCTGTAATTTTAAATTTGAAAAATAGTTCTATGTATAATTTACGAATGTGTTGCTCTAAATACAGTTCGAAAAAATAATGCATAGGCGAAAAACTATCAGTTTTTTGAACTTGCCATAATTTGATGAATTATACACCGTCAAAAAATCTATTAGCATACTTTCACGAGTGATAAATCGATTTTTAGAATCCACACATGTTATTGATGGTATAGGTTGTTACGATAAAAAACTGCGAGAGAATAGAGCTAAACCAAAAAATATATAATATTTCGAAGATGTCGTAATTTGATAAATTATACGTCGCAGAAAATGTTTATAAACTTAGTTCACATCTGAAGAAGAATTGGTTGAAATTAAACTCCATCTTCGAATTATAAAGTATTTAAGCAAAAAAAAAAAGCACCACAATCAAGCATGACCTGTTAACCATAAATTCTCCATAGTTGTCATAATTTGATAAATTACACACTGTCAAAAAGCTCTACAAAATTACTTTCACATGTTACAAACAATTATTTTCAATTACACTCATTCTTTGAGTTATGAATATATTTATAAAAAATGTCAATAGATGCGAGAATATCAGAAAAATCATAAATTTTTTGTAGTCGTCGTAATTTGATACTCACACAACGTCGAAAAACTCTGTCAACCTATTATGAAATGTGGAAATTATTTTTTTTGAAGTACACTCATCCTTTCAATTATGATGATGTTACACTAAAAGGGCCCAAAAAATAAAGCATATCCAAAAAAGTATAATTTTTTGGAGTCGTCGTAGTTTGCTGAAACGTACACAGTCGGAAAGCTCGATCTGTAATTTCAAATTTGAAAAATAGCTCTATGGATAATTTACGAAGTTGTTGCTATAAATACAGTAAGAAAAAATAAAGCATAGGCGAAAAACTATCAGTTTTTCGAACTTGTTATAATTTGATGAATTTATACACCTTTAAAAAAATCTATTAGCATACTTTCATGAGTGATAAATCGATTTTTAGAATCCACACATGTTATTGAAGGTATAGGATGTTACGATAAAAAACTGCGAGAGAATCGAGCTAAACCAAAAAATAAATAATATTTCAAAGATATCGTAATTTGATAAATTATACGTCGCAGAAAATGTATATAAACTTATTTCACATCTGAAGAAGAATTGGTTGAAATTAAACTCCATCTTTGAATTATAAAGTATTTAAGAAAAAAAAAAGCACAACAATCGAGCATGACCTGTTAACCATAAATTCTCCATAGTTGTCATAATTTGATAAATTATACACTGTCAAAGAGCTCTATAAAATTCCTTTCACATGTTACAAACAATTATTTCCAATTACACTCAATCTTTGAGTTATGAATATGTTTATAAAAAAAGTCAATAGATGCGAGAATATCAGAAAAATCATAAATTTTTTGTAGTCGTCGTAATTTGATTTTCACACAACGTCGAAAAACTCTGTCAACTATTATGAAATGTGGAAATTATTTTTTTTGAAGTACACTCATCCTTTAAATTATGATGATGTTACAGTAAAAGGGCCCAAAAAATAAAGCATATCCAAAAAAGTATAATTTTTTGGAGTCGTCGTAGTTTGCTGAAACGTACACAGTCGGAAAGCTCGATCTGTAATTTCAAATTTGAAAAATAGTTCTATGTATAATTTACGAAGGTGTTGCTCTAAATACAGTTCGAAAAAATAATGCATAGGCGAAAAACTATCAGTTTTTTGAACTTGCCATAATTTGATGAATTATACACCGTCAAAAAATCTATTAGCATACTTTCACGAGTGATAAATCGATTTTTAGAATCCACACATGTTATTGATGGTATAGGTTGTTACGATAAAAAACTGCGAGAGAATAGAGCTAAACCAAAAAATATATAATATTTCGAAGATATCGTAATTTGATAAATTATACGTCGCAGAAAATGTATATAAACTTATTTCACATCTGAAGAAGAAGAATTGGTTGAAATTAAACTCCATCTTTGAATTATAAAGTATTTAAGAAAAAAAAAAGCACAACAATCGAGCATGACCTGTTAACCATAAATTCTCCATAGTTGTCATAATTTGATAAATTATACACTGTCAAAGAGCTCTATAAAATTCCTTTCACATGTTACAAACAATTATTTCCAATTACACTCAATCTTTGAGTTATGAATATGTTTATAAAAAAAGTCAATAGATGCGAGAATATCAGAAAAATCATAAATTTTTTGTAGTCGTCGTAATTTGATACTCACACAACGTCGAAAAACTCTGTCAACTATTATGAAATGTGGAAATTATTTTTTTTGAAGTACACTCATCCTTCAAATTATGATGATGTTACAGTAAAATGGCCCAAAAAATAAAGCATATCCAAAAAAGTATAATTTTTTGGAGTCGTCGTAGTTTGCTGAAACGTACACAGTCGGAAAGCTCGATCTGTAATTTTAAATTTGAAAAATAGTTCTATGTATAATTTACGAATGTGTTGCTCTAAATACAGTTCGAAAAAATAATGCATAGGCGAAAAACTATCAGTTTTTTGAACTTGCCATAATTTGATGAATTATACACCGTCAAAAAATCTATTAGCATACTTTCACGAGTGATAAATCGATTTTTAGAATCCACACATGTTATTGATGGTATAGGTTGTTACGATAAAAAACTGCGAGAGAATAGAGCTAAACCAAAAAATATATAATATTTCGAAGATGTTGTAATTTGATAAATTATACGTCGCAGAAAATGTTTATAAACTTAGTTCACATCTGAAGAAGAATTGGTTGAAATTAAACTCCATCTTCGAATTATAAAGTATTTAAGCAAAAAAAAAAAAGCACCACAATCAAGCATGACCTGTTAACCATAAATTCTCCATAGTTGTCATAATTTGATAAATTACACACTGTCAAAAAGCTCTACAAAATTACTTTCACATGTTACAAACAATTATTTTCAATTACACTCATTCTTTGAGTTATGAATATGCTTATAAAAAATGTCAATAGATGCGAGAATATCAGAAAAATCATAAATTTTTTGTAGTCGTCGTAATTTGATACTCACACAACGTCGAAAAACTCTGTCAACCTATTATGAAATGTGGAAATTATTTTTTTTTTGAAGTACACTCATCCTTTCAATTATGATGATGTTACACTAAAAGGGCCCAAAAAATAAAGCATATCCAAAAAAGTATAATTTTTTGGAGTCGTCGTAGTTTGCTGAAACGTACACAGTCGGAAAGCTCGATCTGTAATTTCAAATTTGAAAAATAGCTCTATGGATAATTTACGAAGTTGTTGCTATAAATACAGTAAGAAAAAATAAAGCATAGGCGAAAAACTATCAGTTTTTCGAACTTGTTATAATTTGATGAATTTATACACCTTTAAAAAAATCTATTAGCATACTTTCATGAGTGATAAATCGATTTTTAGAATCCACACATGTTATTGAAGGTATAGGATGTTACGATAAAAAACTGCGAGAGAATCGAGCTAAAACCAAAAAATAAATAATATTTCAAAGATATCGTAATTTGATAAATTATACGTCGCAGAAAATGTATATAAACTTATTTCACATCTGAAGAAGAATTGGTTGAAATTAAACTCCATCTTTGAATTATAAAGTATTTAAGAAAAAAAAAAAGCACAACAATCGAGCATGACCTGTTAACCATAAATTCTCCATAGTTGTCATAATTTGATAAATTATACACTGTCAAAGAGCTCTATAAAATTCCTTTCACATGTTACAAACAATTATTTCCAATTACACTCAATCTTTGAGTTATGAATATGTTTATAAAAAAAGTCAATAGATGCGAGAATATCAGAAAAATCATAAATTTTTTGTAGTCGTCGTAATTTGATTTTCACACAACGTCGAAAAACTCTGTCAACTATTATGAAATGTGGAAATTATTTTTTTTGAAGTACACTCATCCTTTAATATATGATGATGTTACAGTAAAAGGGCCCAAAAAATAAAGCATATCCAAAAAAGTATAATTTTTTGGAGTCGTCGTAGTTTGCTGAAACGTACACAGTCGGAAAGCTCGATCTGTAATTTCAAATTTGAAAAATAGTTCTATGTATAATTTACGAAGGTGTTGCTCTAAATACAGTTCGAAAAAATAATGCATAGGCGAAAAACTATCAGTTTTTTGAACTTGCCATAATTTGATGAATTATACACCGTCAAAAAATCTATTAGCATACTTTCACGAGTGATAAATCGATTTTTAGAATCCACACATGTTATTGATGGTATAGGTTGTTACGATAAAAAACTGCGAGAGAATAGAGCTAAACCAAAAAATATATAATATTTCGAAGATGTCGTAATTTGATAAATTATACGTCGCAGAAAATGTTTATAAACTTAGTTCACATCTGAAGAAGAATTGGTTGAAATTAAACTCCATCTTCGAATTATAAAGTATTTAAGCAAAAAAAAAAAGCACCACAATCAAGCATGACCTGTTAACCATAAATTCTCCATAGTTGTCATAATTTGATAAATTACACACTGTCAAAAAGCTCTACAAAATTACTTTCACATGTTACAAACAATTATTTTCAATTACACTCATTCTTTGAGTTATGAATATATTTATAAAAAATGTCAATAGATGCGAGAATATCAGAAAAATCATAAATTTTTTGTAGTCGTCGTAATTTGATACTCACACAACGTCGAAAAACTCTGTCAACCTATTATGAAATGTGGAAATTATTTTTTTTGAAGTACACTCATCCTTTCAATTATGATGATGTTACACTAAAAGGGCCCAAAAAATAAAGCATATCCAAAAAAGTATAATTTTTTGGAGTCGTCGTAGTTTGCTGAAACGTACACAGTCGGAAAGCTCGATCTGTAATTTCAAATTTGAAAAATAGCTCTATGGATAATTTACGAAGTTGTTGCTATAAATACAGTAAGAAAAAATAAAGCATAGGCGAAAAACTATCAGTTTTTCGAACTTGTTATAATTTGATGAATTTTATACACCTTTAAAAAAATCTATTAGCATACTTTCATGAGTGATAAATCGATTTTTAGAATCCACACATGTTATTGAAGGTATAGGATGTTACGATAAAAAACTGCGAGAGAATCGAGCTAAACCAAAAAATAAATAATATTTCAAAGATATCGTAATTTGATAAATTATACGTCGCAGAAAATGTATATAAACTTATTTCACATCTGAAGAAGAATTGGTTGAAATTAAACTCCATCTTTGAATTATAAAGTATTTAAGAAAAAAAAAAGCACAACAATCGAGCATGACCTGTTAACCATAAATTCTCCATAGTTGTCATAATTTGATAAATTATACACTGTCAAAGAGCTCTATAAAATTCCTTTCACATGTTACAAACAATTATTTCCAATTACACTCAATCTTTGAGTTATGAATATGTTTATAAAAAAAAGTCAATAGATGCGAGAATATCAGAAAAATCATAAATTTTTTGTAGTCGTCGTAATTTTGATTTTCACACAACGTCGAAAAACTCTGTCAACTATTATGAAATGTGGAAATTATTTTTTTTGAAGTACACTCATCCTTTAAATTATGATGATGTTACAGTAAAAGGGCCCAAAAAATAAAGCATATCCAAAAAAGTATAATTTTTTGGAGTCGTCGTAGTTTGCTGAAACGTACACAGTCGGAAAGCTCGATCTGTAATTTCAAATTTGAAAAATAGTTCTATGTATAATTTACGAAGGTGTTGCTCTAAATACAGTTCGAAAAAATAATGCATAGGCGAAAAACTATCAGTTTTTTGAACTTGCCATAATTTGATGAATTATACACCGTCAAAAAAATCTATTAGCATACTTTCACGAGTGATAAATCGATTTTTAGAATCCACACATGTTATTGAAAGTATAGGATGTTACGATAAAAAACTGCGAGAGAATCGAGCTAAACCAAAAAATAAATAATATTTCGAAGATTTCGTAATTTGATAAATTATACGTCGCAGAAAATGTTTATAAACTTATTTCACATCTGAAGAAGAATTGGTTGAAATTAAACTCCATCTTTGAATTATAAAGTATTTAAGAAAAAAAAAAGCACAACAATCGAGCATGACCTGTTAACCATAAATTCTCCATAGTTGTCATAATTTGATAAATTATACACTGTCAAAGAGCTCTATAAAATTACTTTCACATGTTACAAACAATTATTTCCAATTACACTCAATCTTTGAGTTATGAATATGTTTATAAAAAAAGTCAATAGATGCGAGAATATCAGAAAAATCATAAATTTTTTGTAGTCGTCGTAATTTGATACTCACACAACGTCGAAAAACTCTGTCAACCTATTATGAAATGTGGAAATTATTTTTTTTTAAGTACACTCATCCTTTAAATTATGATGATGTTACAGTAAAAGGGCCCAAAAAATAAAGCATATCCAAAAAAGTATAATTTTTTGGAGTCGTCGTAGTTTGCTGAAACGTACACAGTCGGAAAGCTCGATCTGTAATTTCAAATTTGAAAAATATTTCTATGGATAATTTACGAAGTTGTTGCTATAAATACAGTAAGAAAAAATAAAGCATAGGCGAAAAACTATCAGTTTTTCGAACTTGTTATAATTTGATGAATTTATACACCTTTAAAAAAATCTATTAGCATACTTTCATGAGTGATAAATCGATTTTTAGAATCCACACATGTTATTGAAGGTATAGGATGTTACGATAAAAAACTGCGAGAGAATCGAGCTAAACCAAAAAATAAATAATATTTCAAAGATATCGTAATTTGATAAATTATACGTCGCAGAAAATGTATATAAACTTATTTCACATCTGAAGAAGAATTGGTTGAAATTAAACTCCATCTTTGAATTATAAAGTATTTAAGAAAAAAAAAGCACAACAATCGAGCATGACCTGTTAACCATAAATTCTCCATAGTTGTCATAATTTGATAAATTATACACTGTCAAAGAGCTCTATAAAATTCCTTTCACATGTTACAAACAATTATTTCCAATTACACTCAATCTTTGAGTTATGAATATGCTTATAAAAAAAGTCAATAGATGCGAGAATATCAGAAAAATCATAAATTTTTTGTAGTCGTCGTAATTTGATACTCACACAACGTCGAAAAACTCTGTCAACTATTATGAAATGTGGAAATTATTTTTTTTGAAGTACACTCATCCTTTAAATTATGATGATGTTACAGTAAAAGGGCCCAAAAAATAAAGCATATCCAAAAAAGTATAATTTTTTGGAGTCGTCGTAGTTTGCTGAAACGTACACAGTCGGAAAGCTCGATCTGTAATTTCAAATTTGAAAAATAGTTCTATGGATAATTTACGAAGTTGTTGCTATAAATACAGTAAGAAAAAATAAAGCATAGGCGAAAAACTATCAGTTTTTCGAACTTGTTATAATTTGATGAATTTATACACCTTTAAAAAAATCTATTAGCATACTTTCATGAGTGATAAATCGATTTTTAGAATCCACACATGTTATTGAAGGTATAGGATGTTACGATAAAAAACTGCGAGAGAATCGAGCTAAACCAAAAAATAAATAATATTTCAAAGATATCGTAATTTGATAAATTATACGTCGCAGAAAATGTATATAAACTTATTTCACATCTGAAGAAGAATTGGTTGAAATTAAACTCCATCTTTGAATTATAAAGTATTTAAGAAAAAAAAAAGCACAACAATCGAGCATGACCTGTTAACCATAAATTCTCCATAGTTCTCATAATTTGATAAATTATACACTGTCAAATTGCTCTATAAAATTCCTTTCACATGTTACAAACAATTATTTCCAATTACACTCAATCTTTGAGTTATGAATATGTTTATAAAAAAAGTCAATAGATGCGAGAATATCAGAAAAATCATAAATTTTTTGTAGTCGTCGTAATTTGATACTCACACAACGTCGAAAAACTCTGTCAACTATTATGAAATGTGGAAATTATTTTTTTTTAAGTACACTCATCCTTTAAATTATGATGATGTTACAGTAAAAGGGCCCAAAAAATAAAGCATATCCAAAAAAGTATAATTTTTTGGAGTCGTCGTAGTTTGCTGAAACGTACACAGTCGAAAAGCTCGATCTGTAATTTCAAATTTGAAAAATAGTTCTATGAATAATTTACGAAGGTGTTGCTCTGAATACAGTTCGAAAAAATAATGCATAGGCGAAAAACTATCAGTTTTTTGAACTTGCCATAATTTGATGAATTATACACCGTCAAAAAAATCTATTAGCATACTTTCACGAGTGATAAATCGATTTTTAGAATCCACACATGTTATTGAAGGTATAGGATGTTACGATAAAAAACTGCGAGAGAATCGAGCTAAACCAAAAAATAAATAATATTTCGAAGATATCGTAATTTGATAAATTATACGTCGCAGAAAATGTTTATAAACTTATTTCACATCTGAAGAAGAATTGGTTGAAATTAAACTCCACCTTTGAATTATAAAGTATTTGAGAAAAAAAAAAGCACAACAATCGAGCATGACCTGTTAACCATAAATTCTCCATAGTTGTCATAATTTGATAAATTATACACTGTCAAAGAGCTCTATAAAATTACTTTCACATGTTACAAACAATTATTTCCAATTACACTCAATCTTTGAGTTATGAATATGTTTATAAAAAAAGTCAATAGATGCGAGAATATCAGAAAAATCATAAATTTTTTGTAGTCGTCGTAATTTGATACTCACACAACGTCGAAAAACTCTGTCAACCTATTATGAAATGTGGAAATTATTTTTTTTGAAGTACACTCATCCTTTAAATTATGATGATGTTACAGTAAAAGGGCCCAAAAAATAAAGCATATCCAAAAAAGTGTAATTTTTTGGAGTCGTCGTAGTTTGCTGAAACGTACACAGTCGGAAAGCTCGATCTGTAATTTCAAATTTGAAAAATAGTTCTATGTATAATTTACGAAGGTGTTGCTCTAAATACAGTTCGAAAAAATAAAGCATAGGCGAAAAACTATCAGTTTTTTGAACTTGCCATAATTTGATGAATTATACACCGTCAAAAAATCTATTAGCATACTTTCACGAGGGATAAATCGATTTTTAGAATCCACACATGTTATTGATGGTATAGGTTGTTACGATAAAAAACTGCGAGAGAATAGAGCTAAACCAAAAAATATATAATATTTCGAAGATGTCGTAATTTGATAAATTATACGTCGCAGAAAATGTTTATAAACTTAGTTCACATCTGAAGAAAAATTGGTTGAAATTAAACTCCATCTTCGAATTATAAAGTATTTAAGAAAAAAAAAAGCACAACAATCAAGCATGACCTGTTAACCATAAATTCTCCATAGTTGTCATAATTTGATAAATTATACACTGTCAAAGAGCTCTATAAAATTACTTTCACATGTTACAAACAATTATTTCCAATTACACTCAATCTTTGAGTTATGAATATGTTTATAAAAAAAGTCAATAGATGCGAGAATATCAGAAAAATCATAAATTTTTTGTAGTCGTCGTAATTTGATACTCACACAACGTCGAAAAACTCTGTCAACCTATTATGAAATGTGGAAATTATTTTTTTTGAAGTACACTCATCCTTTAAATTATGATGATGTTACAGTAAAAGGGCCCAAAAAATAAAGCATATCCAAAAAAGTGTAATTTTTTGGAGTCGTCGTAGTTTGCTGAAACGTACACAGTCGGAAAGCTCGATCTGTAATTTCAAATTTGAAAAATAGTTCTATGTATAATTTACGAAGGTGTTGCTCTAAATACAGTTCGAAAAAATAATGCATAGGCGAAAAACTATCAGTTTTTTGAACTTGCCATAATTTGATGAATTATACACCGTCAAAAAATCTATTAGCATACTTTCACGAGGGATAAATCGATTTTTAGAATCCACACATGTTATTGATGGTATAGGTTGTTACGATAAAAAACTGCGAGAGAATAGAGCTAAACCAAAAAAAAAATATATAATATTTCGAAGATGTCGTAATTTGATAAATTATACGTCGCAGAAAATGTTTATAAACTTAGTTCACATCTGAAGAAAAATTGGTTGAAATTAAACTCCATCTTCGAATTATAAAGTATTTAAGAAAAAAAAAAGCACAACAATCAAGCATGACCTGTTAACCATAAATTCTCCATAGTTGTCATAATTTGATAAATTACACACTGTCAAAAAGCTCTATAAAATTACTTTCACATGTTACAAACAATTATTTTCAATTACACTCATTCTTTGAGTTATGAATATATTTATAAAAAATGTCAATAGATGCGAGAATATCAGAAAAATCATAAATTTTTTGTAGTCGTCGTAATTTGATACTCACACAACGTCGAAAAACTCTGTCAACCTATTATGAAATGTGGAAATTATTTTTTTTGAAGTACACTCATCCTTTAAATTATGATGATGTTACAGTAAAAGGGCCCAAAAAATAAAGCATATCCAAAAAAGTATAATTTTTTGGAGTCGTCGTAGTTTGCTGAAACGTACACAGTCGGAAAGCTCGATCTGTAATTTCAAATTTGAAAAATAGTTCTATGGATAATTTACGAAGTTGTTGCTATAAATACAGTAAGAAAAAATAAAGCATAGGCGAAAAAATATCAGTTTTTCAACTTGTTATAATTTGATGAATTTATACACCTTTAAAAAAATCTATTAGCATACTTTCATGAGTGATAAATCGATTTTTAGAATCCACACATGTTATTGAAGGTATAGGATGTTACGATAAAAAACTGCGAGAGAATCGAGCTAAACCAAAAAATAAATAATATTTCGAAGATATCGTAATTTGATAAATTATACGTCGCAGAAAATGTTTATAAACTTATTTCACATCTGAAGAAGAATTGGTTGAAATTAAACTCCACCTTTGAATTATAAAGTATTTAAGAAAAAAAAAAAGCACAACAATCGAGCATGACCTGTTAACCATAAATTCTCCATAGTTGTCATAATTTGGTAAATTATACACTGTCAAAGAGCTCTATAAAATTACTTTCACATGTTACAAACAATTATTTCCAATTACACTCAATCTTTGAGTTATGAATATGTTTATAAAAAAAGTCAATAGATGCGAGAATATCAGAAAAATCATAAATTTTTTGTAGTCGTCGTAATTTGATACTCACACAACGTCGAAAAACTCTGTCAACCTATTATGAAATGTGGAAATTATTTTTTTTGAAGTACACTCATCCTTTAAATTATGATGATGTTACAGTAAAAGGGCCCAAAAAATAAAGCATATCCAAAAAAGTATAATTTTTTGGAGTCGTCGTAGTTTGCTGAAACGTACACAGTCGGAAAGCTCGATCTGTAATTTCAAATTTGAAAAATAGTTCTATGTATAATTTACGAAGGTGTTGCTCTAAATACAGTTCGAAAAAATAATGAATAGGCGAAAAACTATCAGTTTTTTGAACTTGCCATAATTTGATGAATTACACACCGTAAAAAAAATCTATTTGCATACTTTCACGAGTGATAAATCGATTTTTAGAATCCACACATGTTATTGATGGTATAGGTTGTTACGATAAAAAACTGCGAGAGAATAGAGCTAAACCAAAAAATATATAATATTTCGAAGATGTCGTAATTTGATAAATTATACGTCGCAGAAAATGTTAATAAACTTAGTTCACATCTGAAGAAGAATTGGATGAAATTAAACTCCATCTTTGAATTATAAAGTATTTAAGGAAAAAAAAAAAAAAAGCACAACAATCGAGCATGACCTGTTAACCATAAATTCTCCATAGTTGTCATAATTTGATAAATTATACACTGTCAAAGAGCTCTATAAAATTACTTTCACATGTTACAAACAATTATTTCCAATTACACTCAATCTTTGAGTTATGAATATGTTTATAAAAAAAGTCAATAGATGCGAGAATATCAGAAAAATCATAAATTTTTTGTAGTCGTCGTAATTTGATACTCACACAACGTCGAAAAACTCTGTCAACCTATTATGAAATGTGGAAATTATTTTTTTTGAAGTACACTCATCCTTTAAATTATGACGATGTTACAGTAAAAGGGCCCAAAAAATAAAGCATATCCAAAAAAGTATAATTTTTTGGAGTCGTCGTAGTTTGCTGAAACGTACACAGTCGGAAAGCTCGAGATGTAATTTCAAATTTGAAAAATAGTTCTATGTATAATTTACGAAGGTGTTGCTCTAAATACAGTTCGAAAAAATAATGCATAGGCGAAAAACTATTAGTTTTTTGAACTTGCCATAATTTGATGAATTATACACCGTCAAAAAAATCTATTAGCATACTTTCACGAGTGATATCGATTTTTAGAATCCACACATGTTATTGATGGTAGAGGTTGTTACGATAAAAAAACTGCGAGAGAATAGAGCTAAACCAAAAAATATATATAATATTTCGAAGATGTCGTAATTTGATAAATTATACGTCGCAGAAAATGTTTATAAACTTAGTTCACATCTGAAGAAGAATTGGTTGAAATTAAACTCCATCTTTGAATTATAAAGTATTTAAGAAAAAAAAAGCACAACAATCGAGCATGACCTGTTAACCATAAATTCTCCATAGTTGTCATAATTTGATAAATTATACACTGTCAAAAAGCACTATAAAATTACTTTCACATGTTACAAACAATTATTTGCAATTACACTCATTTTTTGAGTTATGAATATATTTATAAAAAAAATGTTAATAGATGCGAGAATAAAAGAAAAAATCATAAATTTTTTGTAGTCGTCGTAATTTGATACTCACAAAACGTCGAAAGACTCTGTCAACCTATTACGAAATGTGGATATTATTTTTTTGAAGTACACTCATCCTTTAAATTATGATGATGTTACAGTAAAATGTCCCAATAAATAAAGCATATCCCAAAAAGTATAATTTTTTTGGAGCTGTCGTAGTTCGCTGAAACGTACACAGTCTGAAAGCTCGATCTGTAATTTCAAATTTGAAAAATAGTTCTATGTATAATTTACGAAGTTGTTGCGATAAAATACAGTTCGAAAAAAAATAATGCATAGGCGAAAAACTATCCGTTTTTCGAACTTGTCATAATTTGATGAATTATACACCGTTAAAAAAATCTATTAGCATACTTTCATGAGTGATAAATCGATTTTTAGAATCCACACATGTTATTGAAGGTATAGGTTGTTACGATAAAAAACTGCGAGAGAATCGAGTTAAATCAAAAAACAAATAATATTTCGAAGATGTCGTAATTTGACAAATTATACGTCGCAGAAAATGTTTATAAACTTATTTCACATATGAAAAAGGGTTGTTTGTAATTAAACTCGATCTTTGAATTATAAAGTATTTAAGAAAAAAACAAAAAGAACAACAATCGTGCATGACCTGTTAAACATAAATTCTCCATAGTTGTCATAATTTGATAAATTATACACTGTCAAAGAGCTCTATAAAATTACTTTCACATGTTACAAACAATTATATCCAATTACACTCATTCTTTGAGTTATGAATATGTTTATAAAAGAAGTCAATAGATGCGAGAATAACAGAAAAATCATAATTTTTTTGTAGTCGTCGTAATTTGATACTCACACAACGTCGAAAGACTCTGTCAACCTATTATGAAATGTGGATATTATTTTTTTGAAGTACACTCATCCTTTAAATTATGATGATGTTACAGTAAAAGGGCCCAAAAAATAAAGCATATCCAAAAATGTATAATTTTTTGGAGTCGTCGTAGTTTACTGAAACGTACACAGTCGGAAAGCTCGATCTGTAATTTCAAGTTTTAAAAATAGTTCTATGTATAATATACGAAGTTGTTGCTATAAATACAGTTCGAAAAAAAATGCATAGGAGAAAAACTATCCGTTTTTCGAACTTGTCATAATTTGATGAATTATACACCGTTAAAAAAAATCTATTTGCATACTTTCATGAGTGATAAATCGATTTTTTAGAATCCACACACGTTATTAAAGGTATAGGTTGTTACGATAAAAAACTGCGAGAGAATCGAGTTAAATCAAAAAACAAATAATATTTCGAAGATGTCGTAATTTGATAAATTATACGTCGCAGAAAATGTTTATAAACTTATTTCACATATGAAAAAAGGGTTATTTGTAATTAAACTCGATCTTTGAATTATAAAGTATTTACGAAAAAAACAAAAAGCACAACAATCGAGCATGACCTGTTAACCATAAATTCTCCATAGTTGTCATAATTTGATAAATTATATACTGTCAAAGAGCTCTATAAAATTACTTTCACATGTTACAAACAATTATATCCAATTACACTAATTCTTTGAGTTATGAATATGTTTATAAAAAAAGTCAATCGATGCGAGAATAACAGAAAAATCATAAATTTTTTGTAGTCGTCGTAATTTGATACTCACACAACGTCGAAAGACTCTGTCAACCTATTATGAAATGTGGATATTATTTTTTTGAAGTACACTCATCCTTTAAATTATGATGATGTTACAGTAAAAGGGCCCAAAAAATAAAGCATATCCAAAAATGTATAATTTTTTGGAGTCGTCGTAGTTTGCTGAAACGTACACAGTCGGAAAGCTCGATCTGTAATTTCAAGTTTTAAAAATAGTTCTATGTTATAATTTGATGAATTATACACCATCAAAAAAATCTATTAGCATACTTTCACGAGTGATAAATCGATTTTTAGAATCCACACATGTTATTGAAGGTATCGGTTGTTAGGATAAAAAACTGCGAGAGAATCGAGCTAAACCAAAAAAACAAATAATATTTCGAAGATGTCGTAATTTGATTAATTATACGTCGCAGAAAATGTTTATAAACTTATTTCACATCTGAAGAAGAATTGGTTGAAATTAAACTCCATCTTTGAATTATAAAGTATTTAAGAAAAAACAAAAAGCACAACAATCGAGCATGACCTGTAACCTTAAATTCTCCATAGTTGTCATAATTTGATAAATTATACACTGTCAAAGAGCTCTATAAAATTACTTTCACATGTTACAAACAATTATTTCCAATTACACTCATTCTTTGAGTTATGAATATTTTTATAAAAAAAGTCAATAGATGCGAGAATATCAGAAAAATCATAAATTTTTTGTAGTCGTCGTCATTTGATACTCACACAACGTCGAAAGACTCTGTCAACCTATAATGAAATGTTTATATTATTTTTTTGAAGTACATTCATCCTTTAAATTATGATGATGTTACAGTAAAAGGTCCCAATAAATAAAGCATATGCCAGAAAATATAATTTTTTTGGAGTCGTCGTAGTTTGCTGAAACGTACACAGTCGGAAAGCGCTATCTATAATTTCAAATTTGAAAAATAGTTCTATGTATAATTTACGAAGTTGTTGCTATAAATACAGTTCGAAAAAATAATGAATAGGCGAAAAACTATCCGTTTTTCGAAATTGCCATAATTTGATGAATTATACACCGTCATAAAAATCTATTAGCATACTTTCACGAGTGATAAATCGATTTTTAGAATCCACACATGTTATTGAAGGTATAGGTTGTTACGATAAAAAACTGCGAGAGAATAGAGCCAAACCAAAAAAACAAATAATATTTCGAAGATGTCGTAATTTGATAAATTATACGTCGCAGAAAATGTTTATAAACTTATTTCACATCTCAAGAAGAATTGGTTGAAATTAAACTCCATCTTTGAATTATAAATTATTTAAGGAAAAAAAAAGCACAACAATCGAGCATGACCTGTTAACCATAAATTCTCCATAATTGTCATAATTTGATAAATTATACACTGTCAAAGAGCTCTATAAAATTACTTTCACATGTTACAAACAATTATTTCCAATTACACTCATTCTTTGAGTTATGAATATGTTTATAAAAAAAGTCAATAGATGCGAGAATATCAGAAAAATAATAAATTTTTTGTAGTCGTCGTCATTTGATACTCACACAACGTCGAAAGACTCTGTCAACCTATTATGAAATATGATATTATTTTTTTGAAGTGTACTCATCCTTTAAATTATGATGAGGTTACACTAAAAGGTCCCACAAAATAAAGCATATCCCAAAAAGAATAATTTTTTGGAGCCGTCGTAGTTTGCTGAAACGTACACAGTCGGAAAGCTCGATCTGTAATTTCAAATTTGAAAAATAGTTCTATGTATAATTTACGAAGTTGTTGCTCTAAATACAGTTCGAAAAAATAATGCATAGGCGAAAAACTATCCGTTTTTCGAACTTGCCATAATTTGATGAATTATACACCGTCAAAAAATCTATTAGCATACTTTCACGAGTGATAAATCAATTTTTAGAATCCACACATGTTATTGAAGGTATAGGTTGTTACGATAAAAAACTGCGAGAGAATAGAGCCAAACCAAAAAAAATATATAATATTTCGAAGATGTCGTAATTTGATAAATTATACGTCGCAGAAAATGTTTATAAACTTATTTCACATCTGAAAAAGAATTGGTTGAAATTAAACTCCATCTTTGAATTATAAAGTATTTAAGAAAAAAAAAAAGCACAACAATCGAGCATGACCTGTTAACCATAAATTCTCCATAGCTGTCATAATTTGATAAATTATACACTGTCAAAGAGCTCTATAAAATTACTTTCACATGTTACAAACAATTATTTCCAATTACACTCATTCTTTGAGTTATGAATATGTTTATAAAAAAAGTCAATAGTGGGAGAATATCAGAAAAATCATAAACTTTTTGTAGTCGTCGTAATTTGATACTCACACAACGTCGAAAGACTCTTTCTACCTATTGAAATGTGGATATTATTTTTTTGAAGTACAGTCATCCTTTAAATTATGATGATGTTACAGTTAAAGGGCCCACAAAATAAAGCATATCCCAAAAAGTATAATTTTCTGGAGTCGTCGTAGTTTGCTGAAACGTACACAGTCGGAAACTCGATTTTTAATTTCAAATTTGAAAAATAGTTCTATGTATAATTTACGAAGTTGTTGTTATAAATACAGTTCGAAAAAATGACGCATAGGAGAAAAACTATCCGTTTTTCGAACTTGTCATAATTTGATGAATTATACACCGTCAAAAATCTATAAGCATACTTTCATGAGTGATAAATCGGTTTTTAGAATCCACACATGTTATTGAAGGTATAGGTTGTTTCGATAAAAAATGGCAAGAGAGTCGAGGTAAACCAAACAACAAATAATATTTCGAAGATGTTGTAATTTGATAAATTATACGTCGCAAAATATGTTTATAAACTTATTTCACATCAGAAGAAGGGTTGGTTGAAATTAAACTCGATCTTTGCACTTAAAGTATTTTAGAAAAAAACAAAAGCACAACAATCGAGCATGACCCGTTAACCATCAATTCTCCATAGTTGTCATAATTTGATAAATTATACACTGTCAAAAAGATCTATAAAATTACTTTCACATGTTACAAACAATTATTTCCAATTACACACATTCTTCGAGGTTTGAATATGTTTACAAAAAAAGTCAATAGATGCGAGAATAACTGAAAAATCATAAATTTTTTGCCGTCGTCGTAATTTGATACTCACAGAACATCGAAAGACTCTGTCAACCGATTATGAAATGTGGACATTATTTTTTTGAAGTACACTCATCCCTTAAATTATGATGATGTTACAGTAAAAGGGCCCCAAAAATAAAGCATATCCCAAAAAGTATAATTTTCTGGAGTCGTCGTAGTTTGGTGAAACGTACACAGTCGGAAAGCTCGATCTGTAATTTCAAATTTGAAAAATAGTTCTATGTATAATTTACGAAGTTGTTGCTATAGATACAGTTAGAAAAAATGATGCATAGGCGAAAAACTATCCGTTTTTCGAACTTTTCATAATTTGATGGATTATACACCGTCTAAAAAATCTAATAGCATACTTTCATGAGTGATAAATCGATTTTTAGAATCCACACATGTTATTGAAGGTAAAGGTTGTTACGAGAAAAAACTGCGAGAGAATCGAGCTAAACCAAAAAACAAATAATATTTCGAAGATGTCGTAATTTGATAAATTATACGTCGCAGAAAATGTTTATAAACTTATTTCACATCTGAAGAAGGGTTGGTTGAAATTAAACTCGATCATTGAATTATAAAGTATTTAAGAAAAAAAACAAAAAGCACAACAATCGAGCATGACCTGTTAACCATCAATTCTCCGTATTTGTCAAAATTTGATAAATTATACACTGTCAAAAAACTCTATAAAATTACTTTAACATGTTACAAAAAATTATTTCCAATTACACACATTCTTTGTGTTATGAATATGTTTATAAAAAAAGTCAATAGGTGCGAGAATATCAGAAAAATCATAAATTTTTTGTATTCGTCGTAATTTAATACTCACACAACGTCGAAAGACTCTTTCTACCTATTATGAAATGTGGATATTATTTTTTTAAAGTACAGTCATCCTTTAAATTATGATGATGTTACAGTAAAAGGGCCCAAAAAATAAAGCATATCCCAAAAAGTATAATTTTTTGGAGTCGTCGTAGTTTGCTGAAACGTACATAGTCGGAGAGCTTGATCTGTAATTTCAAATTTGAAAAATAGTTCTACGTATAATTTACGAAGTTGTTGCTATAAATACAGTTCGAAAAAATGATGCATAGGCGAAAAAACTATCCGTTTTTCGAACTTTTCATAATTTGATGAAATTATAAACCGTCTAAAAAATCTAATAGCATACTTTCGTGAGTGATAAATCGATTTTTAGAATCCACACATGTTATTGAAGGTATAGGTTGTTACGATAAAAAACTGCGAGAGAATCGAGCTAAACCAAAAAAAACAAATAATATTTCGAAGATGTCGTAATTTGATAAATTATACGTCGCAGAAAATGTTTATAAACTTATTTCACATCTGAAGAAGGGTTGGTTGAAATTAAACTCGATCATTGAATTAAAAAGTATTTACGAAAAAAACAAAAGGCACAACAATCGAGCATGACTTGTTAACCATCAATTCTCCATATTTGTCAAAATTTGATAAATTCTACACTGTCAAAAAGCTCTATAAAATTACTTTAACATGTTACAAAAAATTATTTCCAATTACACACATTCTTTGTGTTATAAATATGTTTATAAAAAAAGTCAATGGGTGCGAGAATAACAGAAAAATCATAAATTTTTGGTAGTCGTCGTAATTTAATACTCACACAACGTCGAAAGACTCTTTCTACCTATTATGAAATGTGGATATTATTTTTTTGAACTACAGTCATCCTTTAAATTATGATGATATTACAGTAAAAGGGCCCCAAAAAATAAAGCATATCCCAAAAAGTGTAATTTTTTGGAGTCGTCGTAGTTTGCTGAAACGTACATAGTCGAAAAGCTCGATCTGTAATTTCAAATTTGAAAAATAGTTCTATGTATAATTTACGAAGTTGTTGCTATAAATACAGTTCGAAAAAATGATGCATAGGGAAAAAAACTATCCGTTTTTCGAACTTTTCATAATTTGATGAATTATACACCGTCTAAAAAATCTAATAGCATACTTTCGTGAGTGATAAATCGATTTTTTAGAATCCACACATGTTATTGAAGGTATAGGTTGTTACGATAAAAAAACTGCGAGAGAATCGAGCTAAACCAAAAAACAAATAATAATATTTCGAAGATGTCGTAATTTGATAAATTATACGTCGCAGAAAATTTTTAAAAACTTATTTCACATCTGAAGAAGGGTTGGTTGAAATTAAACTCGATCATTGAATTAAAAAGTATTTACGAAAAAAACAAAAGGCACAACAATCGAGCATGACCTGTTAACCATCAATTCTCCGTATTTGTCAAAATTTGATAAATTATACACTGTCAAAAAACTCTATAAAATTACTTTAACATGTTACAAAAAATTATTTCCAATTACACACATTCTTTGTGTTATAAATATGTTTATAAAAAAAGTCAATGGGAGCGAGAATAACAGAAAAATCATAAATTTTTTGTATTCGTCGTAATTTAATACTCACACAACGTCGAAAGACTCTTTCTACCTATTATGAAATGTGGATATTATTTTTTTAAAGTACAGTCATCCTTTAAATTATGATGATGTTACAGTAAAAGGGCCCAAAAAATAAAGCATATCCCAAAAAGTATAATTTTTTAGAGTCGTCGTAGTTTGCTGAAACGTACATAGTCGGAGAGCTTGATCTGTAATTTCAAATTTGAAAAATAGTTCTATGTATAATTTACGAAGTTGTTGCTATAAATACAGTTCGAAAAAATGATGCATAGGCGAAAAACTATCCGTTTTTCGAACTTTTCATAATTTGATGAATTATAAACCGTCTAAAAAATCTAATAGCATACTTTCGTGAGTGATAAATCGATTTTTAGAATCCACACATGTTATTGAAGGTATAGGTTGTTACGATAAAAAACTGCGAGAGAATCGAGCTAAACCAAAAAACAAATAATATTTCGAAGATGTCGTAATTTGATAAATTATACATCGCAGAAAATGTTTATAAACTTATTTCACATCTGAAGAAGGGTTGGTTGAAATTAAACTCGATCATTGAATTAAAAAGTATTTACGAAAAAAACAAAAGGCACAACAATCGAGCATGACTTGTTAACCATCAATTCTCCATATTTGTCAAAATTTGATAAATTCTACACTGTCAAAAAGCTCTATAAAATTACTTTAACATGTTACAAAAAATTATTTCCAATTACACACATTCTTTGTGTTATAAATATGTTTATAAAAAAAGTCAATGGGTGCGAGAATAACAGAAAAATCATAAATTTTTGGTAGTCGTCGTAATTTAATACTCACACAACGTCGAAAGACTCTTTCTACCTATTATGAAATGTGGATATTATTTTTTTGAACTACAGTCATCCTTTAAATTATGATGATATTACAGTAAAAGGGCCCCAAAAAATAAAGCATATCCCAAAAAGTGTAATTTTTTGGAGTCGTCGTAGTTTGCTGAAACGTACATAGTCGAAAAGCTCGATCTGTAATTTCAAATTTGAAAAATAGTTCTATGTATAATTTACGAAGTTGTTGCTATAAATACAGTTCGAAAAAATGATGCATAGGCGAAAAACTATCCGTTTTTCGAACTTTTCATAATTTGATGAATTATACACCGTCTAAAAAATCTAATAGCATACTTTCGTGAGTGATAAATCGATTTTTAGAATCCACACATGTTATTGAAGGTATAGGTTGTTACGATAAAAAACTGCGAGAGAATCGAGCTAAACCAAAAAACAAAAAATATTTCGAAGATGTCGTAATTTGATAAATTATACGTCGCAGAAAATTTTTATAAACTTATTTCACATCTGAAGAAGGGTTGGTTGAAATTAAACTCGATCATTGAATTAAAAAGTATTTACGAAAAAAACAAAAGGCAAAACAATCGAGCATGACCTGTTAACCATCAATTCTCCGTATTTGTCAAAATTTGATAAATTATACACTGTCAAAAAACTCTATAAAATTACTTTAACATGTTACAAAAAATTATTTCCAATTACACACATTCTTTGTGTTATAAATATGTTTATAAAAAAAGTCAATGGGAGCGAGAATAACAGAAAAATCATAAATTTTTTGTATTCGTCGTAATTTAATACTCACACAACGTCGAAAGACTCTTTCTACCTATTATGAAATGTGGATATTATTTTTTTAAAGTACAGTCATCCTTTAAATTATGATGATGTTACAGTAAAAGGGCCCAAAAAATAAAGCATATCCCAAAAAGTATAATTTTTTAGAGTCGTCGTAGTTTGCTGAAACGTACATAGTCGGAGAGCTTGATCTGTAATTTCAAATTTGAAAAATAGTTCTACGTATAATTTACGAAGTTGTTGCTATAAATACAGTTCGAAAAAATGATGCATAGGCGAAAAACTATCCGTTTTTCGAACTTTTCATAATTTGATGAATTATAAACCGTCTAAAAAATCTAATAGCATACTTTCGTGAGTGATAAATCGATTTTTAGAATCCACACATGTTATTGAAGGTATAGGTTGTTACGATAAAAAACTGCGAGAGAATCGAGCTAAACCAAAAAACAAATAATATTTCGAAGATGTCGTAAATTTGATAAATTATACGTCGCAGAAAATGTTTATAAACTTATTTCACATCTGAAGAAGGGTTGGTTGAAATTAAACTCGATCAAAGAATTATAAAGTATTTAAGAAAAAAAACAAAAAAACACAACAATCGAGCATGACTTGTTAACCATCAATTCTCCATATTTGTCAAAATTTGATAAATTCTACACTGTCAAAAAACTCTATAAAATTACTTTAACATGTTACAAACAATTATTTCCAATTACACACATTCTTTGTGTTATGAATATGTTTATAAAAAAGTCAATAGGTGCGAGAATATCAGAAAAATCATAAATTTTTTGTATTCGTCGTAATTTAATACTCACACAACGTCGAAAGACTCTTTCTACCTATTATGAAATGTGGATATTATTTTTTTAAAGTACAGTCATCCTTTAAATTATGATGATGTTACAGTAAAAGGGCCCAAAAAATAAAGCATATCCCAAAAAGTATAATTTTTTAGAGTCGTCGTAGTTTGCTGAAACGTACATAGTCGGAGAGCTTGATCTGTAATTTCAAATTTGAAAAATAGTTCTACGTATAATTTACGAAGTTGTTGCTATAAATACAGTTCGAAAAAATGATGCATAGGCGAAAAACTATCCGTTTTTCGAACTTTTCATAATTTGATGAATTATAAACCGTCTAAAAAATCTAATAGCATACTTTCGTGAGTGATAAATCGATTTTTAGAATCCACACATGTTATTGAAGGTATAGGTTGTTACGATAAAAAAACTGCGAGAGAATCGAGCTAAACCAAAAAACAAATAATATTTCGAAGATGTCGTAATTTGATAAAATTATACGTCGCAGAAAATGTTTATAAACTTATTTCACATCTGAAGAAGGGTTGGTTGAAATTAAAACTCGATCATTGAATTAAAAAGTATTTACGAAAAAAACAAAAGGCACAACAATCGAGCATGACTTGTTAACCATCAATTCTCCATATTTGTCAAAATTTGATAAATTCTACACTGTCAAAAAGCTCTATAAAATTACTTTAACATGTTACAAAAAATTATTTCCAATTACACACATTCTTTGTGTTATAAATATGTTTATAAAAAAAAGTCAATGGGTGCGAGAATAACAGAAAAATCATAAAATTTTTGGTAGTCGTCGTAATTTAATACTCACACAACGTCGAAAGACTCTTTCTACCTATTATGAAATGTGGATATTATTTTTTTGAACTACAGTCATCCTTTAAATTATGATGATATTACAGTAAAAGGGCCCAAAAAATAAAGCATATCCCAAAAAGTGTAATTTTTTGGAGTCGTCGTAGTTTGCTGAAACGTACATAGTCGAAAAGCTCGATCTGTAATTTCAAATTTGAAAAATAGTTCTATGTATAATTTACGAAGTTGTTGCTATAAATACAGTTCGAAAAAATGATGCATAGGCGAAAAACTATCCGTTTTTTCGAACTTTTCATAATTTGATGAATTATACACCGTCTAAAAAATCAAATAGCATACTTTCGTGAGTGATAAATCGATTTTTAGAATCCACACATGTTATTGAAGGTATAGGTTGTTACGATAAAAAACTGCGAGAGAATCGAGCTAAACCAAAAAAACAAATAATATTTCGAAGATGTCGTAATTTGATAAATTATACGTCGCAGAAAATTTTTATAAACTTATTTCACATCTGAAGAAGGGTTGGTTGAAATTAAACTCGATCATTGAATTAAAAAGTATTTACGAAAAAAACAATAGGCACAACAATCGAGCATGACCTGTTAACCATCAATTCTCCGTATTTGTCAAAATTTGATAAATTATACACTGTCAAAAAACTCTATAAAATTACTTTAACATGTTACAAAAAAAATTATTTCCAATTACACACATTCTTTGTGTTATAAATATGTTTATAAAAAAAGTCAATGGGAGCGAGAATAACAGAAAAATCATAAATTTTTTGTATTCGTCGTAATTTAATACTCACACAACGTCGAAAGACTCTTTCTACCTATTATGAAATGTGGATATTATTTTTTTAAAGTACAGTCATCCTTTAAATTATGATGATGTTACAGTAAAAAGGGCCCAAAAAATAAAGCATATCCCAAAAAGTATAATTTTTTAGAGTCGTCGTAGTTTGCTGAAACGTACATAGTCGGAGAGCTTGATCTGTAATTTCAAATTTGAAAAATAGTTCTACGTATAATTTACGAAGTTGTTGCTATAAATACAGTTCGAAAAAATGATGCATAGGCGAAAAACTATCCGTTTTTCGAACTTTTCATAATTTGATGAATTATAAACCGTCTAAAAAATCTAATAGCATACTTTCGTGAGTGATAAATCGATTTTTAGAATCCACACATGTTATTGAAGGTATAGGTTGTTACGATAAAAAACTGCGAGAGAATCGAGCTAAACCAAAAAAAACAAATAATATTTCGAAGATGTCGTAATTTGATAAATTATACGTCGCAGAAAATTTTTATAAACTTATTTCACATCTGAAGAAGGGTTGGTTGAAATTAAACTCGATCATTGAATTAAAAAGTATTTACGAAAAAAACAATAGGCACAACAATCGAGCATGACCTGTTAACCATCAATTCTCCGTATTTGTCAAAATTTGATAAATTATACACTGTCAAAAAACTCTATAAAATTACTTTAACATGTTACAAAAAAATTATTTCCAATTACACACATTCTTTGTGTTATAAATATGTTTATAAAAAAAGTCAATGGGAGCGAGAATAACAGAAAAATCATAAATTTTTTGTATTCGTCGTAATTTAATACTCACACAACGTCGAAAGACTCTTTCTACCTATTATGAAATGTGGATATTTATTTTTTAAAGTACAGTCATCCTTTAAATTATGATGATGTTACAGTAAAAGGGCCCAAAAAATAAAGCATATCCCAAAAAGTATAATTTTTTAGAGTCGTCGTAGTTTGCTGAAACGTACATAGTCGGAGAGCTTGATCTGTAATTTCAAATTTGAAAAATAGTTCTACGTATAATTTACGAAGTTGTTGCTATAAATACAGTTCGAAAAAATGATGCATAGGCGAAAAACTATCCGTTTTTCGAACTTTTCATAATTTGATGAATTATAAACCGTCTAAAAAATCTAATAGCATACTTTCGTGAGTGATAAATCGATTTTTAGAATCCACACATGTTATTGAAGGTATAGGTTGTTACGATAAAAAACTGCGAGAGAATCGAGCTAAACCAAAAAACAAATAATATTTCGAAGATGTCGTAATTTGATAAATTATACGTCGCAGAAAATGTTCATAAACTTATTTCACATCTGAAGAAGGGTTGGTTGAAATTAAACTCGATCAAAGAATTATAAAGTATTTAAGAAAAAAACAAAAAACACAACAATCGAGCATGACTTGTTAACCATCAATTCTCCATATTTGTCAAAATTTGATAAATTCTACACTGTCAAAAAACTCTATAAAATTACTTTAACATGTTACAAACAATTATTTCCAATTACACACATTCTTTGTGTTATGAATATGTTTATAAAAAAGTCAATAGGTGCGAGAATATCAGAAAAATCATAAATTTTTTGTATTCGTCGTAATTTAATACTCACACAACGTCGAAAGACTCTTTCTACCTATTATGAAATGTGGATATTATTTTTTTAAAGTACAGTCATCCTTTAAATTATGATGATGTTACAGTAAAAGGGCCCAAAAAATAAAGCATATCCCAAAAAGTATATTTTTTTTGGAGTCGTCGTAGTTTGCTGAAACGTACATAGTCGGAGAGCTTGATCTGTAATTTCAAATTTGAAAAATAGTTCTATGTATAATTTACGAAGTTGTTGCTATAAATACAGTTCGAAAAAATGATGCATAGGCGAAAAACTATCCGTTTTTCGAACTTTTCATAATTTGATGAATTATACACCGTCTAAAAAATCTAATAGCATACTTTCGTGAGTGATAAATCGATTTTTAGAATCCACACATGTTATTGAAGGTATAGGTTGTTACGATAAAAAACTGCGAGAGAATCGAGCTAAACCAAAAAACAAATAATATTTCGAAGATGTCGTAATTTGATAAATTATACGTCGCAGAAAATGTTTATAAACTTATTTCACATCTGAAGAAGGGTTGGTTGAAATTAAACTCGATCATTGAATTAAAAAGTATTTACGAAAAAAAAACAAAAGGCACAACAATCGAGCATGACTTGTTAACCATCAATTCTCCATATTTGTCAAAATTTGATAAATTCTACACTGTCAAAAAGCTCTATAAAATTACTTTAACATGTTACAAAAAATTATTTCCAATTACACACATTCTTTGTGTTATAAATATGTTTATAAAAAAAGTCAATGGGTGCGAGAATAACAGAAAAAATCATAAATTTTTGGTAGTCGTCGTAATTTAATACTCACACAACGTCGAAAGACTCTTTCTACCTATTATGAAATGTGGATATTATTTTTTTGAACTACAGTCATCCTTTAAATTATGATGATATTACAGTAAAAGGGCCCAAAAAATAAAGCATATCCCAAAAAGTGTAATTTTTTGGAGTCGTCGTAGTTTGCTGAAACGTACATAGTCGAAAAGCTCGATCTGTAATTTCAAATTTGAAAAATAGTTCTATGTATAATTTACGAAGTTGTTGCTATAAATACAGTTCGAAAAAATGATGCATAGGCGAAAAACTATCCGTTTTTCGAACTTTTCATAATTTGATGAATTATACACCGTCTAAAAAATCAAATAGCATACTTTCGTGAGTGATAAATCGATTTTTAGAATCCACACATGTTATTGAAGGTATAGGTTGTTACGATAAAAAACTGCGAGAGAATCGAGCTAAACCAAAAAACAAATAATATTTCGAAGATGTCGTAATTTGATAAATTATACGTCGCAGAAAATTTTTATAAACTTATTTCACATCTGAAGAAGGGTTGGTTGAAATTAAACTCGATCATTGAATTAAAAAGTATTTACGAAAAAAACAATAGGCACAACAATCGAGCATGACCTGTTAACCATCAATTCTCCGTATTTGTCAAAATTTGATAAATTATACACTGTCAAAAAACTCTATAAAATTACTTTAACATGTTACAAAAAATTATTTCCAATTACACACATTCTTTGTGTTATAAATATGTTTATAAAAAAAGTCAATGGGAGCGAGAATAACAGAAAAATCATAAATTTTTTGTATTCGTCGTAATTTAATACTCACACAACGTCGAAAGACTCTTTCTACCTATTATGAAATGTGGATATTATTTTTTTAAAGTACAGTCATCCTTTAAATTATGATGATGTTACAGTAAAAGGGCCCAAAAAATAAAGCATATCCCAAAAAGTATAATTTTTTAGAGTCGTCGTAGTTTGCTGAAACGTACATAGTCGGAGAGCTTGATCTGTAATTTCAAATTTGAAAAATAGTTCTACGTATAATTTACGAAGTTGTTGCTATAAATACAGTTCGAAAAAATGATGCATAGGCGAAAAACTATCCGTTTTTCGAACTTTTCATAATTTGATGAATTATAAACCGTCTAAAAAATCTAATAGCATACTTTCGTGAGTGATAAATCGATTTTTAGAATCCACACATGTTATTGAAGGTATAGGTTGTTACGATAAAAAACTGCGAGAGAATCGAGCTAAACCAAAAAAACAAATAAATATTTCGAAGATGTCGTAATTTGATAAATTATACGTCGCAGAAAATTTTTATAAACTTATTTCACATCTGAAGAAGGGTTGGTTGAAATTAAACTCGATCATTGAATTAAAAAGTATTTACGAAAAAAAAAAAAACAATAGGCACAACAATCGAGCATGACCTGTTAACCATCAATTCTCCGTATTTGTCAAAATTTGATAAATTATACACTGTCAAAAAACTCTATAAAATTACTTTAACATGTTACAAAAAATTATTTCCAATTACACACATTCTTTGTGTTATAAAATATGTTTATAAAAAAAGTCAATGGGAGCGAGAATAACAGAAAAATCATAAATTTTTTGTATTCGTCGTAATTTAATACTCACACAACGTCGAAAGACTCTTTCTACCTATTATGAAATGTGGATATTATTTTTTTAAAGTACAGTCATCCTTTAAATTATGATGATGTTACAGTAAAAGGGCCCAAAAAATAAAGCATATCCCAAAAAGTATAATTTTTTAGAGTCGTCGTAGTTTGCTGAAACGTACATAGTCGGAGAGCTTGATCTGTAATTTCAAATTTGAAAAATAGTTCTACGTATAATTTACGAAGTTGTTGCTATAAATACAGTTCGAAAAAATGATGCATAGGCGAAAAAACTATCCGTTTTTCGAACTTTTCATAATTTGATGAATTATAAACCGTCTAAAAAATCTAATAGCATACTTTCGTGAGTGATAAATCGATTTTTAGAATCCACACATGTTATTGAAGGTATAGGTTGTTACGATAAAAAACTGCGAGAGAATCGAGCTAAACCAAAAAACAAATAATATTTCGAAGATGTCGTAATTTGATAAATTATACGTCGCAGAAAATGTTTCATAAACTTATTTCACATCTGAAGAAGGGTTGGTTGAAATTAAACTCGATCAAAGAATTATAAAGTATTTAAGAAAAAAACAAAAAAAACACAACAATCGAGCATGACTTGTTAACCATCAATTCTCCATATTTGTCAAAATTTGATAAATTCTACACTGTCAAAAAACTCTATAAAATTACTTTAACATGTTACAAACAATTATTTCCAATTACACACATTCTTTGTGTTATGAATATGTTTATAAAAAAGTCAATAGGTGCGAGAATATCAGAAAAAATCATAAATTTTTTGTATTCGTCGTAATTTAATACTCACACAACGTCGAAAGACTCTTTCTACCTATTATGAAATGTGGATATTATTTTTTTAAAGTACAGTCATCCTTTAAATTATGATGATGTTACAGTAAAAGGGCCCAAAAAAAAATAAAGCATATCCCAAAAAGTATAATTTTTTGGAGTCGTCGTAGTTTGCTGAAACGTACATAGTCGGAGAGCTTGATCTGTAATTTCAAATTTGAAAAATAGTTCTATGTATAATTTACGAAGTTGTTGCTATAAATACAGTTCGAAAAAATGATGCATAGGCGAAAAAACTATCCGTTTTTCGAACTTTTCATAATTTGATG
This sequence comes from Osmanthus fragrans, assembly GCA_019395295.1. NCBI lineage: Eukaryota > Viridiplantae > Streptophyta > Magnoliopsida > Lamiales > Oleaceae > Osmanthus > Osmanthus fragrans. The sequence goes on along the minus strand of CM033350.1, from coordinate 24,830,063 downwards.
AATTTATACACCGTCTAAAAAAATCTAATAGCATACTTTCGTGAGTGATAAATCGATTTTTAGAATCCACACATGTTATTGAAGGTATAGGTTGTTACGATAAAAAACTGCGAGAGAATCGAGCTAAACCAAAAAACAAATAATATTTCGAAGATGTCGTAATTTGATAAATTATACGTCGCAGAAAATGTTTATAAACTTATTTCACATCTGAAGAAGGGTTGGTTGAAATTAAACTCGATCATTGAATTAAAAAGTATTTACGAAAAAAAAAACAAAAGGCACAACAATCGAGCATGACTTGTTAACCATCAATTCTCCATATTTGTCAAAAATTTGATAAATTCTACACTGTCAAAAAGCTCTATAAAATTACTTTAACATGTTACAAAAAATTATTTCCAATTACACACATTCTTTGTGTTATAAATATGTTTATAAAAAAAAGTCAATGGGTGCGAGAATAACAGAAAAATCATAAATTTTTGGTAGTCGTCGTAATTTAATATACTCACACAACGTCGAAAGACTCTTTCTACCTATTATGAAATGTGGATATTATTTTTTTGAACTACAGTCATCCTTTAAATTATGATGATATTACAGTAAAAGGGCCCAAAAAATAAAGCATATCCCAAAAAGTGTAATTTTTTGGAGTCGTCGTAGTTTGCTGAAACGTACATAGTCGAAAAGCTCGATCTGTAATTTCAAATTTGAAAAATAGTTCTATGTATAATTTACGAAGTTGTTGCTATAAATACAGTTCGAAAAAAATGATGCATAGGCGAAAAACTATCCGTTTTTCGAACTTTTCATAATTTGATGAATTATACACCGTCTAAAAAATCTAATAGCATACTTTCGTGAGTGATAAATCGATTTTTAGAATCCACACATGTTATTGAAGGTATAGGTTGTTACGATAAAAAACTGCGAGAGAATCGAGCTAAACCAAAAAACAAATAATATTTCGAAGATGTCGTAATTTGATAAATTATACGTCGCAGAAAATGTTTATAAACTTATTTCACATCTGAAGAAGGGTTGGTTGAAATTAAACTCGATCATTGAATTAAAAAGTCTTTACGAAAAAAACAAAAGGCACAACAATCGAGCATGACTTGTTAACCATCAATTCTCCATATTTGTCAAAATTTGATAAATTCTACACTGTCAAAAAGCTCTATAAAATTACTTTAACATGTTACAAAAAATTATTTCCAATTACACACATTCTTTGTGTTATAAATATGTTTATAAAAAAAGTCAATGGGAGCGAGAATAACAGAAAAATCATAAATTTTTGGTAGTCGTCGTAATTTAATACTCACACAACGTCGAAAGACTCTTTCTACCTATTATGAAATGTGGATATTATTTTTTTGAAGTACAGTCATCCTTTAAATTATGATGATGTTACAGTAAAAGGGCCCAAAAAATAAAGCATATCCCAAAAAGTACAATTTTTTGGAGTCGTCGTCGTAGTTTGCTGAAACGTACATAGTCGAAAAGCTCGATCTGTAATTTCAAATTTGAAAAATAGTTCTATGTATAATTTACGAAGTTGTTGCTATAAATACAGTTCGAAAAAATGATGCATAGGCGAAAAACTATCCGTTTTTCGAACTTTTCATAATTTGATGAATTATACACCGTCTAAAAAATCTAATAGCATACTTTCGTGAGTGATAAATCGATTTTTAGAATCCACACATGTTATTGAAGGTATAGGTTGTTACGATAAAAAATTGCGAGAGAATCGAGCTAAACCAAAAAACAAATAATATTTCGAAGATGTCGTAATTTGATAAATTATACGTCGCAGAAAATGTTTATAAACTTATTTCACATCTGAAGAAGGGTTGGTTGAAATTAAACTCGATCAAAGAATTATAAAGTATTTAAAAAAAAAAACAAAAAGCACAACAATCGAGCATGACCTGTTAACCATCAATTCTCCGTATTTGTCAAAATTTGATAAATTCTACACTGTCAAAAAACTCTATAAAATTACTTTAACATGTTACAAACAATTATTTCCAATTACACACATTCTTTGTGTTATGAATATGTTTATAAAAAAGTCAATAGGTGCGAGAATATCAGAAAAATCATAAATTTTTTGTATTCGTCGTAATTTAATACTCACACAACGTCGAAAGACTCTTTCTACCTATTATGAAATGTGGATATTATTTTTTTAAAGTACAGTCATCCTTTAAATTATGATGATGTTACAGTAAAAGGGCCCAAAAAATAAAGCATATCCCAAAAAGTATAATTTTTTGGAGTCGTCGTAGTTTGCTGAAACGTACATAGTCGGAGAGCTTGATCTGTAATTTCAAATTTGAAAAATAGTTCTATGTATAATTTACGAAGTTGTTGCTATAAATACAGTTCGAAAAAATGATGCATAGGCGAAAAACTATCCGTTTTTCGAACTTTTCATAATTTGATGAATTATACACCGTCTAAAAAATCTAATAGCATACTTTCGTGAGTGATAAATCGATTTTTAGAATCCACACATGTTATTGAAGGTATAGGTTGTTACGATAAAAAACTGCGAGAGAATCGAGCTAAACCAAAAAACAAATAATATTTCGAAGATGTCGTAATTTGATAAATTATACGTCGCAGAAAATGTTTATAAACTTATTTCACATCTGAAGAAGGGTTGGTTGAAATTAAACTCGATCATTGAATTAAAAAGTATTTACGAAAAAAACAAAAGGCACAACAATCGAGCATGACTTGTTAACCATCAATTCTCCATATTTGTCAAAATTTGATAAATTCTACACTGTCAAAAAGCTCTATAAAATTACTTTAACATGTTACAAAAAATTATTTCCAATTACACACATTCTTTGTGTTATAAATATGTTTATAAAAAAAGTCAATGGGTGCGAGAATAACAGAAAAATCATAAATTTTTGGTAGTCGTCGTAATTTAATACTCACACAACGTCGAAAGACTCTTTCTACCTATTATGAAATGTGTGGATATTATTTTTTTGAACTACAGTCATCCTTTAAATTATGATGATATTACAGTAAAAGGGCCCAAAAAATAAAGCATATCCCAAAAAGTGTAATTTTTTGGAGTCGTCGTAGTTTGCTGAAACGTACATAGTCGAAAAGCTCGATCTGTAATTTCAAATTTGAAAAATAGTTCTATGTATAATTTACGAAGTTGTTGCTATAAATACAGTTCGAAAAAATGATGCATAGGCGAAAAACTATCCGTTTTTCGAACTTTTCATAATTTGATGAATTATACACCGTCTAAAAAATCTAATAGCATACTTTCGTGAGTGATAAATCGATTTTTAGAATCCACACATGTTATTGAAGGTATAGGTTGTTACGATAAAAAACTGCGAGAGAATCGAGCTAAACCAAAAAACAAATAATATTTCGAAGATGTCGTAATTTGATAAATTATACGTCGCAGAAAATGTTTATAAACTTATTTCACATCTGAAGAAGGGTTGGTTGAAATTAAAACTCGATCATTGAATTAAAAAGTCTTTACGAAAAAAACAAAAGGCACAACAATCGAGCATGACTTGTTAACCATCAATTCTCCATATTTGTCAAAATTTGATAAATTCTACACTGTCAAAAAGCTCTATAAAATTACTTTAACATGTTACAAAAAATTATTTCCAATTACACACATTCTTTGTGTTATAAATATGTTTATAAAAAAAGTCAATGGGAGCGAGAATAACAGAAAAAATCATAAATTTTTGGTAGTCGTCGTAATTTAATACTCACACAACGTCGAAAGACTCTTTTTACCTATTATGAAATGTGGATATTATTTTTTTGAAGTACAGTCATCCTTTAAATTATGATGATGTTACAGTAAAAGGGCCCAAAAAATAAAGCATATCCCAAAAAGTACAATTTTTTGGAGTCGTCGTCGTAGTTTGCTGAAACGTACACAGTCGAAAAGCTCGATCTGTAATTTCAAATTTGAAAAATAGTTCTATGTATAATTTACGAAGTTGTTGCTATAAATACAGTTCGAAAAAATGATGCATAGGCGAAAAACTATCCGTTTTTCGAACTTTTCATAATTTGATGAATTATACACCGTCTAAAAAATCTAATAGCATACTTTCGTGAGTGATAAATCGATTTTTAGAATCCACACATGTTATTGAAGGTATAGGTTGTTACGATAAAAAATTGCGAGAGAATCGAGCTAAACCAAAAAACAAATAATATTTCGAAGATGTCGTAATTTGATAAATTATACGTCGCAGAAAATGTTTATAAACTTATTTCACATCTGAAGAAGGGTTGGTTGAAATTAAACTCGATCAAAGAATTATAAAGTATTTAAGAAAAAAAACAAAAAGCACAACAATCGAGCATGACCTGTTAACCATCAATTCTCCGTATTTGTCAAAATTTGATAAATTCTACACTGTCAAAAAACTCTATAAAATTACTATAACATGTTACAAAAAATTATTTCCAATTACACACATTCTTTGTGTTATGAATCTGTTTATAAAAAAAGTCAACAGGTGCGAGAATATCAGAAAAATCATAAATTTTTTGTATTCGTCGTAATTTAATACTCACACAACGTCGAAAGACTCTTTCTACCTATTATGAAATGTGGATATTATTTTTTTAAAGTACAGTCATCCTTTAAATTAGGATGATGTTACAGTAAAAGGGCCCAAAAAATAAAGCATATCCCAAAAAGTATAATTTTTTGGAGTCGTCGTAGTTTGCTGAAACGTACACAGTCGGAAAGCTCGATCTGTAATTTCAAATTTGAAAAATAGTTCTATGTATAATTTACGAAGTTGTAGCTATAAATACAGTTCGAAAAAATGATGCATAGGCGAAAAACTATCCGTTTTTCGAACTTTTCATAATTTGATGAATTATACACCGTCTAAGAAATCTAATAGCATACTTTCGTGAGTGATAAATCGATTTTTAGAATCCACACATGTTATTGAAGGTACAGGTTGTTACGATAAAAACTGCGAGAGAATCGAGCTAAACCAAAAAACAAATAATATTTCGAAGATGTCGTAATTTGATAAATTATACGTCGCAGAAAATGTTTATAAACTTATTTCACATCTGAAGAAGGGTTGGTAGAAATTAAACTCGATCACAGAATTATAAAGTATTTAAGAAAAAAACAAAAAGCACAACAATCGAGCATGACTTGTTAACCATCAATTCTCCATATTTGTCAAAATTTGATAAATTCTACACTGTCAAAAAACTCTATAAAATTACTTTAACATGTTACAAACAATTAATTCCAATTACACACATTCTTTGTGTTGTGAATATGTTTATAAAAAAAGTCAATAGGTGCGAGAATATCAGAAAAATCATAAACATTTTGTAGTCGTCGTAATAGGATACTCACACAACGTCGAAAGACTCTTTCTACCTATTATGAAATGTGGATATTATTTTTTTGAAGTACAGTCATCCTTTAAATTATGATGATGTTACAGTAAAAGGGCCCAAAAAATAAAGCATATCCAAAAAAAGTACAATTTTTTGGAGTCGTCGTCGTAGTTTGCTGAAACGTACACAGTCGAAAAGCTCGATCTGTAATTTCAAATTTGAAAAATAGTTCTATGTATAATTTACGAAATTGTTGCTATAAATACAGTTCGAAAAAATGATGCATAGGCGAAAAACTATCCGTTTTTCGAACTTTTCAAAATTTGATGAATTATACACCGTCTAAAAAATCTAATAGCATACTTTCGTGAGTGATAAATCGATTTTTAGAATCCACACATGTTATTGAAGGTATAGGTTGTTACGATAAAAAAATGCGAGAGAATCGAGCTAAACTAAAAAATAAATAATATTTCGAAGATGTCGTAATTTGATAAATTATACGTCGCAGAAAATGTTTATAAACTTATTTCACATCTGAAGAAGGGTTGGTTGAAATTAAACTCGATCAAAGAATTATAAAGTATTTAAGAAAAAAACAAAAAGCACAACAATCGAGCATGACTTGTTAACCATCAATTCTCCATATTTGTCAAAATTTGATAAATTCTACACTGTCAGAAAACTCTATAAAATTACTTAAACATGTTACAAACAATTATTTCCAATTACACACATTCTTTGTGTTATGAATATGTTTATAAAAAAAGTCAATAGGTGCGAGAATATAAAAAAATCATAAACTTTTTGTAGTCGTCGTAATTTGATACTCACACAACGTCGAAAGACTCCTTCTACCTATTATGAAATGTGGATATTATTTTTTTGAAGTACACTCATCCTTTAAATTATGATGATGTTACAGTAAAAGGGCCCAAAAAATAAAGCATATCCCAAAAAGTACAATTTTTTGGAGTCGTCGTAGTTTGCTGAAACGTACACAGTCGGAAAGTTCGATCTGTAATTTTAAATTTGAAAAATAGTTCTATGTATAATTTACGAAGTTGTTTCTATAAATACAGTTCGAAAAAATAATGCATAGGCGAAAAACTATCCGTTTTTCGAACTTTTCATAATTTGATGAATTATACACCGTCAAAAAAATCTATTAGCATACTTTCACGAGTGATAAATCGATTTTTAGAATACACACCTGTTATTGAAGGTATAGGTTGTTACGATAAAAAACTGCGAGAGAATCGAGCTAAACCAAAAAATTAATAATATTTCGAATATGTCATAATTTGATAAATTATACGTCGCAGAAAATGTTTACAAACTTATTTCACATCTGAAGAAGGGTTGGTTGAAATTAAACTCGATCATTGAATTATAAAGTATTTAAGAAAAAAAACAAAAAGCACAACAATCGAACATGACCTGTTAACCACCAATTCTCCATAGTTGTCAAAATTTGATAAATTATACACAGTCAAAAAGCTCTATAAAATTACTTTCACATGTTACAAACAATTATTTCCAAATACACACATTCTTTGAGTTTTGAATATGTTTACAAAAAAAGTCAATAGATGCGAGGATAACTGAAAAGTCATAAATTTTTTGTCCTCGTCGTAATTTTATTCTCAATGAACGTCGAAAGACTCTGTCAACCTATTATGAAATGTGGACATTATTTTTTTGAAGTACACTCATCCCTTAAATTATGATGATGTTACAGTAAAAGGTCCCAAAAAATAAAGCATATCCCAAAAAGTATAATTTTTTGGAGTCGTCGTCGTAGTTTGCTGAAACGTACACAGTCGAAAAGCTCGATCTGTAATTTCAAATTTGAAAAATAGTTCTATGTATAATTTACGAAGTTGTTGCTATAAATACAGTTCGAAAAAATGATGCGTCGGCGAAAAACTGTCCGTTTTTCGAACTTTTCAGAATTTGATGAATTATACACCGTCTAAAAAATCTAATAGCATACTTTCATGAGTGATAAATCGATTTTTAGAATCCACACATGTTATTGAAGGTATAGGTTGTTACGATAAAAAACTGCGAGAGAATCGAGCTAAACCAAAAAATAAATAATATTTCGAAGATGTCGTAATTTGATAAATTATACGTCGCAGAAAATGTTTGTAAACTTATTTCACATCTGAAGAAGGGTTGGTTGAAATTAAACTCGATCAAAGAATTATAAAGTGTTTAAGAAAAAAACAAAAAGCACAACAATCGAGAATGACTTGTTAACCATCAATTCTCCATATTTGTCAAAATTTGATAAATTCTACACTGTCAAAAAACTCTATAAAATTACTTAAACATGTTACAAACAATTATTTCCAATTACACACATTCTTTGTGTTATGAATATGATTATAAAAAAAGTCAATAGGTGCGAGAATATCAGAAAAATCATAAACTTTTTGTAGTCGTCGTAATTTGATACTCACACAACATCGAAAGACTCTTTCTACCTATTATGAAATGTGGATATTATTTTTTTGAAGTACACTCATCCTTTAAATTATGATGATGTTACATTAAAAGGGCCCAAAAAATAAAGCATATACCAAAAAGTACAATTTTTTGGAGTCGTCGTAGTTTGCTGAAACGTACACAGTCGGAAAGTTCGATCTGTAATTTCAAATTTGAAAAATAGTTCTATGTATAATTTACGAAGTTGTTGCTATAAATACAGTTCGAAAAAATAATGCATATGCGAAAAACTATCCGTTTTTCGAACTTTTCATAATTTGATGAATTATACACCGTCAAAAAAATCTACTAGCATACTTTCACGAGTGATAAATCGATTTTTAGAATCCACACCTGTTATTGAAGGTATAGGTTGTTACGATAAAAAACTGCGAGAATATCGAGCTAAACCAAAAAATAAATAATATTTCGAATATGTCGTAATTTGATAAATTATACGTCGCAGAAAATGTTTATAAACTTATTTCACATCTGAAGAAGGGTTGGTTGAAATTAAACTCGATCATTGAATTATAAATTATTTAAGAAAAAAACAAAAAGCACAACAATCGAGCATGACCTGTTAACCATCAATTCTCCATATTTGTCAAAATTTGAAAAATTCTACACTGTCAAAAAGCTCTATAAAAGTACTTTAACATGTTACAAACAATTATTTCCAATTACACACATTCTTTGTGCTATGAATACGTTTATAAAAAAAGTCAATAGGTGCGAGAATATCAGAAAAAAATCATAAACTTTTTGTAGTCGTCGTAATTTGATACTCACACAACGACGAAAGACTCTTTCTACCTGTTATGAAATGTGGATATTATTTTTTTGAAGTACAGTCATCCTTTAAATTATGATGATGTTACAGTAAAAGGGCCCAAAAAATAAAGCATATCCCAAAAAGTATAATTTTTTGGAGTCGTCGTAGTTTGCTGAAACGTACAAAGTCGGAAAGCTCGATCTGTAATTTCAAATTTGAAAAATAGTTCTATGTATAATTTGCGAAGTTTTTGCTATAAATACAGTTCGAAAAAATTATGCATAGGAGAAAAACGATCCGTTTTTCGAACTTTTCATAATTTGATGAATTATACACCGTCTAAAAAATCTAATAGCATACTTTAACGAGTGATAAATCGATTTTCAGAAACCACACATGCTATTGACGGTATAGGTTGTTACGATAAAAAACTACGAAAGAATCGAGCTAAACCCAAAAAACAAATCATATTTCGAAGATGTCGTAATTTGATAAATTATACGTCGCAGAAAATGTTTATAAACTTATTTCACATCTGAAGAAGGGTTGGTTGAAATTAAACTCGATCAAAGAATTATAAAGTATTTAAGAAAAAACAAAAAGCGCAACAATCGAGCATGACCTGTTAACCATCAATTCTCCATAGTTGTCAAAATTTGATAAATTATACACTGTCAAAAAGCTCTATAAAATTACTTTCACATGTTACAAACAATTATTTCCAATTACACACATTCTTTGAGTTTTGAATATGTTTACAAAAAAAGTCAATAGATGCGAGGATAACTGAAAAGTCATAAATTTTTTGTCCTCGTCGTAATTTTATTCTCAATGAACGTCGAAAGACTCTGTCAACCTATTATGAAATGTGGACATTATTTTTTTGAAGTACACTCATCCCTTAAATTATGATGATGTTACAGTAAAAGGTCCCAAAAAATAAAGCATATCCCAAAAAGTATAATTTTTTGGAGTCGTCGTCGTAGTTTGCTGAAACGTACACAGTCGAAAAGCTCGATCTGTAATTTCAAATTTGAAAAAATAGTTCTATGTATAATTTACGAAGTTGTTGCTATAAATACAGTTCGAAAAAATGATGCGTCGGCGAAAAACTGTCCGTTTTTCGAACTTTTCAGAATTTGATGAATTATACACCGTCTAAAAAATCTAATAGCATACTTTCATGAGTGATAAATCGATTTTTAGAATCCACACATGTTATTGAAGGTATAGGTTGTTACGATAAAAAACTGCGAGAGAATCGAGCTAAACCAAAAAATAAATAATATTTCGAAGATGTCGTAATTTGATAAATTATACGTCGCAGAAAAAAATGTTTGTAAACTTATTTCACATCTGAAGAAGGGTTGGTTGAAATTAAACTCGATCAAAGAATTATAAAGTGTTTAAGAAAAAAACAAAAAGCACAACAATCGAGAATGACTTGTTAACCATCAATTCTCCATATTTGTCAAAATTTGATAAATTCTACACTGTCAAAAAACTCTATAAAATTACTTAAACATGTTACAAACAATTATTTCCAATTACACACATTCTTTGTGTTATGAATATGATTATAAAAAAAGTCAATAGGTGCGAGAATATCAGAAAAATCATAAACTTTTTGTAGTCGTCGTAATTTGATACTCACACAACATCGAAAGACTCTTTCTACCTATTATGAAATGTGGATATTATTTTTTTGAAGTACACTCATCCTTTAAATTATGATGATGTTACATTAAAAGGGCCCAAAAAATAAAGCATATACCAAAAAGTACAATTTTTTGGAGTCGTCGTAGTTTGCTGAAACGTACACAGTCGGAAAGTTCGATCTGTAATTTCAAATTTGAAAAATAGTTCTATGTATAATTTACGAAGTTGTTGCTATAAATACAGTTCGAAAAAATAATGCATATGCGAAAAACTATCCGTTTTTCGAACTTTTCATAATTTGATGAATTATACACCGTCAAAAAAATCTACTAGCATACTTTCACGAGTGATAAATCGATTTTTAGAATCCACACCTGTTATTGAAGGTATAGGTTGTTACGATAAAAAACTGCGAGAATATCGAGCTAAACCAAAAAAATAAATAATATTTCGAATATGTCGTAATTTGATAAATTATACGTCGCAGAAAATGTTTATAAACTTATTTCACATCTGAAGAAGGGTTGGTTGAAATTAAACTCGATCATTGAATTATAAATTATTTAAGAAAAAAACAAAAAGCACAACAATCGAGCATGACCTGTTAACCATCAATTCTCCATATTTGTCAAAATTTGAAAAATTCTACACTGTCAAAAAGCTCTATAAAAAGTACTTTAACATGTTACAAACAATTATTTCCAATTACACACATTCTTTGTGCTATGAATACGTTTTTATAAAAAAAGTCAATAGGTGCGAGAATATCAGAAAAATCATAAACTTTTTGTAGTCGTCGTAATTTGATACTCACACAACGACGAAAGACTCTTTCTACCTGTTATGAAATGTGGATATTATTTTTTTGAAGTACAGTCATCCTTTAAATTATGATGATGTTACAGTAAAAGGGCCCAAAAAATAAAGCATATCCCAAAAAGTATAATTTTTTGGAGTCGTCGTAGTTTGCTGAAACGTACAAAGTCGGAAAGCTCGATCTGTAATTTCAAATTTGAAAAATAGTTCTATGTATAATTTGCGCGAAGTTTTTGCTATAAATACAGTTCGAAAAAAATTATGCATAGGAGAAAAACGATCCGTTTTTCGAACTTTTCATAATTTGATGAATTATACACCGTCTAAAAAAATCTAATAGCATACTTTAACGAGTGATAAATCGATTTTCAGAAACCACACATGCTATTGACGGTATAGGTTGTTACGATAAAAAAAACTACGAAAGAATCGAGCTAAACCCAAAAAACAAATCATATTTCGAAGATGTCGTAATTTGATAAATTATACGTCGCAGAAAATGTTTATAAACTTATTTCACATCTGAAGAAGGGTTGGTTGAAATTAAACTCGATCAAAGAATTATAAAGTATTTAAGAAAAAACAAAAAGCGCAACAATCGAGCATGACCTGTTAACCATCAATTCTCCATAGTTGTCAAAATTTGATAAATTATACACTGTCAAAAAGCTCTATAAAATTACTTTCACATGTTACAAACAATTATTTCCAATTACACACATTCTTTGAGTTTTGAATATGTTTACAAAAAAAGTCAATAGATGCGAGGATAACTGAAAAGTCATAAATTTTTTGTCCTCGTCGTAATTTTATTCTCAATGAACGTCGAAAGACTCTGTCAACCTATTATGAAATGTGGACATTATTTTTTTGAAGTACACTCATCCCTTAAATTATGATGATGTTACAGTAAAAGGTCCCAAAAAATAAAGCATATCCCAAAAAGTATAATTTTTTGGAGTCGTCGTCGTAGTTTGCTGAAACGTACACAGTCGAAAAGCTCGATCTGTAATTTCAAATTTGAAAAATAGTTCTATGTATAATTTACGAAGTTGTTGCTATAAATACAGTTCGAAAAAATGATGCGTCGGCGAAAAAACTGTCCGTTTTTTCGAACTTTTCAGAATTTGATGAATTATACACCGTCTAAAAAATCTAATAGCATACTTTCATGAGTGATAAATCGATTTTTAGAATCCACACATGTTATTGAAGGTATAGGTTGTTACGATAAAAAAACTGCGAGAGAATCGAGCTAAACCAAAAAATAAATAATATTTCGAAGATGTCGTAATTTGATAAATTATACGTCGCAGAAAATGTTTGTAAACTTATTTCACATCTGAAGAAGGGTTGGTTGAAATTAAACTCGATCAAAGAATTATAAAGTGTTTAAGAAAAAAACAAAAAGCACAACAATCGAGAATGACTTGTTAACCATCAATTCTCCATATTTGTCAAAATTTGATAAATTCTACACTGTCAAAAAACTCTATAAAATTACTTAAACATGTTACAAACAATTATTTCCAATTACACACATTCTTTGTGTTATGAATATGATTATAAAAAAAGTCAATAGGTGCGAGAATATCAGAAAAATCATAAACTTTTTGTAGTCGTCGTAATTTGATACTCACACAACATCGAAAGACTCTTTCTACCTATTATGAAATGTGGATATTATTTTTTTGAAGTACACTCATCCTTTAAATTATGATGATGTTACATTAAAAGGGCCCAAAAAATAAAGCATATACCAAAAAGTACAATTTTTTGGAGTCGTCGTAGTTTGCTGAAACGTACACAGTCGGAAAGTTCGATCTGTAATTTCAAATTTGAAAAATAGTTTATATGTATAATTTACGAAGTTGTTGCTATAAATACAGTTCGAAAAAAAATAATGCATATGCGAAAAAAACTATCCGTTTTTCGAACTTTTCATAATTTGATGAATTATACACCGTCAAAAAAATCTACTAGCATACTTTCACGAGTGATAAATCGATTTTTAGAATCCACACCTGTTATTGAAGGTATAGGTTGTTACGATAAAAAACTGCGAGAATATCGAGCTAAACCAAAAAATAAATAATATTTCGAATATGTCGTAATTTGATAAATTATACGTCGCAGAAAATGTTTATAAACTTATTTCACATCTGAAGAAGGGTTGGTTGAAATTAAACTCGATCATTGAATTATAAATTATTTAAGAAAAAAACAAAAAGCACAACAATCGAGCATGACCTGTTAACCATCAATTCTCCATATTTGTCAAAATTTGAAAAATTCTACACTGTCAAAAAGCTCTATAAAAGTACTTTAACATGTTACAAACAATTATTTCCAATTACACACATTCTTTGTGCTATGAATACGTTTATAAAAAAAGTCAATAGGTGCGAGAATATCAGAAAAATCATAAACTTTTTGTAGTCGTCGTAATTTGATACTCACACAACGACGAAAGACTCTTTCTACCTGTTATGAAATGTGGATATTATTTTTTTGAAGTACAGTCATCCTTTAAATTATGATGATGTTACAGTAAAAGGGCCCAAAAAATAAAGCATATCCCAAAAAGTATAATTTTTTGGAGTCGTCGTAGTTTGCTGAAACGTACAAAGTCGGAAAGCTCGATCTGTAATTTCAAATTTGAAAAATAGTTCTATGTATAATTTGCGAAGTTTTTGCTATAAATACAGTTCGAAAAAATTATGCATAGGAGAAAAACGATCCGTTTTTCGAACTTTTCATAATTTGATGAATTATACACCGTCTAAAAAAATCTAATAGCATACTTTAACGAGTGATAAATCGATTTTCAGAAACCACACATGCTATTGACGGTATAGGTTGTTACGATAAAAAACTACGAAAGAATCGAGCTAAACCCAAAAAACAAATCATATTTCGAAGATGTCGTAATTTGATAAATTATACGTCGCAGAAAATGTTTATAAACTTATTTCACATCTGAAGAAGGGTTGGTTGAAATTAAACTCGATCAAAGAATTATAAAGTATTTAAGAAAAAAACAAAAAGCGCAACAATCGAGCATGACCTGTTAACCATCAATTCTCCAAAGTTGTCAAAATTTGATAAAATTATACACTGTCAAAAAGCTCTATAAAATTACTTTCACATGTTACAAACAATTATTTCCAATTACACACATTCTTTGAGTTTTGAATATGTTTACAAAAAAAATTCAATAGATGCGAGGATAACTGAAAAGTCATAAATTTTTTGTCCTCGTCGTAATTTTATTCTCAATGAACGTCGAAAGACTCTGTCAACCTATTATGAAATGTGGACATTATTTTTTTTGAAGTACACTCATCCCTTAAATTATGATGATGTTACAGTAAAAGGGCCCAAAAAATAAAGCATATCCCAAAAAGTATAATTTTTTGGAGTTGTCGTAGTTTGCTGAAACGTACACAGTCGAAAAGCTCGATCTGTAATTTCAAATTTGAAAAATAGTTCTATGTATAATTTACGAAGTTGTTGCTATAAATACAGTTCGAAAAAATGATGCGTCGGCGAAAAACTGTCCGTTTTTCGAACTTTTCATAATTTGATGAATTATACACCGTCTAAAAAATCTAATAGCATACTTTCATGAGTGATAAATCGATTTTTAGAATCCACACATGTTATTGAAGGTATAGGTTGTTACGATAAAAAACTGCGAGAGAATCGAGCTAAACCAAAAAACAAATAATATTTCGAAGATGTCGTATTTGATAAATAATACGTCGCAGAAAATGTTTATTAACTTATTTCACATCTGAAGAAGGGTTGGTTGAAATTAAACTCGATCAAAGAATTATAAAGTATTTAAGAAAAAAACAAAAAGCACAACAATCGAGAATGACTTGTTAACCATCAATTCTCCATATTTGTCAAAATTTGATAAATTCTACACTGTCAAAAAACTCTATAAAATTACTTAAACATGTTACAAACAATTATTTCCAATTACACACATTCTTTGTGTTATGAATATGATTATAAAAAAAGTCAATAGGTGCGAGAATATCAGAAAAATCATAAACTTTTTGTAGTCGTCGTAATTTGATACTCACACAACGTCGAAAGACTCTTTCTACCTATTATGAAATGTGGATATTATTTTTTTGAAGTACACTCACCCTTTAAATTATGATGATGTTACAGTAAAAGGGCCCAAAAAATAAAGCATATCCCAAAAAGTACAATTTTTTTGGAGTCGTCGTAGTTTGCTGAAACGTACACAGTCGGAAAGTTCGATCTGTAATTTCAAATTTGAAAAATAGTTCTATGTATAATTTACGAAGTTGTTGCTATAAATACAGTTCGAAAAAATAATGCATATGCGAAAAACTATCCGTTTTTCGAACTTTTCATAATTTGATGAATTATACACCGTTAAAAAAATCTACTAGCATACTTTCACGAGTGATAAATCGATTTTTAGAATCCACACCTGTTATTGAAGGTATAGGTTGTTACGATAAAAAAGTGCGAGAATATCGAGCTGAACCAAAAAATAAATAATATTTCGAATATGTCGTAATTTGATAAATTATACGTCGCAGAAAATGTTTATAAACTTATTTCACATCTGAAGAAGGGTTGGTTGAAATCAAACTCGATCATTGAATTATAAAGTATTTAAGAAAAAAACAAAAAGCACAACAATCGAGCATGACCTGTTAACCATCAATTCTCCATAGTTGTCAAAATTTGATAAATTATACACTGTCAAAAAGCTCTATAAAATTACTTTCACATGTTACAAACAATTATTTCCAATTACACACATTCTTTGAGTTTTGAATATGTTTACAAAAAAAGTCAATAGATGCGAGGATAACTGAAAAATCATAAATTTTTTGTCGTCGTCGTAATTTTATTCTCAATGAACGTCGAAAGACTCTGTGAACCTATTATGAAATGTGGACATTATATTTTTGAAGTACACTCATCCCTTAAATTATGATGATGTTACAGTAAAATAGCCCAAAAAATATAAAGCATATCCCAAAAAAGTATAATTTTCTGGAGTCGTCGTAGTTTGCTGAAACGTACACAGTCGGAAAGCTCGATCTGTAATTTCAAATTTGAAAAATAGTTCTATGTATAATTTACGAAGTTGTTGCTATAAATACAGTTCAAAAAAATAATGCATAGGCGAAAAACTATCCGTTTTTCGAACTTGTCATAATTTGATGAATTATACACAGACAAAAAAATCTATTAGCATACTTTCACGAGTGATAAATCTATTTTTAGAATCCACACTTGTTATTGAAGGTATAGGTTGTTACGATAAAAAACTGCGAGAGAATCGAGCAAAACCAAAAAACAAATAATATTTCGAAGATGTCGTATTTGATAAATAATACGTCGCAGAAAATGTTTATTAACTTATTTCACATCTGAAGAAGGGTTGGTTGAAATTAAACTCGATCAAAGAATTATAAAGTATTTAAGAAAAAACAAAAAGCGCAACAATCGAGCATGACCTGTTAACCATCAATTCTCCATAGTTGTCAAAATTTGATAAATTATACACTGTCAAAAAGCTCTATAAAATTACTTTCACATGTTACAAACAATTATTTCCAATTACACACACTCTTTGAGTTTTGAATATGTTTACAAAAAAAGTCAATAGATGCGAGGATAACTGAAAAGTCATAAATTTTTTGTCCTCGTCGTAATTTTATTCTCAATGAACGTCGAAAGACTCTGTCAACCTATTATGAAATGTGGACATTATTTTTTTTAAGTACACTCATCCCTTAAATTATGATGATGTTACAGTAAAAGGGCCCAAAAAATAAAGCATATCCCAAAAAAGTATAATTTTTTGGAGTTGTCGTAGTTTGCTGAAACGTACACAGTCGAAAAGCTCGATCTGTAATTTCAAATTTGAAAAATAGTTCTATGTATAATTTACGAAGTTGTTGCTATAAATACAGTTCGAAAAAATGATGCATCGGCGAAAAACTGTCCGTTTTTCGAACTTTTCATAATTTGATGAATTATACACCGTCTAAAAAATCTAATAGCATACTTTCATGAGTGATAAATCGATTTTTAGAATCCACACATGTTATTGAAGGTATAGGTTGTTACGATAAAAAACTGCGAGAGAATCGAGCTAAACCAAAAAATAAATAATATTTCGAAGACGTCGTAATTTGATAAATTATACGTCGCAGAAAATGTTTATAAACTTATTTCACATCTGAAGAAGGGTTGGTTGAAATTAAACTCGATCAAAGAATTATAAAGTATTTAAGAAAAAAACAAAAAGCACAACAATCGAGAATGACTTGTTAACCATCAATTCTCCATATTTGTCAAAATTTGATAAATTCTACACTGTCAAAAAACTCTATAAAATTACTTAAACATGTTACAAACAATTATTTCCAATTACACACATTCTTTGTGTTATGAATATGATTATAAAAAAAGTCAATAGGTGCGAGAATATCAGAAAAATCATAAACTTTTCGTAGTCGTCGTAATTTGATACTCACACAACGTCGAAAGACTCTTTCTACCTATTATGAAATGTGGATATTATTTTTTTGAAGTACACTCACCCTTTAAATTATGATGATGTTACAGTAAAAGGGCCCAAAAAATAAAGCATATCCCAAAAAGTACAATTTTTTGGAGTCGTCGTAGTTTGCTGAAACGTACACAGTCGGAAAGTTCGATCTGTAATTTCAAATTTGAAAAATAGTTCTATGTATAATTTACGAAGTTGTTGCTATAAATACAGTTCGAAAAAAATAATGCATATGCGAAAAACTATCCGTTTTTCGAACTTTTCATAATTTGATGAATTATACACCGTCAAAAAAATCTACTAGCATACTTTCACGAGTGATAAATCGATTTTTAGAATCCACACCTGTTATTGAAGGTATAGGTTGTTACGATAAAAAAGTGCGAGAATATCGAGCTGAACCAAAAAATAAATAATATTTCGAATATGTCGTAATTTGATAAATTATACGTCGCAGAAAATGTTTATAAACTTATTTCACATCTGAAGAAGGGTTGGTTGAAATCAAACTCGATCATTGAATTATAAAGTATTTAAGAAAAAAACAAAAAGCACAACAATCGAGCATGACCTGTTAACCATCAATTCTCCATAGTTGTCAAAATTTGATAAATTATACACTGTCAAAAAGCTCTATAAAATTACTTTCACATGTTACAAACAATTATTTCCAATTACACACATTCTTTGAGTTTTGAATATGTTTACAAAAAAAGTCAATAGATGCGAGGATAACTGAAAAATCATAAATTTTTTGTCGTCGTCGTAATTTTATTCTCAATGAACGTCGAAAGACTCTGTGAACCTATTATGAAATGTGGACATTATATTTTTGAAGTACACTCATCCCTTAAATTATGATGATGTTACAGTAAAATAGCCCAAAAAATAAAGCATATCCCAAAAAGTATAATTTTCTGGAGTCGTCGTAGTTTGCTGAAACGTACACAGTCGGAAAGCTCGATCTGTAATTTCAAATTTGAAAAATAGTTCTATGTATAATTTACGAAGTTGTTGCTATAAATACAGTTCAAAAAAATAATGCATAGGCGAAAAACTATCCGTTTTTCGAACTTGTCATAATTTGATGAATTATACACAGACAAAAAAATCTATTAGCATACTTTCACGAGTGATAAATCTATTTTTAGAATCCACACTTGTTATTGAAGGTATAGGTTGTTACGATAAAAAACTGCGAGAGAATCGAGCTAAACCAAAAAACAAATAATATTTCGAAGATGTCGTATTTGATAAATAACACGTCGCAGAAAATGTTTATTAACTTATTTCACATCTGAAGAAGGGTTGGTTGAAATTAAACTCGATCAAAGAATTATAAAGTATTTAAGAAAAAACAAAAAGCGCAACAATCGAGCATGACCTGTTAACCATCAATTCTCCATAGTTGTCAAAATTTGATAAATTATACACTGTCAAAAAGCTCTATAAAATTACTTTCACATGTTACAAACAATTATTTCCAATTACACACATTCTTTGAGTTTTGAATATGTTTACAAAAAAAGTCAATAGATGCGAGGATAACTGAAAAGTCATAAATTTTTTGTCGTCGTCGTAATTTTATTCTCAATGAACGTCGAAAGACTCTGTCAACCTATTATGAAATGTGGACATTATTTTTTTGAAGTACACTCATCCCTTAAATTATGATGATGTTACAGTAAAAGGGCCCAAAAAATAAAGCATATCCCAAAAAGTATAATTTTTTGGAGTTGTCGTAGTTTGCTGAAACGTACACAGTCGAAAAGCTCGATCTGTAATTTCAAATTTGAAAAATAGTTCTATGTATAATTGACGAAGTTGTTGCTATAAATACAGTTCGAAAAAATGATGCATAGGCGAAAAACTATCCGTTTTTCGAACTTTTCATAATTTGATGAATTATACACCGTCTAAAAAATCTAATAGCATAGTTTCATGAGTGATAAATCGATTTTTAGAATCCACACATGTTATTGAAGGTATAGGTTGTTACGATAAAAAACTGCGAGAGAATCGAGCTAAACCAAAAAATAAATAATATTTCGAAGACGTCGTAATTTGATAAATTATACGTCGCAGAAAATGTTTATAAACTTATTTCACATCTGAAGAAGGGTTGGTTGAAATTAAACTCGATCAAAGAATTATAAAGTATTTAAGAAAAAAACAAAAAGCACAACAATCGAGAATGACTTGTTAACCATCAATTCTCCATATTGGTCAAAATTTGATAAATTCTACACTGTCAAAAAACTCTATAAAATTACTTAAACATGTTACAAACAATTATTTCCAATTACACACATTCTTTGTGTTATGAATATGATTATAAAAAAAGTCAATAGGTGCGAGAATATCAGAAAAATCATAAACTTTTTGTAGTCGTCGTAATTTGATACTCACACAACGTCGAAAGACTCTTTCTACCTATTATGAAATGTGGATATTATTTTTTTGAAGTACACTCACCCTTTAAATTATGATGATGTTACAGTAAAAGGGCCCAAAAAATAAAGCATATCCCAAAAAGTACAATTTTTTGGAGTCGTCGTAGTTTGCTGAAACGTACACAGTCGGAAAGTTCGATCTGTAATTTCAAATTTGAAAAATAGTTCTATGTATAATTTACGAAGTTGTTGCTATAAATACAGTTCGAAAAAATAATGCATATGCGAAAAAACTATCCGTTTTTCGAACTTTTCATAATTTGATGAATTATACACCGTTAAAAAAATCTACTAGCATACTTTCACGAGTGATAAATCGATTTTTAGAATCCACACCTGTTATTGAAGGTATAGGTTGTTACGATAAAAAAGTGCGAGAATATCGAGCTGAACCAAAAAATAAATAATATTTCGAATATGTCGTAATTTGATAAATTATACGTCGCAGAAAATGTTTATAAACTTATTTCACATCTGAAGAAGGGTTGGTTGAAATCAAACTCGATCATTGAATTATAAAGTATTTAAGAAAAAAACAAAAAGCACAACAATCGAGCATGACCTGTTAACCATCAATTCTCCATAGTTTTCAAAATTTGATAAATTATACACTGTCAAAAAGCTCTATAAAATTACTTTCACATGTTACAAACAATTATTTCCAATTACACACATTCTTTGAGTTTTGAATATGTTTTACAAAAAAAGTCAATAGATGCGAGGATAACAGAAAAATCATAAATTTTTTGTCGTCGTCGTAATTTTATTCTCAATGAACGTCGAAAGACTCTGTGAACCTATTATGAAATGTGGACATTATATTTTTGAAGTACACTCATCCTTTAAATTATGATGATGTTACAGTAAAATAGCCCAAAAAATAAAGCATATCCCCAAAAAGTATAAATTTTCTGGAGTCGTCGTAGTTTGCTGAAACGTACACAGTCGGAAAGCTCGATCTGTAATTTCAAATTTGAAAAATAGTTCTATGTATAATTTACGAAGTTGTTGCTATAAATACAGTTCAAAAAAATAATGCATAGGCGAAAAAACTATCCGTTTTTCGAACTTGTCATAATTTGATGAATTATACACAGACAAAAAAATCTATTAGCATACTTTCACGAGTGATAAATCTATTTTTAGAATCCACACTTATTATTGAAGGTATAGGTTGTTACGATAAAAAACTGCGTGAGAATCGAGCTAAACCAAAAAACAAATAATATTTCGAAGATGTCGTATTTGATAAATAATACGTCGCAGAAAATGTTTATTAACTTATTTCACATCTAAAGAAGGGTTGGTTGAAATTAAACTCGATCAAAGAATTATAAAGTATTTAAGAAAAAACAAAAAGCGCAACAATCGAGCATGACCTGTTAACCATCAATTCTCCATAGTTGTCAAAATTTGATAAATTATACACTGTCAAAAAGCTCTATAAAATTACTTTCACATGTTACAAACAATTATTTCCAATTACACACATTCTTTGAGTTTTGAATATGTTTACAAAAAAAGTCAATAGATGCGAGGATAACTGAAAAAAATCATAAATTTTTTGTCGTCGTCGTAATTTTATTCTCAATGAACGTCGAAAGACTCTGTCAACCTATTATGAAATGTGGACATTATTTTTTTGAAGTACACTCATCCCTTAAATTATGATGATGTTACAGTAAAAGGGCCCCAAAAAATAAAGCATATCCCAAAAAGTATAATTTTTTTGGAGTCGTCGTAGTTTCCTGAAACGTACACAGTCGGAAAGCTCGATCTGTAATTTCAAATTTGAAAAAAATAGTTCTATGTATAATTGACGAAGTTGTTGCTATAAATACAGTTCGAAAAAATGATGCATAGGCGAAAAACTATCCGTTTTTCGAACTTTTCATAATTTGATGAATTATACACCGTCAAAAAAATCTATTAGCATACTTTCACGAGTGATAAATCGATTTTTTTAGAATCCACACATGTTATTGAAGGTATAGGTTGTTACGATAAAAAACTGTGAGATAATCGAGCTAAACAAAAAACAAATAATATTTCGAAGATGTCGTAATTTGATAAATTATACGTCACAGAAAATGTTTATAAACTTATTTCACATCTGAAGAAGGGTTGGTTGAAATTAAACTCGATCAAAGAATTATAAAGTATTTAAGAAAAAAACAAAAAGCACAACAATCGAGCATGACATGTTAACCATCAATTCTCCATATTTGTCAAAATTTGATAAATTATACACTGTCAAAAAGCTCTATAAAAGTACTTTAACATGTTACAAACAATTATTTTCAATTACACACATTCTTTGTGTTATGAATATGTTTATAAAAAAAGTCAATAGATAGGAGAATAACAGAAAAATCATAAACTTTTTTAGTCGTCGTCGTAATTTTAATTCCCACACAACGACGAAAGACTCTGTCAACCTATTATGAAATGTGGATATTATTTTTTTGAAGTACACTCATCCCTTTAAATTATGATGATGTTACAGTAAAAGGGCCCCAAAAAATAAAGCATATCCCAAAAAGTATAATTTTTTGGAGTCGTCGTAGTTTCCTGAAACGTACACAGTCGGAAAGCTCGATCTGTAATTTCAAATTTGAAAAATAGTTCTATGTATAATTGACGAAGTTGTTGCTATAAATACAGTTCGAAAAAATGATGCATAGGCGAAAAACTATCCGTTTTTCGAACTTTTCATAATTTGATGAATTATACACCGTCAAAAAAATCTATCTAATAGCATACTTTCACGAGTGATAAATCGATTTTTAGAATCCACACATGTTATTGAAGGTATAGGTTGTTACGATAAAAAACTGTGAGATAATCGAGCTAAACCAAAAAAAACAAATAATATTTTGAAGATGTCGTATTTGATAAATTATACGTCACAGAAAATGTTTATAAACTTATTTCACATCTGAAGAAGGGTTGGTTGAAATTAAACTCGATCAAAGAATTATAAAGTATTTAAGAAAAAAACAAAAAGCACAACAATCGAGCATGACTTGTTAACCATCAATTCTCCATATTTGTCAAAATTTGATAAATTCTACACTGTTAAAAAACTCTATAAAATTACTTTAACATGTTACAAACAATTATTTCCAATTACACACATTCTTTGTGTTATGAATATGTTTATAAAAAAAGTCAATAGGTGCGAGAATATCAGAAAAATCATAAACTTTTTGTAGTCGTCGTAATTTGATACTCACACAACGTCGAAAGACTCTTTCTACCTATTATGAAATGTGGATATTATTTTTTTGAAGTACACTCATCCTTTAAATTATGATGATGTTCCAGTAAAAGGGCCCAAAAAATAAAGCATATCCCAAAAAGTATAATTTTTTGGAGTCGTCGTAGTTTGCTGAAACGTACACAGTCGAAAAGCTCGATCTGTAATTTCAAATTTGAAAAATAGTTCTATGTATAATTTACGAAGTTGTTGCTATAAATACAGTTCAAAAAAATAATGCATAGGCGAAAAACTATCCGTTTTTCGAACTTGTCAAAATTTGATGAATTATACACAGACAAAAAAATCTATTAGCATACTTTCACGAGTGATAAATTGATTTTTAGAATCCACACATGTTATTGAAGGTATAGGTTGTTACGATAAAAAACTGCGAGAGAATCGAGCTAAACCAAAAAACAAATAATATTTCGAAGATGTCGTAATTTGATAAATTATACGTCGCAGAAAAATGTTTATAAACTTATTTCACATCTGAAGAAGGGTTGGTTGAAATTAAACTCGATCATTGAATTATAAAGTATTTAAGAAAAAAACAAAAAGCACAACAATCGAGCATGACCTGTTAACCATCAATTCTCCATATTTGTCAAAATTTGATAAATTCTACACTGTCAAAAAGCTCTATAAAAGTACTTTAACATGTTACAAACAATTATTTCCAATTACACACATTCTTTGTGCTATGAATACGTTTATAAAAAAAGTCAATAGGTGCGAGAATATCAGAAAAATCATAAACTTTTTGTAGTCGTCGTAATTTGATACTCACACAACGACGAAAGACTCTTTCTACCTATTATGAAATGTGGATATTATTTTTTTGAAGTACAGTCATCCTTTAAATTATGATGATGTTACAGTAAAAGGGCCCAAAAAATAAAGCATATCCCAAAAAGTATAATTTTTTGGAGTCGTCGTAGTTTGCTGAAACGTACACAGTCGAAAAGCTCGATCTGTAATTTCAAAAATGAAAAATAGTTCTATGTATAATTAACGAAGTTGTTGCTATAAATACAGTTCGAAAAAATGATGCATAGGCGAAAAACTATCCGTTTTTCGAACTTTTCATAATTTGATGAATTATACACCGTCTAAAAAATCTAATAGCATACTTTCGTGAGTGATAAATCGATTTTTAGAATCCACACATGTTATTGAAGGTATAGGTTGTTACGATAAAAAACTGCGAGAGAATCGAGCTAAACCAAAAAACAAATAATATTTCGAAGATGTCGTAATTTGATAAATTATACGTCGCAGAAAATGTTTATAAACTTATTTCACATCTGAAGAAGGGTTGGTTGAAATTAAACTCGATCAAAGAATTATAAAGTATTTAAGAAAAAAAACAAAAAGCACAACAATCGAGCATGACCTTGTTAACCATCAATTCTCCATATTTGTCAAAATTTGATAAATTCTACACTGTCAAAAAGCTCTATAAAATTACTTTAACATGTTACAAACAATTATTTCCAATTACACACATTCTTTGTGTTATGAATATGTTTATAAAAAAAAGTCAATAGGTGCGAGAATATCAGAAAAATCATAAACTTTTTGTAGTCGTCGTAATTTGATACTCACACAACGTCGAAAGACTCTTTCTACCTATTATGAAATGTGGATATTATTTTTTTGAAGTACAGTCATCCTTTAAATTATGATGATGTTACAGTAAAAGGGCCCAAAAAATAAAGCATATCCCAAAAAGTATAATTTTTTGGAGTCGTCGTAGTTTGCTGAAACGTACACAGTCGAAAAGCTCGATCTGTAATTTCAAATTTGAAAAATAGTTCTATGTATAATTTACGAAGTTGTTGCTATAAATACAGTTCGAAAAAAAAATGCATGCATAGGCGAAAAACTATCCGTTTTTCGAACTTTTCATAATTTGATGAATTATACACCGTCCAAAAAAATCTAATAGCATACTTTAACGAGTGATAAATCGATTTTTAGAATCCACACATGTTATTGAAGGTATAGGTTGTTACGATAAAAAACTGCGAGAGAATCAAGCTAAACCAAAAAACAAATAATATTTCGAAGATGTCGTAATTTGATAAATTATACGTCACAGAAAATGCTTATAAACTTATTTCACATCTGAAGAAGGGTTGGTTGAAATTAAACTCGATCAAAGAATTATAAAGTATTTAAGAAAAAAACAAAAAGCACAACAATCGAGCATGACCTTGTTAACCATCAATTCTCCATATTTGTCAAAATTTGATAAATTCTACACTGTCAAAAAACTCTATAAAATTACTTTAACATGTTACAAACAATTATTTCCAATTACACACATTCTTTGTGTTATGAATATGTTTACAAAAAAAGTCAATAGATGCGAGAATATCAGAAAAATCATAAATTTTTTGTAGTCGTCGTAATTTGATACTCACACAACGTCGAAAGACTCCTTCTACCTATTATGAAATGTGGATATTATTTTTTTGAAGTACACTCATCCTTTAAATTATGATGATGTTCCAGTAAAAGGGCCCAAAAAATAAAGCATATCCCAAAAAGTATAAATTTTTGGAGTCGTCGTAGTTTGTTGAAACGTACACAGTCGGACAGCTCGATCTGTAATTTCAAATTTGAAAAAATAGTTCTATGTATAATTTGCGAAGTTTTTGCTATAAATACAGTTCGAAAAAATTATGCATAGGAGAAAAACGATCCGTTTTTCGAACTTTTCATAATTTGATGAATTATACACCGTCAAAAAAATCTAATAGCATACTTTAACGAGTGATAAATTGATTTTCAGAATCCACACATGCTATTGACGGTATAGGTTGTTACGATAAAAAACTACGAAAGAATCGAGCTAAACCAAAAAACAAATAATATTTCGAAGATGTCGTAATTTGATAAATTATACGTCGTAGAAAATGTTTATAAACTTATTTCACATCTGAAGAAGGGTTGGTTGAAATTAAACTCTATCATTGAATTATAAAGTATTTAAGAAAAAAAAAAAAAGCACAACAATCGAGCATGACCTGTTAACCATCAATTCTCCATAGTTGTCAAAATTTGATAAATTATACACTGTCAAAAAGCTCTATAAAATTACTTTCACATGTTACAAACAATTATTTCCAATTACACACATTCTTTGAGTTTTGAATGTGTTTACAAAAAAAAGTCAATAGATAGGAGAATAACTGAAAAATCATAAATTTTTTAGTCGTCGTCGTAATTTGATTCTCCAGTGAACGACGAAAGACTCTGTCAACCTATTATGAAATGTGGACATTATTTTTTTGAAGTACACTCATCCCTTAAATTATGATGATGTTACAGTAAAAGGGCCCAAAAAATAAAGCATATCCCAAAAAGTATAATTTTCTGGAGTCGTCGTAGTTTGCTGAAACGTACACAGTCGGAAAAGCTCGATCTGTAATTTCAAATTTGAAAAAAATAGTTCTATGTATAATTGACGAAGTTGTTGCTATAAATACAGTTCGAAAAAAATGATGCATAGGCGAAAAAAACTATCCGTTTTTCGAACTTTTCATAATTTGATGAATTATACACCGTCTAAAAAATCTAATAGCATAGTTTCATGAGTGATAAATCGATTTTTAGAATCCACACATGTTATTGAAGGTATAGGTTGTTACGATAATAAACTGCGAGAGAATCGAGCTAAACGAAAAAACAAATCATATTTCGAAGATGTCGTAATTTGATAAATTATACGTCGCAGAAAATGTTTATAAACTTATTTCACATCTGAAGAAGGGTTGGTTGAAATTAAACTCGATCAAAGAATTATAAAGTATTTTAAGAAAAAAAACAAAAAGCACAACAATCGAACATGACCTGTTAACCATCAATTCTCCATATTTGTCAAAATTTGATAAATTCTACACTGTCAAAAAGCTCTATAAAAGTACTTTAACATGTTACAAACAATTATTTCCAATTACACACATTCTTTGTGTTATGAATATGTTTATAAAAAAAGTCAATAGGTGTGAGAATATCAGAAAAATCATAAACTTTTTGTAGTCGTCGTAATTTGATACTCACACAACGTCGAAAGACTCTTTCTACCTATTATGAAATGTGGATATTATTCTTTTTGAAGTACAGTCATC
The DNA here is from genome assembly GCA_019395295.1 of Osmanthus fragrans. Taxonomy (NCBI): domain Eukaryota; kingdom Viridiplantae; phylum Streptophyta; class Magnoliopsida; order Lamiales; family Oleaceae; genus Osmanthus; species Osmanthus fragrans. Next base: position 24,802,489 of record CM033350.1, on the reverse strand, counting down.
CTTTAAATTATGATGATGTTACAGTAAAAGGGCCCAAAAAATAAAGCATATCCCAAAAAGTATAATTTTTTGGAGTCGTCGTAGTTTGCTGAAACGTACACAGTCGAAAAGCTCGATCTGTAATTTCAAATTTGAAAAATAGTTCTATGTATAATTTACGAAGTTGTTGCTATAAATACAGTTCGAAAAAATGATGCATAGGCGAAAAACTATCCGTTTTTCGAACTTTTCATAATTTGATGAATTATACACCGTCTAAAAAATCTAATAGCATACTTTCGTGAGTGATAAATCGATTTTTAGAATCCACACATGTTATTGAAGGTATAGGTTGTTACGATAAAAAACTGCGAGAGAATCAAGCTAAACCAAAAAACAAATAATATTTCGAAGATGTCGTAATTTGATATAAATTATACGTCGCAGAAAATGTTTATAAACTTATTTCACATCTGAAGAAGGGTTGGTTGAAATTAAACTCGATCAAAGAATTATAAAGTATTTAAGAAAAAAACAAAAAGCACAACAATCGAGCATGACTTGTTAACCATCAATTCTCCATATTTGTCAAAATTTGATAAATTCTACACTGTCAAAAAACTCTATAAAATTACTTTAACATGTTACAAACAATTATTTCCAATTACACACATTCTTTGTGTTATGAATATGTTTATAAAAAAAAAGTCAATAGGTGCGAGAATATCAGAAAAATCATAAACTTTTTGTAGTCGTCGTAATTTGATACTCACACAACGTCGAAAGACTCTTTCTACCTATTATGAAATGTGGATATTATTTTTTTGAAGTACACTCATCCTTTAAATTATGATGATGTTCCAGTAAAAGGGCCCAAAAAATAAAGCATATCCCAAAAAGTATAATTTTTTTGGAGTCGTCGTAGTTTGTTGAAACGTACACAGTCGGAAAGCTCGATCTGTAATTTCAAATTTGAAAAATAGTTCTATGTATAATTTGCGAAGTTTTTGCTATAAATACAGTTCGAAAAAAATTATGCATAGGAGAAAAACGATCCGTTTTTCGAACTTTTCATAATTTGATGAATTATACACCGTCCAAAAAATCTAATAGCATACTTTAACGAGTGATAAATTGATTTTCAGAATCCACACATGCTATTGACGGTATAGGTTGTTACGATAAAAAACTACGAAAGAATCGAGCTAAACCAAAAAACAAATAATATTTCGAAGATGTCGTAATTTGATAAATTATACGTCGTAGAAAATGTTTATAAACTTATTTCACATCTGAAGAAGGGTTGGTTGAAATTAAACTCGATCATTGAATTATATAGTATTTAAGAAAAAAACAAAAAGCACAACAATCGAGCATGACCTGTTAACCATCAATTCTCCATAGTTGTCAAAATTTGATAAATTATACACTGTCAAAAAGCTCTATAAAATTACTTTCACATGTTACAAACAATTATTTCCAATTACACACATTCTTTGAGTTTTGAATGTGTTTACAAAAAAAGTCAATAGATAGGAGAATAACTGAAAAATCATAAATTTTTAGTCGTCGTCGTAATTTGATTCCCAGTGAACGACGAAAGACTCTGTCAACCAATTATGAAATGTGGACATTATTTTTTTGAAGTACACTCATCCCTTAAATTATGATGATGTTACAGTAAAAGGGCCCAAAAAATAAAGCATATCCCAAAAAGTATAATTTTCTGGAGTCGTCGTAGTTTGCTGAAACGTACACAGTCGGAAAGCTCGATCTGTAATTTCAAATTTGAAAAAATAGTTCTATGTATAATTGACGAAGTTGTTGCTATAAATACAGTTCGAAAAAATGATGCATAGGCGAAAAAACTATCCGTTTTTCGAACTTTTCATAATTTGATGAATTATACACCGTCTAAAAAATCTAATAGCATAGTTTCATGAGTGATAAATCGATTTTTAGAATCCACACATGTTATTGAAGGTATAGGTTGTTACGATAAAAAACTGCGAGAGAATCGAGCTAAACCAAAAAACAAATCATATTTCGAAGATGTCATAATTTGATAAATTATACGTCGCAGAAAATGTTTATAAACTTATTTCACATCTGAAGAAGGGTTGGTTGAAATTAAACTCGATCAAAGAATTATAAAGTATTTAAGAAAAAACAAAAAGCACAACAATCGAACATGACCTGTTAACCATCAATTCTCCATATTTGTCAAAATTTGATAAATTCTACACTGTCAAAAAGCTCTATAAAAGTACTTTAACATGTCACAAACAATTATTTCCAATTACACACATTCTTTGTGTTATGAATATGTTTATAAAAAAAGTCAATAGGTGTGAGAATATCAGAAAAATCATAAACTTTTTGTAGTCGTCGTAATTTGATACTCACACAACGTCGAAAGACTCTTTCTACCTATTATGAAATGTGGATATTATTCTTTTGAAGTACAGTCATCCTTTAAATTATGATGATGTTACAGTAAAAGGGCCCAAAAAATAAAGCATATCCCAAAAAGTATAATTTTTTGGAGTCGTCGTAGTTTGCTGAAACGTACACAGTCGAAAAGCTCGATCTGTAATTTCAAATTTGAAAAATAGTTCTATGTATAATTTACGAAGTTGTTGCTATAAATACAGTTCGAAAAAATGATGCATAGGCGAAAAACTATCCGTTTTTCGAACTTTTCATAATTTGATGAATTATACACCGTCTAAAAAATCTAATAGCATACTTTCGTGAGTGATAAATCGATTTTTAGAATCCACACATGTTATTGAAGGTATAGGTTGTTACGATAAAAAACTGCGAGAGAATCAAGCTAAACCAAAAAACAAATAATATTTCGAAGATGTCGTAATTTGATAAATTATACGTCGCAGAAAATGCTTATAAACTTATTTCACATCTGAAGAAGGGTTGGTTGAAATTAAACTCGATCAAAGAATTATAAAGTATTTAAGAAAAAAACAAAAAGCACAACAATCGAGCATGACTTGTTAACCATCAATTCTCCATATTTGTCAAAATTTGATAAATTCTACACTGTCAAAAAACTCTATAAAATTACTTTAACATGTTACAAACAATTATTTCCAATTACACACATTCTTTGTGTTATGAATATGTTTAGAAAAAAAGTCAATAGGTGCGAGAATATCAGAAAAATCATAAACTTTTTGTAGTCGTCGTAATTTGATACTCACACAACGTCGAAAGACTCCTTCTACCTATTATGAAATGTGGATATTATTTTTTTGAAGTACACTCATCCTTTAAATTATGATGATGTTCCAGTAAAAGGGCCCAAAAAATAAAGCATATCCCAAAAAGTATAATTTTTTGGAGTCGTCGTAGTTTGTTGAAACGTACACAGTCGGAAAGCTCGATCTGTAATTTCAAATTTGAAAAATAGTTCTATGTATAATTTGCGAAGTTTTTGCTATAAATACAGTTCGAAAAAATTATGCATAGGAGAAAAACGATCCGTTTTTCGAACTTTTCATAATTTGATGAATTATACACCGTCCAAAAAATCTAATAGCATACTTTAACGAGTGATAAATTGATTTTCAGAATCCACACATGCTATTGACGGTATAGGTTGTTACGATAAAAAACTACGAAAGAATCGAGCTAAACCAAAAAACAAATAATATTTCGAAGATGTCGTAATTTGATAAATTATACGTCGTAGAAAATGTTTATAAACTTATTTCACATCTGAAGAAGGGTTGGTTGAAATTAAACTCGATCATTGAATTATATAGTATTTAAGAAAAAAACAAAAAGCACAACAATCGAGCATGACCTGTTAACCATCAATTCTCCATAGTTGTCAAAATTTGATAAATTATACACTGTCAAAAAGCTCTATAAAATTACTTTCACATGTTACAAACAATTATTTCCAATTACACACATTCTTTGAGTTTTGAATATGTTTACAAAAAAAGTCAATAGATGCGAGGATAACTGAAAAATCATAAATTTTTTGTCGTCGTCGTAATTTGATTCTCAATGAACGTCGAAAGACTCTGTCAACCTATTATGAAATGTGGACATTATTTTTTTGAAGTACACTCATCCCTTAAATTATGACGATGTTACAGTAAAAGGGCCCAAAAAATAAAGCATATCCCAAAAAGTAAAAATTTTCTGGAGTCGTCGTAGTTTGTTTGAAACGTACACAGTCGGAAAGCTCGATCTGTAATTTCAAATTTGAAAAATAGTTCTATGTATAATTTACGAAGTTGTTGCTATAAATACAGTTCAAAAAAAATGATGCATAGGCGAAAAACTATCCGTTTTTCGAACTTTTCATAATTTGATGAATTATACACCGTCTAAAAAATCTAATAGCATAGTTTCATGAGTGATAAATCGATTTTTAGAATCCACACATGTTATTGAAGGTATAGGTTGTTACGATAAAAAACTGCGAGAGAATCGAGCTAAACAAAAAAAACAAATCATATTTCGAAGATGTCGTAATTTGATAAATTATACGTCGCAGAAAATGTTTATAAACTTATTTCACATCTGAAGAAGGGTTGGTTGAAATTAAACTCGATCAAAGAATTATAAAGTATTTAAGAAAAAAACAAAAAGCACAACAATCGAACATGACCTGTTAACCATCAATTCTCCATATTTGTCAAAATTTGATAAATTCTACACTGTCAAAAAGCTCTATAAAAGTACTTTAACATGTTACAAACAATTATTTCCAATTACACACATTCTTTGTGTTATGAATATGTTTATAAAAAAAGTCAATAGGTGTGAGAATATCAGAAAAAATCATAAAATTTTTTGTAGTCGTCGTAATTTGATACCCACACAACGTCGAAAGACTCTTTCTACCTATTATGAAATGTGGATATTATTTTTTTGAAGTACAGTCATCCTTTAAATTATGATGATGTTACAGTAAAAGGGCCCAAAAAATAAAGCATATCCCAAAAAGTATAATTTTTTGGAGTCGTCGTAGTTTGCTGAAACGTACACAGTCGAAAAGCTCGATCTGTAATTTCAAATTTGAAAAATAGTTCTATGTATAATTTACGAAGTTGTTGCTATAAATACAGTTCGAAAAAATGATGCATAGGCGAAAAACTATCCGTTTTTCGAACTTTTTCATAATTTGATGAATTATACACCGTCAAAAAAATCTAATAGCATACTTTCGTGAGTGATAAATCGATTTTTAGAATCCACACATGTTATTGAAGGTATAGGTTGTTACGATAAAAAACTGCGAGAGAATCAAGCTAAACCAAAAAACAAATAATATTTCGAAGATGTCGTAATTTGATAAATTATACGTCGCAGAAAATGCTTTATAAACTTATTTCACATCTGAAGAAGGGTTGGTTGAAATTAAACTCGATCAAAGAATTATAAAGTATTTAAGAAAAAAACAAAAAGCACAACAATCGAGCATGACTTGTTAACCATCAATTCTCCATATTTGTCAAAATTTGATAAATTCTACACTGTCAAAAAGCGCTATAAAATTACTTTAACATGTTACAAACAATTATTTCCAATTACACACATTCTTTGTGTTATGAATATGTTTAGAAAAAAAGTCAATAGGTGCGAGAATATCAGAAAAATCATAAACTTTTTGTAGTCGTCGTAATTTGATACTCACACAACGTCGAAAGACTCCTTTCTACCTATTATGAAATGTGGATATTATTTTTTTGAAGTACACTCATCCTTTAAATTATGATGATGTTCCAGTAAAAGGGCCCAAAAAATAAAGCATATCCCAAAAAGTATAATTTTTTGGAGTCGTCGTAGTTTGTTGAAACGTACACAGTCGGAAAGCTCGATCTGTAATTTCAAATTTGAAAAATAGTTCTATGTATAATTTGCGAAGTTTTTGCTATAAATACAGTTCAGTTCGAAAAAATTATGCATAGGAGAAAAACGATCCGTTTTTTCGAACTTTTCATAATTTGATGAATTATACACCGTCCAAAAAATCTAATAGCATACTTTAACGAGTGATAAATTGATTTTCAGAATCCACACATGCTATTGACGGTATAGGTTGTTACGATAAAAAACTACGAAAGAATCGAGCTAAACCAAAAAACAAATAATATTTCGAAGATGTCGTAATTTGATAAATTATACGTCGTAGAAAATGTTTATAAACTTATTTCACATCTGAAGAAGGGTTGGTTGAAATTAAACTCGATCATTGAATTATATAGTATTTAAGAAAAAAACAAAAAGCACAACAATCGAGCATGACCTGTTAACCATCAATTCTCCATAGTTGTCAAAATTTGATAAATTATACACTGTCAAAAAGCTCTATAAAATTACTTTCACATGTTACAAACAATTATTTCCAATTACACACATTCTTTGAGTTTTGAATATGTTTACAAAAAAAGTCAATAGATGCGAGGATAACTGAAAAATCATAAATTTTTTGTCGTCGTCGTAATTTGATTCTCAATGAACGTCGAAAGACTCTGTCAACCTATTATGAAATGTGGACATTATTTTTTTTGAAGTACACTCATCCCTTAAATTATGACGATGTTACAGTAAAAGGGCCCAAAAAAATAAAGCATATCCCAAAAAGTAAAATTTTCTGGAGTCGTCGTAGTTTGCTGAAACGTACACAGTCGGAAAGCTCGATCTGTAATTTCAAATTTGAAAAATAGTTCTATGTATAATTTACGAAGTTGTTGCTATAAATACAGTTCAAAAAAATAATGCATAGGCGAAAAACTATCCGTTTTTTCGAACTTTTCATAATTTGATGAATTATACACCGTCTAAAAAATCTATTAGCATAGTTTCACGAGTGATAAATCGATTTTTAGAATCCACACATGTTATTGAAGGTATAGGTTGTTACGATAAAAAAGTGCGAGAGAATCGAGCTAAACAAAAAAAATAAATAATATTTCGAAGATGTCGTAATTTGATAAATTATACGTCGCAGAAAATGTTTTATAAACTTATTTCACATCTGAAGAAGGGTTGGTTGAAATTAAACTCGATCATTGAATTATAAAGTATTTAAGAAAAAAAACAAAAAGCACAACAATCGAGCATGACCTGTTAACCATCAATTCTCCATATTTGTCAAAATTTGATAAATTATACACTGTCAAAAAGCTCTATAAAAGTACTTTAACATGTTACAAACAATTATTTCCAATTACACACATTCTTTGTGTTATGAATGTGTGTTTACAAAAAAAGTCAATAGGTGTGAGAATAACTGAAAAATCATAAATTTTTTAGTCGTCGTCGTAATTTGATTCCCATGAACGTCGAAAGACTCTGTCAACCTATTATTAAATGTGGACATTATTTTTTTGAAGTACACTCATCCTTTAAATTATGACGATGTTACAGTAAAAGGGCCCAAAAAATAAAGCATATCCCAAAAAGTATAATTTTTTGGAGTCGTCGTAGTTTGCTGAAACGTACACAGTCGAAAAACTCGATCTGTAATTTCAAATTTGAAAAATAGTTCTATGTATAATTTACGAAGTTGTTGCTATAAATACAGTTCAAAAAAATAATGCATAGGCGAAAAACTATCCGTTTTTCGAACTTGTCATAATTTGATGAATTATACACCGTCAAAAAAAATCTAATAGCATACTTTCACGAGTGATAAATCGATTTTTAGAATCCACACATGTTATTGAAGGTATAGGTTGTTACGATAAAAAACTGCGAGAGAATCAAGCTAAACCAAAAAACAAATAATATTTCGAAGATGTCGTATTTGATAAATTATACGTCGCAGAAAATGTTTATAAACTTATTTCACATCTGAAGAAGGGTTGGTTGAAATTTAGACTCGATCATTGAATTATAAAGTATTTAAGAAAAAAACAAAAAGCACAACAATCGAGCATGACTTGTTAACCATCAATTCTCCATATTTGTCAAAATTTGATAAATTCTACACTGTCAAAAAGCGCTATAAAATTACTTTCACATGTTACAAACAATTATTTCCAATTACACACATTCTTTGAGTTTTGAATGTGTTTACCGAAAAAGTCAATAGGTGCGAGAAAAATCAGAAAAATCATAAATTTTTTGTCGTCGTCGTAATTTGATACTCATACAACGTCGAAAGACTCTTCTACCTATTATGAAATGTGGTTATTATTTTTTTGAAGTACACTCATCCTTTAAATTATGATGATGTTCCAGTAAAAGGGCCCAAAAAATAAAGCATATCCCAAAAAGTATAATTTTTTGGAGTCGTCGTAGTTTGTTGAAACGTACACAGTCGGAAAGTTCGATCTGTAATTTCAAATTTGAAAAATAGTTCTATGTATAATTTGCGAAGTTTTTGCTATAAATACAGTTCGAAAAAATTATGCATAGGAGAAAAACGATCCGTTTTTCGAACTTTTCATAATTTGATGAATTATACACCGTCCAAAAAATCTAATAGCATACTTTAACGAGTGATAAATTGATTTTCAGAATCCACACATGCTATTGACGGTATAGGTTGTTACGATAAAAAACTACGAAAGAATCGAGCTAAACCAAAAAACAAATAATATTTCGAAGATGTCGTAATTTGATAAATTATACATCGTAGAAAATGTTTATAAACTTATTTCACATCTGAAGAAGGGTTGGTTGAAATCAAACTCGATCATTGAATTATAAAGTATTTAAGAAAAAAACAAAAAGCACAATAATCGAGCATGACCTGTTAACCATCAATTCTCCATAGTTGTCAAAATTTGATAAATTATACACTGTCAAAAAGCTCTATAAAATTACTTTCACATGTTACAAACAATTATTTCCAATTACACACATTCTTTGAGTTTTGAATATGTTTACAAAAAAAGTCAATAGATGCGAGGATAACTGAAAAATCATAAATTTTTTTTGTCGTCGTCGTAATTTGATTCTCAATGAACGTCGAAAGACTCTGTCAACCTATTATGAAATGTGGACATTATTTTTTTGAAGTACACTCATCCCTTAAATTATGACGATGTTACAGTAAAAGGGCCCAAAAAATAAAGCATATCCCAAAAAGTAAAATTTTCTGGAGTCGTCGTAGTTTGCTGAAACGGACACAGTCGGAAAGCTCGATCTGTAATTTCAAATTTGAAAAAATAGTTCTATGTATAATTTACGAAGTTGTTGCTATAAATACAGTTCAAAAAAATAATGCATAGGCGAAAAACTATCCGTTTTTCCAACTAGTCATAATTTGATGAATTATACACAGACAAAAAAATCTAATAGCATACTTTCACGAGTGATAAATCGATTTTTAGAATCCATACCTGTTATTGAAGGTATAGGTTGTTACGATAAAAAAGTGCGAGAGAATCGAGCTAAACAAAAAAATAAATAATATTTCGAAGATGTCGTAATTTGATAAATTATACGTCGCAGAAAATGTTTATAAACTTATTTCACATCTGAAGAAGGGTTGGTTGAAATTAAACTCGATCATTGAATTATATAGTATTTGAGAAAAAAACAAAAAGCACAACAATCGAGCATGACCTGTTAACCATAAATTCTCCATACTTGTCAAAATTTGATAAATTATACACTGTCAAAAAGCTCTATAAAATTACTTTCACTTGTTACAAACAATTATTTCCAATTACACACATTCTTTGAGTTTTGAATGTGTTTACAAAAAAAGTCAATAGATGCGAGAATAACTGAAAAATCATAAATTTTTAGTCGTCGTCGTAATTTGATTCCACAATGAACGTCGAAAGACTCTGTCAACCTATTATTAAATGTGGACATTATTTTTTTGAAGTACACTCATCCCTTAAATTATGACGATGTTACAGTAAAAGGGCCCAAAAAATAAAGCATATCCCAAAAAGTAAAATTTTCTGGAGTCGTCGTAGTTTGCTGAAACGTACACAGTCGGAAAAGCTCGATCTGTAATTTCAAATTTGAAAAATAGTTCTATGTATAATTTACGAAGTTGTTGCTATAAATACAGTTCAAAAAAATAATGCATAGGCGAAAAACTATCCGTTTTTCGAACTTGTCATAATTTGATGAATTATACACCGTCAAAAAAATCTATTAGCATACTTTCACGAGTGATAAATCGATTTTTAGAATCCACACCTGTTATTGAAGGTATAGGTTGTTACGATAAAAAACTACGAGAGAATCGAGCTAAACCAAAAAAACAAATAATATTTCGGAGATGTCGTATTTGATAAATTATACGTCGCAGAAAATGTTTATAAACTTATTTCACATCTGAAGAAGGGTTGGTTGAAATTAGACTCGATCATTGAATTATAAAGTATTTAAGAAAAAAACAAAAAGCACAACAATCGAGCATGACCTGTTAACCATCAATTCTCCATATTTGTCAAAATTTGATAAATTCTACACTGTCAAAAAGCGCTATAAAATTACTTTCACATGTTACAAACAATTATTTCCAATTACACACATTCTTTGAGTTTTGAATGTGTTTAGAAAAAAAGTCAATAGATGCGAGAACAACTGAAAAATCATAAAATTTTTTAGTCGTCGTCGTAATTTGATACTCATACAACGTCGAAAGACTCTTTCTACCTATTATGAAATGTGGTTATTATTTTTTTGAAGTACACTCATCCTTTAAATTATGATGATGTTCCAGTAAAAGGGCCCAAAAAATAAAGCATATCCCAAAAAGTATAATTTTTTGGAGTCGTCGTAGTTTGTTGAAACGTACACAGTCGGAAAGTTCGATCTGTAATTTCAAATTTGAAAAATAGTTCTATGTATAATTTGCGAAGTTTTTGCTATAAATACAGTTCGAAAAAATTATGCATAGGAGAAAAACGATCCGTTTTTCGAACTTTTCATAATTTGATGAATTATACACCGTCCAAAAAATCTAATAGCATACTTTAACGAGTGATAAATTGATTTTCAGAATCCACACATGCTATTGACGGTATAGGTTGTTACGATAAAAAAACTACGAAAGAATCGAGCTAAACCAAAAAACAAATAATATTTCGAAGATGTCGTAATTTGATAAATTATACATCGTAGAAAATGTTTATAAACTTATTTCACATCTGAAGAAGGGTTGGTTGAAATCAAACTCGATCATTGAATTATAAAGTATTTAAGAAAAAAACAAAAAGCACAATAATCGAGCATGACCTGTTAACCATCAATTCTCCATAGTTGTCAAAATTTGATAAATTATACACTGTCAAAAAGCTCTATAAAATTACTTTCACATGTTACAAACAATTATTTCCAATTACACACATTCTTTGAGTTTTGAATATGTTTACAAAAAAAGTCAATAGATGCGAGGATAACTGAAAAATCATAAATTTTTTGTCGTCGTCGTAATTTGATTCTCAATGAACGTCGAAAGACTCTGTCAACCTATTATGAAATGTGGACATTATTTTTTTGAAGTACACTCATCCCTTAAATTATGACGATGTTACAGTAAAAGGGCCCAAAAAATAAAGCATATCCCAAAAAGTAAAATTTTCTGGAGTCGTCGTAGTTTGCTGAAACGGACACAGTCGGAAAGCTCGATCTGTAATTTCAAATTTGAAAAATAGTTCTATGTATAATTTACGAAGTTGTTGCTATAAATACAGTTCAAAAAAATAATGCATAGGCGAAAAACTATCCGTTTTTCCAACTAGTCATAATTTGATGAATTATACACAGACAAAAAAAAATCTATTAGCATACTTTCACGAGTGATAAATCGATTTTTAGAATCCATACCTGTTATTGAAGGTATAGGTTGTTACGATAAAAAAGTGCGAGAGAATCGAGCTAAACAAAAAAATAAATAATATTTCGAAGATGTCGTAATTTGATAAATTATACGTCGCAGAAAATGTTTATAAACTTATTTCACATCTGAAGAAGGGTTGGTTGAAATTAAACTCGATCATTGAATTATATAGTATTTAAGAAAAAAAAACAAAAAGCACAACAATCGAGCATGACCTGTTAACCATAAATTCTCCATACTTGTCAAAATTTGATAAATTATACACTGTCAAAAAGCTCTATAAAAATTACTTTCACTTGTTACAAACAATTATTTCCAATTACACACATTCTTTGAGTTTTGAATGTGTTTACAGAAAAAGTCAATAGATGCGAGGAGGATAACTGAAAAATCATAAATTTTTAGTCGTCGTCGTAATTTGATTCCCAATGAACGTCGAAAGACTCTGTCAACCTATTATTAAATGTGGACATTATTTTTTTGAAGTACACTCATCCCTTAAATTATGACGATGTTACAGTAAAAGGGCCCAAAAAATAAAGCATATCCCAAAAAGTAAAATTTTCTGGAGTCGTCGTAGTTTGCTGAAACGTACACAGTCGGAAAACTCGATCTGTAATTTCAAATTTGAAAAATAGTTCTATGTATAATTTACGAAGTTGTTGCTATAAATACAGTTCAAAAAAATAATGCATAGGCGAAAAACTATCCGTTTTTCGAACTTGTCATAATTTGATGAATTATACACCGTCAAAAAAATCTATTAGCATACTTTCACGAGTGATAAATCGATTTTTAGAATCCACACCTGTTATTGAAGGTATAGGTTGTTACGATAAAAAACTACGAGAGAATCGAGCTAAACCAAAAAACAAATAATATTTCGGAGATGTCGTATTTGATAAATTATACGTCGCAGAAAATGTTTATAAACTTATTTCACATCTGAAGAAGGGTTGGTTGAAATTAGACTCGATCATTGAATTATAAAGTATTTAAGAAAAAAACAAAAAGCACAACAATCGAGCATGACCTGTTAACCATCAATTCTCCATATTTGTCAAAATTTGATAAATTCTACACTGTCAAAAAGCGCTATAAAATTACTTTCACATGTTACAAACAATTATTTCCAATTACACACATTCTTTGAGTTTTGAATGTGTTTACCGAAAAAGTCAATAGATGCGAGAACAACTGAAAAATCATAAATTTTTAGTCGTCGTCGTAATTTGATACTCATACAACGTCGAAAGACTCTTTCTACCTATTATGAAATGTGGTTATTATTTTTTTGAAGTACACTCATCCTTTAAATTATGATGATGTTCCAGTAAAAGGGCCCAAAAAATAAAGCATATCCCAAAAAGTATAATTTTTTGGAGTCGTCGTAGTTTGTTGAAACGTACACAGTCGGAAAGTTCGATCTGTAATTTCAAATTTGAAAAATAGTTCTATGTATAATTTGCGAAGTTTTTGCTATAAATACAGTTCGAAAAAATTATGCATAGGAGAAAAACGATCCGTTTTTCGAACTTTTCATAATTTGATGAATTATACACCGTCCAAAAAATCTAATAGCATACTTTAACGAGTGATAAATTGATTTTTCAGAATCCACACATGCTATTGACGGTATAGGTTGTTACGATAAAAAACTACGAAAGAATCGAGCTAAACCAAAAAAACAAATAATATTTCGAAGATGTCGTAATTTGATAAATTATACGTCGTAGAAAATGTTTATAAACTTATTTCACATCTGAAGAAGGGTTGGTTGAAATCAAACTCGATCATTGAATTATAAAGTATTTAAGAAAAAAAACAAAAAGCACAATAATCGAGCATGACCTGTTAACCATCAATTCTCCATAGTTGTCAAAATTTGATAAATTATACACTGTCTAAAAGCTCTATAAAATTACTTTCACATGTTACAAACAATTATTTCCAATTACACACATTCTTTGAGTTTTGAATATGTTTACAAAAAAAGTCAATAGATGCGAGGATAACTGAAAAAATCATAAATTTTTTGTCGTCGTCGTAATTTGATTCTAAATGAACGTCGAAAGACTCTGTCAACCTATTATGAAATGTGGACATTATTTTTTTGAAGTACACTCATCCCTTAAATTATGACGATGTTACAGTAAAAGGGCCCAAAAAATAAAGCATATCCCAAAAAGTAAAATTTTCTGGAGTCGTCGTAGTTTGCTGAAACGGACACAGTCGGAAAGCTCGATCTGTAATTTCAAATTTGAAAAATAGTTCTATGTATAATTTACGAAGTTGTTGCTATAAATACAGTTCAAAAAAATAATGCATAGGCGAAAAACTATCCGTTTTTCCAACTAGTCATAATTTGATGAATTATACACAGACAAAAAAATCTATTAGCATACTTTCACGAGTGATAAATCGATTTTTAGAATCCATACCTGTTATTGAAGGTATAGGTTGTTACGATAAAAAAGTGCGAGAGAATCGAGCTAAACAAAAAAATAAATAATATTTCGAAGATGTCGTAATTTGATAAATTATACGTCGCAGAAAATGTTTATAAACTTATTTCACATCTGAAGAAGGGTTGGTTGAAATTAAACTCGATCATTGAATTATATAGTATTTAAGAAAAAAACAAAAAGCACAACAATCGAGCATGACCTGTTAACCATAAATTCTCCATACTTGTCAAAATTTGATAAATTATACACTGTCAAAAAGCTCTATAAAATCACTTTCACTTGTTAAAAACAATTATTTCCAATTACACACATTCTTTGAGTTTTGAATGTGTTTACAGAAAAAGTCAATAGATGCGAGGATAACTGAAAAATCATAAATTTTTAGTCGTCGTCGTAATTTGATTCCCAATGAACGTCGAAAGACTCTGTCAACCTATTATTAAATGTGGACATTATTTTTTTGAAGTACACTCATCCCTTAAATTATGACGATGTTACAGTAAAAGGGCCCAAAAAATAAAGCATATCCCAAAAAGTAAAATTTTCTGGAGTCGTCGTAGTTTGCTGAAACGTACACAGTCGGAAAACTCGATCTGTAATTTCAAATTTGAAAAATAGTTCTATGTATAATTTACGAAGTTGTTGCTATAAATACAGTTCAAAAAAATAATGCATAGGCGAAAAACTATCCGTTTTTCGAACTTGTCATAATTTGATGAATTATACACCGTCAAAAAAATCTATTAGCATACTTTCACGAGTGATAAATCGATTTTTAGAATCCACACCTGTTATTGAAGGTACAGGTTGTTACGATAAAAAACTACGAGAGAATCGAGCTAAACCAAAAAACAAATAATATTTCGGAGATGTCGTATTTGATAAATTATACGTCGCAGAAAATGTTTATAAACTTATTTCACATCTGAAGAAGGGTTGGTTGAAATTAGACTCGATCATTGAATTATAAAGTATTTAAGAAAAAAAACAAAAAGCACAACAATCGAGCATGACCTGTTAACCATCAATTCTCCATATTTGTCAAAATTTGATAAATTCTACACTGTCAAAAAGCGCTATAAAATTACTTTCACATGTTACAAACAATTATTTCCAATTACACACATTCTTTGAGTTTTGAATGTGTTTACCGAAAAAGTCAATAGATGCGAGAACAACTGAAAAAATCATAAATTTTTAGTCGTCGTCGTAATTTGATACTCACACAACGTCGAAAGACTCTTTCTACCATTATGAAATGTGGTTATTATTTTTTTGAAGTACACTCATCCTTTAAATTATGATGATGTTCCAGTAAAAGGGCCCAAAAAATAAAGCATATCCCAAAAAGTATAATTTTTTGGAGTCGTCGTAGTTTGTTGAAACGTACACAGTCGGAAAGCTCGATCTGTAATTTCAAATTTGAAAAATAGTTCTATGTATAATTTGCGAAGTTTTTGCTATAAATACAGTTCGAAAAAATTATGCATAGGAGAAAAACGATCCGTTTTTTCGAACTTTTCATAATTTGATGAATTATACACCGTCCAAAAAATCTAATAGCATACTTTAACGAGTGATAAATTGATTTTCAGAATCCACACATGCTATTGACGGTATAGGTTGTTACGATAAAAAAACTACGAAAGAATCGAGCTAAACCAAAAAACAAATAATATTTCGAAGATGTCGTAATTTGATAAATTATACGTCGTAGAAAATGTTTATAAACTTATTTCACATCTGAAGAAGGGTTGGTTGAAATCAAACTCGATCATTGAATTATAAAGTATTTAAGAAAAAAAAAACAAAAAGCACAATAATCGAGCATGACCTGTTAACCATCAATTCTCCATAGTTGTCAAAATTTGATAAATTATACACTGTCTAAAAGCTCTATAAAATTACTTTCACATGTTACAAACAATTATTTCCAATTACACACATTCTTTGAGTTTTGAATATGTTTACAAAAAAAGTCAATAGATGCGAGGATAACTGAAAAATCATAAATTTTTTGTCGTCGTCGTAATTTGATTCTCAATGAACGTCGAAAGACTCTGTCAACCTATTATGAAATGTGGACATTATTTTTTTGAAGTACACTCATCCCTTAAATTATGACGATGTTACAGTAAAAGGGCCCAAAAAATAAAGCATATCCCAAAAAGTAAAATTTTCTGGAGTCGTCGTAGTTTGCTGAAACGGACACAGTCGGAAAGCTCGATCTGTAATTTCAAATTTGAAAAATAGTTCTATGTATAATTTACGAAGTTGATGCTATAAATACAGTTCAAAAAAATAATGCATAGGCGAAAAACTATCCGTTTTTCGAACTTGTCATAATTTGATGAATTATACACCGTCAAAAAAATCTATTAGCATACTTTCACGAGTGATAAATCGATTTTTAGAATCCACACCTGTTATTGAAGGTACAGGTTGTTACGATAAAAAACTACGAGAGAATCGAGCTAAACCAAAAAACAAATAATATTTCGGAGATGTCGTATTTGATAAATTATACGTCGCAGAAAATGTTTATAAACTTATTTCACATCTGAAGAAGGGTTGGTTGAAATTAGACTCGATCATTGAATTATAAAGTATTTAAGAAAAAAACAAAAAGCACAACAATCGAGCATGACCTGTTAACCATCAATTCTCCATATTTGTCAAAATTTGATAAATTCTACACTGTCAAAAAGCGCTATAAAATTACTTTCACATGTTACAAACAATTATTTCCAATTACACACATTCTTTGAGTTTTGAATGTGTTTACCGAAAAAGTCAATAGATGCGAGAACAACTGAAAAATCATAAATTTTTAGTCGTCGTCGTAATTTGATTCCCAATGAACGTCGAAAGACTATGTCAACCTATTATTAAATGTGGACATTATTTTTTTGAAGTACACTCATCCCTTAAATTATGACGATGTTACAGTAAAAGGGCCCAAAAAATAAAGCATATCCCAAAAAGTAAAATTTTCTGGAATCGTCGTAGTTTGCTGAAACGTACACAGTCGGAAAGCTCGATCTGTAATTTCAAATTTGAAAAATAGTTCTATCTATAATTTACGAAGTTGTTGCTCTAAATGCAGTTCGAAAAAATAATGCATAGGCGAAAAACTATCCGTTTTTCGAACTTCCCATAATTTGATGAATTATACACCGTCAAAAAATCTATTAGCATACTTTCACGAGTGATAAATCGATTTTTAGAATCCACACATGTTATTGAAGGTATAGGTTGTTACGATAAAAAACTGCGAGAGAATAGAGCCAAACCAAAAAATATATAATATTTCGAAGATGTCGTAATTTGATAAATTATACGTTGCAGAAAATGTTTATAAACTTATTTCACATCTGAAGAAGAATTGGTTGAAATTAAACTCCATCTTTGAATTATAAAGTATTTAAGAAAAAAAAAAAAGCACAACAATCGAGCATGACCTGTTAACCATAAATTCTCCATAGCTGTCATAGTTTGATAAATTATACACTGTCAAAGAGCTCTATAAAATTACTTTCACATGTTACAAACAATTATTTCCAATTACACTCATTTTTTGAGTTATGAATATGTTTATAAAAAAAGTCAATTGGTGGGAGAATATCAGAAAAATCATAAACTTTTTGTAGTCGTCGTAATTTGATACTCACACAACGTCGAAAGACTCTTTCTACCTATTATGAAATGTGGATATTATTTTTTTGAAGTACAGTCATCCTTTAAATTATGATGATGTTACAGTAAAAGGGCCCAAAAAATAAAGCATATCCCAAAAAGTATAATTTTCTGGAGTCGTCGTAGTTTGCTGAAACGTACACAGTCGGAAAGCTCGATCTGTAATTTCAAATTTGAAAAATAGTTCTATCTATAATTTACGAAGTTGTTGCTCTAAATGCAGTTCGAAAAAATAATGCATAGGCGAAAAACTATCCGTTTTTCGAACTTGCCATAATTTGATGAATTATACACCGTCAAAAAATCTATTAGCATACTTTCACGAGTGATAAATCGATTTTTAGAATCCACACATGTTATTGAAGGTATAGGTTGTTACGATAAAAAAATGCGAGAGAATAGAGCCAAACCAAAAAATATATAATATTTCGAAGATGTCGTAATTTGATAAATTATACGTTGCAGAAAATGTTTATAAACTTATTTCACATCTGAAGAAGAATTGGTTGAAATTAAACTCCATCTTTGAATTATAAAGTATTTAAGAAAAAAAAAAAAGCACAACAATCGAGCATGACCTGTTAACCATAAATTCTCCATAGCTGTCATAGTTTGATAAATTATACACTGTCAAAGAGCTCTATAAAATTACTTTCACATGTTACAAACAATTATTTTCAATTACACTCATTCTTTGAGTTATGAATATGTTTATAAAAAAAGTCAATAGGTGGGAGAATATCAGAAAAATCATAAACTTTTTGTAGTCGTCGTAATTTGATACTCACACAACGTCGAAAGACTCTTTCTACCTATTATGAAATGTGGATATTATTTTTTTGAAGTACAGTCATCCTTTAAATTATGATGATGTTACAGTAAAAGGGCCCAAAAAATAAAGCATATCCCAAAAAGTATAATTTTCTGGAGTCGTCGTAGTTTGCTGAAACGTACACAGTCGGAAAGCTCGATCTGTAATTTCAAATTTGAAAAATAGTTCTATGTATAATTTGCGAAGTTTTTGCTATAAATACAGTTCGAAAAAATGATGCATAGGAGAAAAACGATCCGTTTTTCGAACTTTTCATAATTTGATGAATTATACACCGTCTAAAAAATCTAATAGCATACTTTCACGAGTGATAAATCGATTTTCAGAATCCACACATGCTATTGATGGTATAGGTTGTTACGATAAAAAACTGCGAGAGAATCGAGCTAAACCAAAAAACAAATAATATTTCGAAGATGTCGTAATTTGATAAATTATACGTCGCCGAAAATGTTTATAAACTTATTTCACATCTGAAGAAGGGTTGGTTGAAATTAAACTCGATCATTGAATTATATAGTATTTAAGAAAAAAACAAAAAGCACAACAATCGAGCATGACCTGTTAACCATCAATTCTCCATACTTGTCAAAATTTGATAAATTATACACTGTCAAAAAGCTCTATAAAATTACTTTCACATGTTACAAACAATTATTTCCAATTACACACATTCTTTGTGTTATGAATATGTTTATAAAAAAAGTCAATAGGTGCGAGGATATCAGAAAAATCATAAACTTTTTGTAATCGTCGTAATTTGATACTCACACAACGACGAAAGACTCTTTCTACCTATTATGAAATGTGGATATTATTTTTTTGAAGTACAGTCATCCTTTAAATTATGATGATTTTACAGTAAAAGGGCCCAAAAAATAAAGCATATCCCAAAAAGTATAATTTTTTAGAGTCGTCGTAGTTTCCTGAAACGTACACAGTCGGAAAGCTCGATCTGTAATTTCAAATTTAAAAAATAGTTCTATGTATAATTTGCGAAGTTTTTGCTATAAATACAGTTCGAAAAAATTATGCATAGGAGAAAAACGATCCGTTTTTCGAACTTTTCATAATTTGATGAATTATACACCGTCTAAAAAATCTAATACCATACTTTAACGAGTGATAAATCGATTTTTAGAATCCACACCTATTATTGAAGGTATAGGTTGTTACGATAAAAAAGTGCGAGAGAATCGAGCTAAACAAAAAAATAAATAATATTTCGAAGATGTCGTAATTTGATAAATTATACGTCGCAGAAAATGTTTATAAACTTATTTCACATCTGAAGAAGGGTTGGTTGAAATTAAACTCGATCATTGAATTATATAGCATTTAAGAAAAAAACAAAAAGCACAACAATCGAGCATGACCTGTTAACCATCAATTCTCCATAGTTGTCAAAATTTGATAAATTATACACTGTCAAAAAGCTCTATAAAATTACTTTCACATGTTACAAACAATTATTTCCAATTACACACATTCTTTGAGTTTTGAATATGTTTACAAAAAAAGTCAATAGATGCGAGGATAACTGAAAAATCATAAATTTTTTGTCGTCGTCGTAATTTGATTCTCAATGAACGTCGAAAGACTCTGTCAACCTATTATTAAATGTGGACATTATTTTTTTGAAGTACACTCATCCCTTAAATTATGACGATGTTACAGTAAAAGGGCCCAAAAAATAAAGCATATCCCAAAAAGTAAAATTTTCTGGAGTCGTCGTAGTTTGCTGAAACGTACACAGTCGGAAAACTCGATCTGTAATTTCAAATTTGAAAAATAGTTCTATGTATAATTTACGAAGTTGTTGCTATAAATACAGTTCAAAAAAATAATGCATAGGCGAAAAACTATCCGTTTTTCGAACTTGTCATAATTTGATGAATTATACACCGTCAAAAAAATCTATTAGCATACTTTCACGAGTGATAAATCGATTTTTAGAATCCACACCTGTTATTGAAGGTATAGGTTGTTACGATAAAAAACTACGAGAGAATCGAGCTAAACCAAAAAACAAATAATATTTCGGAGATGTCGTATTTGATAAATTATACGTCGCAGAAAATGTTTATAAACTTATTTCACATCTGAAGAAGGGTTGGTAGAAATTAGACTCGATCATTGAATTATAAAGTATTTAAGAAAAAAACAAAAAGCACAACAATCGAGCATGACCTGTTAACCATCAATTCTCCATATTTGTCAAAATTTGATAAATTCTACACTGTCAAAAAGCGCTATAAAATTACTTTCACATGTTACAAACAATTATTTCCAATTACACACATTCTTTGAGTTTTGAATGTGTTTACCGAAAAAGTCAATAGATGCGAGAACAACTGAAAAATCATAAATTTTAGTCGTCGTCGTAATTTGATACTCATACAACGTCGAAAGACTCTTTCTACCTATTATGAAATGTGGTTATTATTTTTTTGAAGTACACTCATCCTTTAAATTATGATGATGTTCCAGTAAAAGGGCCCAAAAAATAAAGCATATCCCAAAAAGTATAATTTTTTGGAGTCGTCGTAGTTTGTTGAAACGTACACAGTCGGAAAGTTCGATCTGTAATTTCAAATTTGAAAAATAGTTCTATGTATAATTTGCGAAGTTTTTGCTATAAATACAGTTCGAAAAAATTATGCATAGGAGAAAAACGATCCGTTTTTCGAACTTTTCATAATTTGATGAATTATACACCGTCTAAAAAATCTAATACCATACTTTAACGAGTGATAAATCGATTTTTAGAATCCACACCTATTATTGAAGGTATAGGTTGTTACGATAAAAAAGTGCGAGAGAATCGAGCTAAACAAAAAAATAAATAATATTTCGAAGATGTCGTAATTTGATAAATTATACGTCGCAGAAAATGTTTATAAACTTATTTCACATCTGAAGAAGGGTTGGTAGAAATTAGACTCGATCATTGAATTATAAAGTATTTAAGAAAAAAACAAAAAGCACAATAATCGAGCATGACCTGTTAACCATCAATTCTCCATAGTTGTCAAAATTTGATAAATTATACACTGTCTAAAAGCTCTATAAAATTACTTTCACATGTTACAAACAATTATTTCCAATTACACACATTCTTTGAGTTTTGAATATGTTTACAAAAAAAGTCAATAGATGCGAGGATAACTGAAAAATCATAAATTTTTTGTCGTCGTCGTAATTTGATTCTCAATGAACGTCGAAAGACTCTGTCAACCTATTATGAAATGTGGACATTATTTTTTTGAAGTACACTCATCCCTTAAATTATGACGATGTTACAGTAAAAGAGCCCAAAAAATAAAGCATATCCCAAAAAGTAAAATTTTCTGGAGTCGTCGTAGTTTGCTGAAACGTACACAGTCGGAAAGCTCGATCTTTAATTTCAAATTTGAAAAATAGTTCTATGTATAATTTACGAAGTTGTTGCTATAAATACAGTTCAAAAATATAATGCATAGGCGAAAAACTATCGTTTTTTCGAACTTGTCATAATTTGATGAATTATACACAGACAAAAAAAATCTATTAGCATACTTTCACGAGTGATAAATCGATTTTTAGAATCCATACCTGTTATTGAAGGTATAGGTTGTTACGATAAAAAAGTGCGAGAGAATCGAGCTAAACAAAAAAATAAATAATATTTCGAAGATGTCGTAATTTGATAAATTATACGTCGCAGAAAATGTTTATAAAACTTATTTCACATCTGAAGAAGGGTTGGTTGAAATTAAACTCGATCGTTGAATTATATAGTATTTTTAAAAAAAAACAAAAAGCACAACAATCGAGCATGACCTGTTAACCATCAATTCTCCATACTTGTCAAAATTTGATAAATTATACACTGTCAAAAAGCTCTATAAAATTACTTTCACATGTTACAAACAATTATTTCCAATTACACACATTCTTTGAGTTTTGAATGTGTTTACCGAAAAAGTCAATAGATGCGAGAACAACTGAAAAATCATAAATTTTTAGTCGTCGTCGTAATTTGATACTCACACAACGACGAAAGACTCTTTCTACCAATTATGAAATGTGGATATTATTTTTTTGAAGTACAGTCATCCTTTAAATTATGATGATGTTACAGTAAAAGGGGCCAAAAAATAAAGCATATCCCAAAAAGTATAATTTTTTGGAGTCGTCGTAGTTTGCTAAAACGTACACAGTCGGAAAGCTCGATCTGTAATTTCAAATTTGAAAAATAGTTCTATGTATAATTTGCGAAATTTTTGCTATAAATACAGTTCGAAAAAATGATGCATAGGAGAAAAACGATCCGTTTTTCGAACTTTTCATAATTTGATGAATTATACACCGTCTAAAAAATCTAATAGCATACTTTCACGAGTGATAAATCGATTTTCAGAATCCACACATGCTATTGATGGTATAGGTTGTTACGATAAAAAACTGCGAGAGAATCGAGCTAAACCAAAAAACAAATAATATTTCGGAGATGTCGTATTTGATAAATTATACGTCGCAGAAAATTTTTATAAACTTATTTCACATCTGAAGAAGGGTTGGTTGAAATTAGACTCGATCATTGAATTATAAAGTATTTAAGAAAAAAACAAAAAGCACAACAATCGAGCATGATCTGTTAACCATCAATTCTCCATACTTGTCAAAATTTGATAAATTATACACTGTCAAAAAGCTCTATAAAATTACTTTCACATGTTACAAACAATTATTTCCAATTACACACATTCTTTGAGTTTTGAATATGTTTACAAAAAAAGTCAATAGATGCGAGGATAACTGAAAAATCATAAATTTTTAGTCGTCGTCGTAATTTGATTCCCAATGAACGTCGAAAGACTCTGTCAACCTATTATTAAATGTGGACATTATTTTTTTGAAGTACACTCATCCCTTAAATTATGACGATGTTACAGTAAAAGGGCCCAAAAAATAAAGCATATCCCAAAAAGTAAAATTTTCTGGAGTCGTCGTAGTTTGCTGAAACGTACACAGTCGGAAAGCTCGATCTGTAATTTCAAATTTGAAAAATAGTTCTATGTATAATTTACGAAGTTGATGCTATAAATACAGTTCAAAAAAATAATGCATAGGCGAAAAACTATCCGTTTTTGGAACTTGTCATAATTTGATGAATTATACACCATCAAAAAAATCTATTAGCATACTTTCACGAGTGATAAATCGATTTTTAGAATCCACACCTGCTATTGATGGTATAGGTTGTTACGATAAAAATCTGCGAGAGAATCGAGCTAAACCAAAAAACAAATAATATTTCGAAGATGTGGTATTTGATAAATTATACGTCGCAGAAAATGTTTATAAACTTATTTCACATCTGAAGAAGGGTTGGTTGAAATTAGACTCGATCATTGAATTATAAAGTATTTAAGAAAAAAACAAAAAGCACAACAATCGAGCATGACCTGTTAACCATCAATTCTCCATATTTGTCAAAATTTGATAAATTCTACACTGTCAAAAAGCGCTATAAAATTACTTTCACATGTTACAAACAATTATTTCCAATTACACACATTCTTTGAGTTTTGAATGTGTTTACCGAAAAAGTCAATAGATGCGAGAACAACTGAAAAATCATAAATTTTTAGTCGTCGTCGTAATTTGATTCCCAATGAACGTCGAAAGACTCTGTCAACCTATTATTAAATGTGGACATTATTTTTTTGAAGTACACTCATCCCTTAAATTATGACGATGTTACAGTAAAAGGGCCCAAAAAATAAAGCATATCCCAAAAAGTAAAATTTTCTGGAGTCGTCGTAGTTTGCTGAAACGTACACAGTCGGAAAGCTCGATCTGTAATTTCAAATTCGAAAAATAGTTCTATGTATAATTTGCGAAGTTTTTGCTATAAATACAGTTCGAAAAAATGATGCATAGGAGAAAAACGATCCGTTTTTCGAACTTTTCATAATTTGATGAATTATACACCGTCTAAAAAATCTAATAGCATACTTTAACGAGTGATAAATCGATTTTCAGAATCCACACATGCTATTGATGGTATAGGTTGTTACGATAAAAAACTGCGAGAGAATCGAGCTAAACCAAAAAACAAATAATATTTCGAAGATGTCGTAATTTGATAAATTATACGTCGCCGAAAATGTTTATAAACTTATTTCACATCTGAAGAAGGGTTTGTTGAAATTAAACTCGATCATTGAATTATAAATTATTTAAGAAAAAAACAAAAAGCACAACAATCGAGCATGACCTGTTAACCATCAATTCTCCATAGTTGTCAAAATTTGATAAATTATACACTGTCAAAAAGCTCTATAAAATTACTTTCACATGCTACAAACAATTATTTCCAATTGCACACATTCTTTGAGTTTTGAATATGTTTAAAAAAAAGTCAATAGATGCGAGGATAACTGAAAAATCATAAATTTTTAGTCGTCGTCGTAATTTGATTCTCAATGAACGTCGAAAGACTCTGTCAACCTATTATGAAATGTGGACATTATTTTTTTGAAGTACACTCATCCCTTAAATTATGAAGATGTTACAGTAAAAGGGCCAAAAAAATAAAGCATATCCTAAAAAGTATAATTTTTTGGAGTCGTCGTAGTTTGCTGAAACGTACACAGTCGGAAAGCTCGATCTGTAATTTCAAATTTGAAAAATAAGTCTATGTATAATTGACGAAGTTGTTTCTATAAATACAGTTCGAAAAAATGATGCATAGGCGAAAAACTATCCATTTTTCGAACTTTTCATAATTCGATGAATTATACACCGTCTAAAAAATCTAATAGCATACTTTCACGAGTGATAAATCGATTTTCAGAATCCACACATGCTATTGATGGTATAGGTTTTTACGATAAAAAACTGCGAGAGAATCGAGCTAAACCAAAAAACAAATAATATTTCGAAGATGTTGTAATTTGATAAATTATACGTCGCAGAAAATGTTTATAAACTTATTTCACATCTGAAGAAGGGTTGGTTGAAATTAAACTCGATCATTGAATTATAAAGTATTTAAAAAAAAAACAAAAAGCACATCAATCGAGCATGACCTGTTAACCATCAATTCTCCATATTTGTCAAAATTTGATAAATTCTACACTGTCAAAAAGCTCTATAAAAGTACTTTAACATGTTACAAACAATTATTTCCAATTACACACATTCTTTGTGTTATGAATATGTTTATAAAAAAAGTCAATAGGTCCGAGAATATCAGAAAAATCATAAACTTTTTGTAGTCGTCGTAATTTGATACTCACACAACGACGAAAGACTCTTTCTACCTATTATGAAATGTGGATATTATTTTTTTGAAGTACAGTCATCCTTTAAATTATGATGATGTTACAGTAAAAGGGCCCAAAAAATAAAGCATATCCCAAAAAGTATAATTTTTTGGAGTCGTCGTAGTTTGCTGAAACGTACACAGTCGGAAAGCTCGATCTGTAATTTCAAATTTGAAAAATTGTTCTATGTATAATTTGCGAAGTTTTTGCTATAAATACAGTTCGAAAAAATGATGCATAGGAGAAAAACGATCCGTTTTTCGAACTTTTCATAATTTGATGAATTATACACCGTCTAAAAAATCTAATAGCATACTTTCACGAGCGATAAATCGATTTTCAGAATCCACACATGCTATTGATGGTATAGGTTGTTACGATAAAAAACTGCGAGAGAATCGAGCTAAACCAAAAAACAAATAATATTTCGAAGATGTCGTAATTTGATAAATTATACGTCGCAGAAAATGTTTATAAACTTATTTCACATTTGAAGAAGGGTTGGTTGAAATTAAACTCGATCATTGAATTATAAAGTATTTAAGAAAAAAAACAAAAAGCACAACAATCGAGCATGACCTGTTAATCATCAATTATCCATAGTTGTCAAAATTTGATAAATACACTGTCAAAAAGCTCCATAAAATTACTTTCACATGCTACAAACAATTATTTCCAATTACACACATTCTTTGAGTTTTGAATATGTTTACAAAAAAAGTCAATAGATGCGAGGATAACTGAAAAATCATAAATTTTTAGTAGTCGTCGTAATTTGATTCTCAATGAACGTCGAAAGACTCTGTCAACCTATTATGAAATGAGGACATTATTTTTTTGAAGTACACTCATCCCTTAAATTATGATGATGTTACAGTAAAAGGGCCCAAAAAATAAAGCATATCCCAAAAAGTATAATTTTCTGGAGTCGTCGTAGTTTGTTGAAACGTACACAGTCGGAAAGCTCGATCTGTAATTTCAAATTTGAAAAATAGTTCTATGTATAATTTACGAAGTTGTTGCTATAAATACAGTTCGAAAAAATGATGCATAGGAGAAAAACTATCCGTTTTTCGAACTTTTCATAATTTGATGAATTATACACCGTCTAAAAAATCTAATAGCATAGTTTCATGAGCGATAAATCGATTTTTAGAATCCACACATGTTATTGAAGGTATAGGTTGTTACGATAAAAAACTGCGAGAGAATCGAGCTAAACCAAAAAACAAATAATATTTCGAAGATGTTGTATTTGATAAATTATACGTCGCAGAAAATGTTTATAAACTTATTTCACATCTGAAGAAGGGTTGGTTGAAATTAGACTCGATCATTGAATTATAAAGTATTTAAGAAAAAAACAAAAAGCACAACAATCGAGCATGACCTGTTAACCATCAATTCTCCATATTTGTCAAAATTTGATAAATTCTACACTGTCAAAAAGCGCTATAAAATTACTTTCACATGTTACAAACAATTATTTCCAATTACACACATTCTTTGAGTTTTGAATGTGTTTACCGAAAAAGTCAATAGATGCGAGAACAACTGAAAAATCATAAATTTTTAGTCGTCGTCGTAATTTGATTCCCAATGAACATCGAAAGACTCTGTCAACCTATTATTAAATGTGGACATTATTTTTTTGAAGTACACTCATCCCTTAAATTATGACGATGTTACAGTAAAAGGGCCCAAAAAATAATCATATCCTAAAAAGTAAAATTTTCTGGAGTCGTCGTAGTTTGCTGAAACGTACACAGTCGGAAAGCTCGATCTGTAATTTCAAATTTGAAAAATAGTTCTATGTATAATTTACGAAGTTGATGCTATAAATACAGTTCAAAAAAATAATGCATAGGCGAAAAACTATCCGTTTTTTGAACTTGTCATAATTTGATGAATTATACACCGTCAAAAAAATCTATTAGCATACTTTCACGAGTGATAAATCGATTTTTAGAATCCACACCTGCTATTGATGGTATAGGTTGTTACGATAAAAAACTGCGAGAGAATCGAGCTAAACCAAAAAACAAATAATATTTCGAAGATGTCGTATTTGATAAATTATACGTCGCAGAAAATGTTTATAAACTTATTTCACATCTGAAGAAGGGTTGGTTGAAATTAGACTCGATCATTGAATTATAAAGTATTTAAGAAAAAAACAAAAAGCACAACAATCGAGCATGACCTGTTAACCATCAATTCTCCATATTTGTCAAAATTTGATAAATTCTACACTGTCAAAAAGCTCTATAAAAGTACTTTAACATGTTACAAACAATTATTTCCAATTACACACATTCTTTGTGTTATGAATATGTTTATAAAAAAAGTTTATAGGTGCGAGAATATCAGAAAAATCATAATCTTTTTGTAGTCGTCGTAATTTGATACTCACACAACGACGAAAGACTCTTTCTACCTATTATGAAATGTGGATATTATTTTTTTGAAGTACAGTCATCCTTTAAATTATGATGATGTTACAGTAAAAGGGCCCAAAAAATAAAGCATATCCCAAAAAGTATAATTTTTTGGAGTCGTCGTAGTTTGCTGAAACGTACACAGTCGGAAAGCTCGATCTGTAATTTCAAATTTGAAAAATTGTTCTATGTATAATTTGCGAAGTTTTTGCTATAAATACAGTTCGAAAAAATGATGCATAGGAGAAAAACGATCCGTTTTTCGAACTTTTCATAATTTGATGAATTATACACCGTCTAAAAAATCTAATAGCATACTTTCACGAGCGATAAATCGATTTTCAGAATCCAAACATGCTATTGATGGTATAGGTTGTTACGATAAAAAACTGCGAGAGAATCGAGCTAAACCAAAAAACAAATAATATTTCGAAGATGTCGTAATTTGATAAATTATACGTCGCAGAAAATGTTTATAAACTTATTTCACATCTGAAGAAGGGTTGGTTGAAATTAAACTCGATCATTGAATTATAAAGTATTTAAGAAAAAAACAAAAAGCACAACAATCGAGCATGACCTGTTAATCATCAATTATCCATAGTTGTCAAAATTTGATAAATACACTGTCAAAAAGCTCCATAAAATTACTTTCACATGCTACAAACAATTATTTCCAATTACACACATTCTTTGAGTTTTGAATATGTTTACAAAAAAAGTCAATAGATGCGAGGATAACTGAAAAATCATAAATTTTTAGTAGTCGTCGTAATTTGATTCTCAATGAACGTCGAAAGACTCTGTCAACCTATTATGAAATGAGGACATTATTTTTTTGAAGTACACTCATCCCTTAAATTATGATGATGTTACAGTAAAAGGGCCCAAAAAATAAAGCATATCCCAAAAAGTATAATTTTCTGGAGTCGTCGTAGTTTGTTGAAACGTACACAGTCGGAAAGCTCGATCTGTAATTTCAAATTTGAAAAATAGTTCTATGTATAATTTACGAAGTTGTTGCTATAAATACAGTTCAAAAAAATGATGCATAGGCGAAAAACTATCCGTTTTTCGAACTTGTCATAATTTGATCAATTACACACCGTCAAAAAAATCTATTAGCACACTTTCACGAGTGATAAATCGATTTTTAGAATCCACTCCTGTTATTGAAGGTATAGGTTGTTACGATAAAAAACTGCGAGATAATCGAGCTAAACCAAAAAACAAATAATATTTCGAAGATGTCGTATTTGATAAATTATACGTCACAGAAAATGTTTATAAACTTATTTCACATCTGAAGAAGGGTTGGTTGAAATTAAACTCGATCATTGAATTATAAAGTATTTAAGAAAAAAACAAAAAGCACAACAATCGATCATGACCTGTTAACCATCAATTCTCCATATTTGTCAAAATTTGATAAATTCTACACTGTCAAAAAGCTCTATAAAAGTACTTTAACATGTTACAAACAATTATTTCCAATTACACACATTCTTTGTGTTATGAATATGTTTATAAAAAAAGTCAATAGGTGCGAGAATATCAGAAAAATCATAAACTTTTTGTAGTCGTCGTAATTTGATACTCACACAACGACGAAAGACTCTTTCTACCTATTATGAAATGTGGATATTATTTTTTTGAAGTACAGTCATCCTTTAAATTATGATGATGTTACAGTAAAAGGGCCCAAAAAATAAAGCATATCCCAAAAAGTATAATTTTTTGGAGTCGTCGTAGTTTGCTGAAACGTACACAGTCGGAAAGCTCGATCTGTAATTTCAAATTTGAAAAATAGTTCTATGTATAATTTGCGAAGTTTTTGCTATAAATACAGTTCGAAAAAATGATGCATAGGAGAAAAACGATCCGTTTTTTCGAACTTTTCATAATTTGATGAATTATACACCGTCTAAAAAATCTAATAGCATACTTTCACGAGCGATAAATCGATTTTCAGAATCCACACATGCTATTGATGGTATAGGTTGTTACGATAAAAAACTGCGAGAGAATCGAGCTAAACCAAAAAACAAATAATATTTCGAAGATGTCGTAATTTGATAAATTATACGTCGCAGAAAATGTTTATAAACTTATTTCACATCTGAAGAAGGGTTGGTTGAAATTAAACTCGATCATTGAATTATAAAGTATTTAAAAAAAAAAACAAAAAGCACAACAATCGAGCATGACCTGTTAACCATCAATTCTCCATATTTGTCCAAATTTGATAAATTCTACACTGTCAATAAGCTCTATAAAAGTACTTTAACATGTTACAAACAATTATTTCCAATTACACACATTCTTTGTGTTATGAATATGTTTATAAAAAAAGTCAATAGGTGCGAGAATATCAGAAAAATCATAAACTTTTTGTAGTCGTCGTAATTTGATACTCCCACAACGACGAAAGACTCTTTCTACCTATTATGAAATGTGGATATTATTTTTTTGAAGTACAGTCATCCTTTAAATTATGATGATGTTACAGTAAAAGGGCCCAAAAAATAAAGCATATCCCAAAAAGTATAATTTTTTGGAGTCGTCGTAGTTTGCTGAAACGTACACAGTCGGAAAGCTAGATCTGTAATTTCAAATTTGAAAAATAGTTCTATGTATAATTTACGAAGTTGTTGCTATAAATACAGTTCGAAAAAATGATGCATAGGAGAAAAACTATCCGTTTTTCGAACTTTTCATAATTTGATGAATTATACACCGTCTAAAAAATCTAATAGCATAGTTTCATGAGCGATAAATCGATTTTTAGAATCCACACATGTTATTGAAGGTATAGGTTGTTACGATAAAAAACTGCGAGAGAATCGAGCTAAACCAAAAAACAAATAATATTTCGAAGATGTCGTAATTTGATAAATTATACGTCGCAGAAAATGTTTATAAACTTATTTCACATCTGAAGAAGGGTTGGTTGAAATTAAACTCGATCATTGATTTATAAAGTATTTAAGAAAAAAACAAAAAGCACAACAATCGAGCATGACCTGTTAACCATCAATTCTCCATATTTGTCAAAATTTGATAAATTCTACACTGTCAAAAAGCTCTATAAAAGTACTTTAACATGTTACAAACAATTATTTCCAATTACACACATTCTTTGTGTTATGAATATGTTTATAAAAAAAGTCAATAGGTGGGAGAATATCAGAAAAATCATAAACTTTTTGTAGTCGTCGTAATTTGATACTCGCACAACATCGAAAGACTCTTTCTACCTATTATGAAATGTGGATATTATTTTTTTGAAGTACAGTCATCCTTTAAATTATGATGATGTTATAGTAAAAGGGCCCAAAAAATCAAGCATATCCCAAAAAGTAAAATTTTCTGGAGTCGTCGTAGTTTGCTGAAACGTACACAATCGGAAAGTTCGATCTGTAATTTTTTATTTGAAAAATAGTTCTATGTATAATTTACGAAGTTGTTGCTATAAATACAGTTCGAAAAAATAATGCATAGGCGAAAAAAACTATCCGTTTTTCGAACTTGTCATAATTTGATGAATTATACTCCGTCAAAAAAATCTATTAGCATACTTTCACGAGTGATAAATCGATTTTTAGAATCCACGCCTGTTATTGAAGGTATAGGTTGTTACGATAAAAAAATGCGAGAGAATCGAGCTAAACCAAAAAGCAAATAATATTTCGAAGATGTCGTAATTTGATAAATTATACGTCGCCGAAAATGTTTATAAACTTATTTCACATCTGAAGAAGGGTTGGTTGAAATTAAACTCGATCATTGAATTATAAAGTTTTAAGAAAAAAAAAAGCACAACAATCGAACATGACGTGTCAACCATCAATTCTCCATAGTTGTCAAAATTTGATAAATTATACACTGTCAAAAAGCTCTATAAAATTACTTTCACATTTTATAAACAACTATTTCCAATTACACACATTCTTTGAGTTTTGAATATGTTTACAAAAAAAGTCAATAGATGCGAGAATATCAGAAAAATCATAAATTTTTTGTCGTCGTCGTAATTTTATACTCACTGAACGTTGAAAGACTCTGTCAACCTATTATGAAATGTGGACATTATTTTTTTGCTGTACACTCATCCTTTAAATTATGATGATGTTACAGTAAAAGGGCCCAAAAAATAAAATTTTTTGGAGTCGTCGTAGTTTGCTGCAACGTACACAGTCGGAAAGCTCGATCTGTAATTTCAAATTTACGAAGTTGTTGCTCTAAATACAGTTCGAAAAAATAATGCATAGGCGAAAAATTATGCGTTTTTCGAACTTGTCATAATTTGAAGAATTATTCACCGTCTCAAAAATCTAATAGCATATTTTCATGAGTGATAAATCGATTTTTAGAATCCACACATGTTATTGAAGGTATAGGTTGTTACGATAAAAAAACTGCGAGAGAATCGAGCTAAACCAAAAAATAAATAATATTTCGAAGATGTCGTAATTTGATAAATTATACGTCGCAGAAAATGTTTATAAACTTATTTCCCATCTGAAGAAGGGTTGGTTGAAATTAAACTCGATCATTGAATTATAAAGTATTTAAGAAAAAAACAAAAAGCACAACAATCGAGCATGACCTGTTAATCATCAATTATCCATAGTTGTCAAAATTTGATAAATACACTGTCAAAAAGCTCCATAAAATTACTTTCACATGCTACAAACAATTATTTCCAATTACACACATTCTTTGAGTTTTGAATATGTTTACAAAAAAAGTCAATAGATGCGAGGATAACTGAAAAATCATAAATTTTTAGTAGTCGTCGTAATTTGATTCTCAATGAACGTCGAAAGACTCTGTCAACCTATTATGAAATGAGGACATTATTTTTTTGAAGTACACTCATCCCTTAAATTATGATGATGTTACAGTAAAAGGGCCCAAAAAATAAAGCATATCCCAAAAAGTATAATTTTCTGGAGTCGTCGTAGTTTGTTGAAACGTACACAGTCGGAAAGCTCGATCTGTAATTTCAAATTTGAAAAATAGTTCTATGTATAATTTACGAAGTTGTTGCTATAAATACAGTTCAAAAAAATGATGCATAGGCGAAAAACTATCCGTTTTTCGAACTTGTCATAATTTGATCAATTACACACCGTCAAAAAAATCTATTAGCACACTTTCACGAGTGATAAATCGATTTTTAGAATCCACACCTGTTATTGAAGGTATAGGTTGTTACGATAAAAAACTGTGAGATAATCGAGCTAAACCAAAAAACAAATAATATTTCGAAGATGTCGTATTTGATAAATTATACGTCACAGAAAATGTTTATAAACTTATTTCACATCTGAAGAAGGGTTGGTTGAAATTAAACTCGATCATTGAATTATAAAGTATTTAAGAAAAAAACAAAAAGCACAACAATCGAGCATGACCTGTTAACCATCAATTCTCCATATTTGTCAAAATTTGATAAATTCTACACTGTCAATAAGCTCTATAAAAGTACTTTAACATGTTACAAACAATTACTTCCAATTACACACATTCTTTGTGTTATGAATATGTTTATAAAAAAAGTCAATAGGTGCGAGAATATCAGAAAAATCATAAACTTTTTGTAGTCGTCGTAATTTGATACTCACACAACGACGAAAGACTCTTTTTACCTATTATGAAATGTGGATATTATTTTTTTGAAGTACGGTCATCCTTTAAATTATGATGATGTTACAGTAAAAGGGCCCAAAAAATAAAGCATATCCCAAAAAGTATAATTTTCTGGAGTCGTCGTAGTTTACTGAAACGTACACAGTCGGAAAGCTCGATCTGTAATTTCAAATTTGAAAAATAGTTCTATGTATAATTTGCGAAGTTTTTGCTATAAATACAGTTCGAAAAAATGATGCATAGGAGAAAAACGATCCGTTTTTCGAACTTTTCATAATTTGATGAATTATACACCGTCTAAAAAATCTAATAGCATACTTTCACGAGCGATAAATCGATTTTCAGAATCCACACATGCTATTGATGGTATAGGTTGTTACGATAAAAAACTGCGAGAGAATCGAGCTAAACCAAAAAACAAATAATATTTCGAAGATGTCGTAATTTGATAAATTATACGTCGCAGAAAATGTTTATAAACTTATTTCACATCTGAAGAAGGGTTGGTTGAAATTAAACTCGATCATTGAATTATAAAGTATTTAAGAAAAAAAAACAAAAAGCACAACAATCGAGCATGACCTGTTAACCATCAATTCTCCATATTTGTCAAAATTTGATAAATTCTACACTGTCAATAAGCTCTATAAAAGTACTTTAACATGTTACAAACAATTACTTCCAATTACACACATTCTTTGTGTTATGAATATGTTTATAAAAAAAGTCAATAGGTGCGAGAATATCAGAAAAATCATAAACTTTTTGTAGTCGTCGTAATTTGATACTCACACAACGACGAAAGACTCTTTCTACCTATTATGAAATGTGGATATTATTTTTTTGAAGTACAGTCATCCTTTAAATTATGATGATGTTACAGTAAAAGGGCCCAAAAAATAAAGCATATCCCAAAAAGTATAATTTTCTGGAGTCGTCGTAGTTTACTGAAACGTACACAGTCGGAAAGCTCGATCTGTAATTTCAAATTTGAAAAATAGTTCTATGTATAATTTACGAAGTTGTTGCTATAAATACAGTTCGAAAAAATGATGCATAGGAGAAAAACTATCCGTTTTTCGAACTTTTCATAATTTGATGAATTATACACCGTCTAAAAAATCTAATAGCATAGTTTCAGGAGCGATAAATCGATTTTTAGAATCCACACATGTTATTGAAGGTATAGGTTGTTATGATAAAAAACTGCGAGAGAATCGAGCTAAACCAAAAAACAAATAATATTTCGAAGATGTCGTAATTTGATAAATTATACGTCGCAGAAAATGTTTATAAACTTATTTCACATCTGAGGAAGGGTTGGTTGAAATTAAACTCGATCATTGAATTATAAAGTATTTAAGAAAAAAACAAAAAGCACAACAATCGAGCATGACCTGTTAACCATCAATTCTCCATATTTGTCAAAATTTGATAAATTCTACACTGTCAAAAAGCTCTATAAAAGTACTTTAACATGTTACAAACAATTATTTCCAATTACACACATTCTTTGTGTTATGAATATGTTTATAAAAAAAGTCAATAGGTGGGAGAATATCAGAAAAATCATAAACTTTTTGTAGTCGTCGTAATTTGATACTCGCACAACGTCGAAAGACTCTTTCTACCTATTATGAAATGTGGATATTATTTTTTTGAAGTACAGTCATCCTTTAAATTATGATGATGTTATAGTAAAAGGGCCCAAAAAATAAAGCATATCCCAAAAAGTAAAATTTTCTGGAGTCTTCGTAGTTTGCTGAAACGTACACAATCGGAAAGTTCGATCTGTAATTTTTTATTTGAAAAATAGTTCTATGTATAATTTACGAAGTTGTTGCTATAAATACAGTTCGAAAAAATAATGCATAGGCGAAAAACTATCCGTTTTTCGAACTTGTCATAATTTGATGAATTATACTCCGTCAAAAAAATCTATTAGCATACTTTCACGAGTGATAAATCGATTTTTAGAATCCACGCCTGTTATTGAAGGTATAGGTTGTTACGATAAAAAAAAATGCGAGAGAATCGAGCTAAACCAAAAAGCAAATAATATTTCGAAGATGTCGTAATTTGATAAATTATACGTCGCCGAAAATGTTTATAAACTTATTTCACATCTGAAGAAGGGTTGGTTGAAATTAAACTCGATCATTGAATTATAAAGTTTTAAGAAAAAAAAAAGCACAACAATCGAACATGACGTGTCAACCATTAATTCTCCATAGTTGTCAAAATTTGATAAATTATACACTGTCAAAAAGCTCTATAAAATTACTTTCACATTTTATGAACAACTATTTCCAATTACACACATTCTTTGAGTTTTGAATATGTTTACAAAAAAAGTCAATAGATGCGAGAATATCAGAAAAATCATAAATTTTTTGTCGTCGTCGAAATTTTATACTCACTGAACGTTGAAAGACTCTGTCAACCTATTATGAAATGTGGACATTATTTTTTTGTTGTACACTCATCCTTTAAATTATGATGATGTTACAGTAAAAGGGCCCAAAAAATATAATTTTTTGGAGTCGTCGTAGTTTGCTGAAACGTACACAGTCGGAAAAGCTCGATCTGTAATTTCAAATTTACGAAGTTGTTGCTCTAAATACAGTTCGAAAAAATAATGCATAGGCGAAAAATTATGCGTTTTTCGAACTTGTCATAATTTGAAGAATTATTCACCGTCTCAAAAATCTAATAGCATATTTTCATGAGTGATAAATCGATTTTTAGAATCCACACATGTTATTGAAGGTATAGGTTGTTACGATAAAAAACTGCGAGAGAATCGAGCTAAACCAAAAAACAAATAATATTTCGAAGATGTCGTAATTTGATAAATTATACGTCGCAGAAAATGTTCATAAACTAATTTCACATCTGAAGAAGGGTTGGTTGAAATTAAACTCGATCATTGAATTATAAAGTATTTAAGAAAAAAACAAAAAGCACAACAATCGAGCATGACCTGTTAACCGTCAATTCTCCATAGTTGTCAAAATTTGATAAATTATACACAGTCAAAAAGCTCTATAAAATTACTTTCACATGTTACAAACTATTATTTCCAATTACACACATTCTTTGTGTTATGAATATGTTTATAAAACAAGTCAATAGATGCGAGAATATTAGAAAAATCATAAATTTTTTGTGGTCGTCGTAATTTGATACTCACAAAACGTCGAAAGACTCTTTCTACCTATTATGAAATGTGGATATTATTTTTTTGAAGTACAGTCATCCTTTAAATTATGATGATGTGACAGCAAAAGGGCCCAAAAAATAAAGCATATCCCAAAAAGTATAATTTTTTGGAGTCGTCGTCGTTTGCTGAAACGTACACAGTCGGAAAGTTCGATCAGTAATTTCAAATTTGAAAAATAGTTCTATGTATAATATACGAAGTTGTTGCTATAAATACAGTTCGAAAAAATAATGCATAGGCGAAAAACATCCGTTTTTCGAACTTGTCATAATTTGATGAATTATACACCGTCAAAAAAATCTATTAGCATACTTTCACGAGCGATAAATCGATTTTTAGAATCCACACCTGTTATTGAAGGTATAGGTTGTTACGATAAAAAACTGCGAGAGAATCGAGCTAAACCAAAAAACTAATACTATTTCGAAGATGTCGTAATTTGATAAATTATACGTCGCAGAAAATGTTTATAAACTTATTTCGCATCTGAAGATGGGTTGGTTGAAATTAAACTCGATCATTGAATTATAAAGTATTTAAGAAAAAAAAAAAGCACAACAATCGAGCATGACCTATTAACCATCAATTCTCCATAGTTGTCAAAATTTGATAAATTATACACTGTAAAAAAGCTCTATAAAATTACTTTCACATGTTACAAACAATTGTTTCCAATTACACACAGTCTTTGAGTTTTGAATATGTTTACAAAAAAAGTCAATAGATGCGAGAATAACTGAAAAATCATAAATTTTTTGTCGTCGTCATAATTTGATACTCACAGAACGTCGAAAGACTCTGTCAACCTATTATGAAATGCGGACATTATTTTTTTGAAGTACACTCATCCTTTATGTTATGATGATGTTAAAGTAAAACGGCCCAAAAAATAAAGCATATCCCAAAAAGTATAATTTTTTGGAGTCGTCGTAGTTTGCTGAAACGTACACAGTCGGAAAGCTCGATCTGTAATTTCAAATTTGAAAAATAGTTCTATGTATAATTTACGAAGTTGTTGCCGCAAATACAGTTCGAAAAAATAATGCATAGGCGAAGAACTACACGTTTTTCGAACTTGTCATAATTTGATGAATTATACACCTTCAAAAAAATCTATTAGCATACTTTCACGAGTGATAAATCGATTTTTAGAATCCACACCTGTTATTGAAGGTATAGGTTGTTACGATAAAAAAATGCGATAGAATCGAGTTAAACCAAAAAACAAATAATATTTCGAAGATGTCGTAATTTGATAAATTATACGTCGCAGAAAATGTTTATAAACTTATTTCACATCTGAAGAAGGGTTGGTTGAAATTAAACTCGATCATTGAATTATAAAGTATTTAGAAAAAAAAAAAAGCACAACAATCGAGCATGACGGGTCAACCATCAATTCTCCATAGTTGTCAAAATTTGATAAATTATACACTGTCAAAAAGCTCTATAAAATTACTTTCACATGTTACAAACTATTATTTCCAATTACACACATTCTTTGTGTTATGAATATGTTTATAAAAAAAGTCAATAGATGCGAGAATATCAGAAAAATCATAAATTTTTTGTGGTCGTCGTAATTTGATACTCACAAAACGCCGAAAGACTCTTTCTACCTATTATGAAATGTGGATATTATTGTTTTGAAGCACAGTCATCCTTTAAATTATGATGATGTGACAGCAAAAGGGCCCAAAAAATAAAGCATATCCCAAAAAGTATAATTTTTTGGAGTCGTCGTAGTTTGCAGAAACGTACACAGTCGGAAAGTTCGATCTGTAATTTCAAATTTGAAAAATAGTTCTATGTATAATATACGAAGTTGTTGCTATAAATACAGTTCGAAAAAGTAATGCATAGGCGAAAAACTATCCGTTTTTCGAACTTGTCGTAATTTGATGAATTATACACCGTCAAAAAAATCTATTAGCATACTTTCACGAGTGATAAATCGATTTTTAGAATCCACACCTGTTATTGAAGGTATAGGTTGTTACGATAAAAAACTACGAGAGAATCGAGCTAAACCAAAAAACTAATACTATTTCGAAGATGTCGTAATTTGATAAATTATACGTCGCAGAAAATGTTTATAAACTTATTTCGCATCTGAAGATGGGTTGGTTGAAATTAAACTCGATCATTGAATTATAAAGTATTTAAGAAAAAAAACAAAAAGCACAACAATCGAGCATGACGTGTCAACCATCAATTCTCCATAGTTGTCAAAATTTGATAAATTATACACTGTCAAAAAGCTCTATAAAATTACTTTCACATGTTACAAACTATTATTTCCAATTACACACATTCTTTGTGTTATGAATATGTTTATAAAAAAAGTCAATAGATGCGAGAATATCAGAAAAATCATAAATTTTTTGTGGTCGTCGTAATTTGATACTCACAAAACGCCGAAAGACTCTTTCTGCCTATTATGAAATGTGGATATTATTTTTTTGAAGTACAGTCATCCTTTAAATTATGATGATGTGACAGCAAAAGGGCCAAAAAAAAATAAAGCATATCCCAAAAAGTATAATTTTTTGGAGTCGTCGTAGTTTGCTGAAACGTATACAGTCGGAAAGTTCGATCTGTAATTTCAAATTTGAAAAATAGTTCTATGTATAATATACGAAGTTGTTGCTATAAATACAGTTCGAAAAAATAATGCATAGGCGAAAAACTATCCGTTTTTCGAACTTGTCGTAATTTGATGAATTATACACCGTAAAAAAAATCTATTAGCATACTTTCACGAGTGATAAATTGATTTTTAGAATCCACACCTGTTATTGAAGGTATAGGTTGTTACGATAAAAAACTACGAGAGAATCGAGCTAAACCAAAAAACTAATACTATTTCGAAGATGTCGTAATTTGATAAATTATACGTCGCAGAAAATGTTTATAAACTTATTTCGCATCTGAAGATGGGTTGGTTGAAATTAAACTCGATCATTGAATTATAAAGTATTTAAGAAAAAAATAAAAAGCACAACAATCGAGCATGACGTGTCAACCATCAATTCTCCATAGTTGTCAAAATTAGATAAATTATACACTGTCAAAAAGCTCTATAAAATTACATTCACATGTTACAAACTATTATTTCCAATTACACACATTCTTTGGGTTATGAATATGTTTATAAAAAAAGTCAAAAGATGCTAGAATATCAGAAAAATCATAAATTTTTGCTGGTCGTCGTAATTTGATACTCACAAAACGTCGAAAGACTCTTTCTACCGATTATGAAATGTGGAAAATATTTTTATGAAGTACAGTCATCCTTTAAATTATGATGATGTTACAGTAAAAGGGCCCAAAAAATAAAGAATATCCCAAAAAGTATAATTTTTTGGAGTCGTCGTAGTTTTCTGAAACGTACACAGTCGGAAAGTTCAATCTGTAATTTCAAATTTGAAAAATAGTTCTATGTATAATTTCCGAAGTTCTTGCTATAAATACAGTTCGAAAAAATAATGCATAGGCGAAAAACTATCCGTTTTTCGAACTTGTCATAATTTGATGAATTATACACCGTCTAAAAAATCTAATAGCATACTTTCACGAGTGATAAATCGATTTTTAGAATCCACACCTGTTATTGAAGGTATAGGTTGTTACGATAAAAAAACTGCGAGAGAATCGAGCTAAACCAAAAAGCAAATAATATTTCGAAGATGTCGTAATTTGATAAATTATACGTCGCAGAAAATGTTTATAAACTTATTTCACATCTGAAGAAGGGTTGGTTGAAATTAAACTCGATCATTGAATTATAAAGTATTTAAGAAAAAAAAAAAAGCACAACAATCGAGCATGACGTGTCAACCATCAATTCTCCATAGTTGTCAAAATTTGATAAATTATACACTGTCAAAAAGCTCTA
Organism: Osmanthus fragrans; assembly: GCA_019395295.1. Lineage (NCBI taxonomy): Eukaryota > Viridiplantae > Streptophyta > Magnoliopsida > Lamiales > Oleaceae > Osmanthus > Osmanthus fragrans. The sequence continues at coordinate 24,761,187 of CM033350.1, read as the reverse complement.
TAAAATTACTTTCACATGTTACAAACAATTATTTCCAATTACACACATTCTTTGAGTTTTGAATATGTTTACAAAAAAAGTCAATAGATGCGTGAATAACTGAAAAATCATAAATTTTTTGTCGTCGTCGTAATTTTATACTCACTGAACGTCGAAAGACTCTGTCAACCTATTATGAAATGCGGACATTATTTTTTTGAAGTACACTCATCCTTTATATTATGATGATGTTAAAGTAAAATGGCCCAAAAAATAAAGCATATCCCAAAAAGTATAATTTTTTGGAGTCGTCGTAGTTTGCTGAAACGTACACAGTCGGAAAGCTCGATCTGTAATTTCAAATTTGAAAAATAGTTCTATGTATAATTTACGAAGTTGTTGCCGCAAATACAGTTCGAAAAAATAATGCATAGGCGAAGAACTATCCGTTTTTCGAACTTGTCATAATTTGATGAATTATACACCGTCTAAAAAATCTAATAGCATACTTTCACGAGTGATAAATCGATTTTCAGAATCCATACATGCTATTGAAGGTATAGGTTGTTACGATAAAAAACTGCGAGAGAATCTAGCTAAACCAAAAAACTAATACTATTTCGAAGATGTCGTAAATTGATAAATTATACGTCGCAGAAAATGTTTATAAACTTATTTCGTATCTGAAGATGGGTTGGTTGAAATTAAACTCGATCATTGAATTATAAAGTATTTAAGAAAAAAACAAAAAGCACAACAATCGAGCATGACGTGTCAACCATCAATTCTCCATAGTTGTCAAAATTTGATAAATTATACACTGTCAAAAAGCTCTATAAAATTACTTTCACATGTTACAAACTATTATTTCCAATTACACACATTCTTTGTGTTATGAATATGTTTATAAAAAAAGTCAATAGATGCGAGAATATCAGAAAAATCATAAATTTTTTGTGGTCGTCGTAATTTGATACTCACAAAACGCCGAAAGACTCTTTCTACCTATTATGAAATGTGGATATTATTTTTTTGAAGCACAGTCATCCTTTAAATTATGATGATGTGACAGCAAAAGGGCCCAAAAAATAAAGCATATCCCAAAAAGTATAATTTTTTGGAGTCGTCGTAGTTTGCAGAAACGTACACAGTCGGAAAGTTCGATCTGTAATTTCAAATTTGAAAAATAGTTCTATGTATAATATACGAAGTTGTTGCTATAAATACAATTCGAAAAAGTAATGCATAGGCGAAAAACTATCCGTTTTTCGAACTTGTCGTAATTTGATGAATTATACACCGTAAAAAAAATCTATTAGCATACTTTCACGAGTGATAAATCGATTTTTAGAATCCACACCTGTTATTGAAGGTATAGGTTGTTACGATAAAAAACTGCGAGAGAATCGAGCTAAACCAAAAAACTAATACTATTTCGAAGATGTCGTAATTTGATAAATCATACGTCGCAGAAAATGTTTATAAACTTATTTCGCATCTGAAGATGGGTTGGTTGAAATTAAACTCGATCATTGAATTATAAAGTATTTAAGAAAAAAAAAAGCACAACAATCGAGCATGACCTATTAACCATCAATTCTCCATAGTTGTCAAAATTTGATAAATTATACACTGTAAAAAAGCACTATAAAATTACTTTCACATGTTACAAACAATTGTTTCCAATTACACACAGTCTTTGAGTTTTGAATATGTTTACAAAAAAAGTCAATAGATGCGAGAATAACTGAAAAATCATAAATTTTTTGTCGTCGTCATAATTTGATACTCACAGAACGTCGAAAGACTCTGTCAACCTATTATGAAATGCGGACATTATTTTTTTTGAAGTACACTCATCCTTTATGTTATGATGATGTTAAAGTAAAACGGCCCAAAAAATAAAGCATATCCCAAAAAAAGTATAATTTTTTGGAGTCGTCGTAGTTTGCTGAAACGTACACAGTCGGAAAGCTCGATCTGTAATTTCAAATTTGAAAAATAGTTCTATGTATAATTTACGAAGTTGTTGCCGCAAATACAGTTCGAAAAAATAATGCATAGGCGAAGAACTACACGTTTTTCGAACTTGTCATAATTTGATGAATTATACACCTTCAAAAAAATCTATTAGCATACTTTCACGAGTGATAAATCGATTTTTAGAATCCACACCTGTTATTGAAGGTATAGGTAGTTACGATAAAAAAATGCGATAGAATCGAGTTAAACCAAAAAACAAATAATATTTCGAAGATGTCGTAATTTGATAAATTATACGTCGCAGAAAATGTTTATAAACTTATTTCACATCTGAAGAAGGGTTGGTTGAAATTAAACTCGATCATTGAATTATAAAGTATTTAGAAAAAAAAAAAAGCACAACAATCGAGCATGACGGGTCAACCATCAATTCTCCATAGTTGTCAAAATTTGATAAATTATACACTGTCAAAAAGCTCTATAAAATTACTTTCACATGTTACAAACTATTATTTCCAATTACACACATTCTTTGTGTTATGAATATGTTTATAAAAAAAGTCAATAGATGCGAGAATATCAGAAAAATCATAAATTTTTTGTGGTCGTCGTAATTTGATACTCACAAAACGCCGAAAGACTCTTTCTACCTATTATGAAATGTGGATATTATTTTTTTGAAGCACAGTCATCCTTTAAATTATGATGATGTGACAGCAAAAGGGCCCAAAAAATAAAGCATATCCCAAAAAGTATAATTTTTTGGAGTCGTCGTAGTTTGCAGAAACGTACACAGTCGGAAAGTTCGATCTGTAATTTCAAATTTGAAAAATAGTTCTATGTATAATATACGAAGTTGATGCTATAAATACAGTTCGAAAAAGTAATGCATAGGCGAAAAACTATCCGTTTTTCGAACTTGTCGTAATTTGATGAATTATACACCGTCAAAAAAATCTATTAGCATACTTTCACGAGTGATAAATCGATTTTTAGAATCCACACCTGTTATTGAAGGTATAGGTTGTTACGATAAAAAACTGCGAGAGAATCGAGCTAAACCAAAAAACTAATACTATTTCGAAGATGTCGTAATTTGATAAATTATACGTCGCAGAAAATGTTTATAAACTTATTTCGCGTCTGAAGATGGGTTGGTTGAAATTAAACTCGATCATTGAATTATAAAGTATTTAAGAAAAAAACAAAAAGCACAACAATCGAGCATGACGTGTCAACCATCAATTCTCCATAGTTGTCAAAATTTGATAAATTATACACTGTCAAAAAGCTCTATAAAATTACTTTCACATGTTACAAACTATTATTTCCAATTACACACATTCTTTGTGTTATGAATATGTTTATAAAAAAAGTCAATAGATGCGAGAATATCAGAAAAATCATAAATTTTTTGTGGTCGTCGTAATTTGATACTCACAAAACGCCGAAAGACTCTTTCTACCTATTATGAAATGTGGATATTATTTTTTTGAAGTACAGTCATCCTTTAAATTATGATGATGTGACAGCAAAAGGGCCAAAAAAATAAAGCATATCCCTAAAAGTATAATTTTTTGGAGTCGTCGTAGTTTGCTGAAACGTATACAGTCGGAAAGTTCGATCTGTAATTTCAAATTTGAAAAATAGTTCTATGTATAATATACGAAGTTGTTGCTATAAATACAGTTCGAAAAAATAATGCATAGGCGAAAAACTATCCGTTTTTCGAACTTGTCGTAATTTGATGAATTATACACCGTAAAAAAAATCTATTAGCATACTTTCACGAGTGATAAATCGATTTTTAGAATCCACACCTGTTATTGAAGGTATAGGTTGTTACGATAAAAACTACGAGAGAATCGAGCTAAACCAAAAAACTAATACTATTTCGAAGATGTCGTAATTTGATAAATTATACGTCGCAGAAAATGTTTATAAACTTATTTCGCATCTGAAGATGGGTTGGTTGAAATTAAACTCGATCATTGAATTATAAAGTATTTAAGAAAAAAACAAAAAGCACAACAATCGAGCATGACGTGTCAACCATCAATTCTCCATAGTTGTCAAAATTTGATAAATTATACACTGTCAAAAAGCTCTATAAAATTACTTTCACATGTTACAAACAATTATTTCCCATTACACACATTCTTTGAGTTTTGAATATGTTTACAAAAAAAGTCAATACATGCGAGAATAACTGAAAAATCATAATTTTTTGTCGTCGTCGTAATTTTATACTCACTGAACGTCGAAAGACTCTGTCAACCTATTATGAAATGCGGACATTATTTTTTTGAAGTACACTCATCCTTTATATTATGATGATGTTAAAGTAAAATGGCCCAAAAAATAAAGCATATCCCAAAAAGTATAATTTTTTGGAGTCGTCGTAGTTTGCTGAAACGTACACAGTCGGAAAGTTCGATCTGTAATTTCAAATTTGAAAAATAGTTCTATGTATAATATACGAAGTTGCTGCTATAAATACAGTTCGAAAAAATAATGCATAGGCGAAAAACTATCCGTTTTTCGAACTTGTCGTAATTTGATGAATTATACACCGTCAAAAAAATCTATTAGCATACTTTCACGAGTGATAAATCGATTTTTAGAATCCACACCTGTTATTGAAGGTATAGGTTGTTACGATAAAAAACTGCGAGAGAATCGAGCTAAACCAAAAAACTAATACTATTTCGAAGATGTCGTAATTTGATAAATTATACGTCGCAGAAAATGTTTATAAACTTATTTCGCATCTGAAGATGGGTTGGTTGAAATTAAACTCGATCATTGAATTATAAAGTATTTTAGAAAAAAATAAAAAGCACAACAATCGAGCATGACCTGTTAACCATCAATTCTCCATGGTTGTCAAAATTTGATAAATAATACACTGTCAAAAAGCTCTATAAAATTACTTTCACATGTTACAAACTATTATTTCCAATTACACACATTCTTTGTGTTATGAATATGTTTATAAAAAAAGTAAATAGATGCGAGAATATCAGAAAAATCATAAATTTTTTGTGGTCGTCGTAATTTGATACTCACATAACGCCGAAAGACTCTTTCTACCTATTATGAAATGTGGATATTTATTTTTTTGAAGTACAGTCATCCTTTAAATTATATGATGATGTGACAGCAAAAGGGCCAAAAAAATAAAGCATATCCCAAAAAGTATAATTTTTTGGAGTCGTCGTAGTTTGCTGAAACGTACACAGTCGGAAAGTTCGATCTGTAATTTCAAATTTGAAAAATAGTTCTATGTATAATATACGAAGTTGCTGCTATAAATACAGTTCGAAAAAATAATGCATAGGCGAAAAACTATCCGTTTTTCGAACTTGTCGTAATTTGATGAATTATACACCGTCAAAAAAATCTATTAGCATACTTTCACGAGTGATAAATCGATTTTTAGAATCCACACCTGTTATTGAAGGTATAGGTTGTTACGATAAAAAACTGCGAGAGAATCGAGCTAAACCAAAAAAACTAATACTATTTCGAAGATGTCGTAATTTGATAAATTATACGTCGCAGAAAATGTTTATAAACTTATTTCGTATCTGAAGATGGGTTGGTTGAAATTAAACTCGATCATTGAATTATAAAGTATTTAAGAAAAAAACAAAAAGCACAACAATCGAGCATGACGTGTCAACCATCAATTCTCCATAGTTGTCAAAATTTGATAAATTATACACTGTCAAAAAGCTCTATAAAATTACATTCACATGTTACAAACTATTATTTCCAATTACACACATTCTTTGGGTTACGAATATGTTTATAAAAAAAGTCAATAGATGCGAGAATATCAGAAAAATCATAAATTTTTGCTAGTCGTCGTAATTTGATACTCACAAAACGTCGAAAGACTCTTTCTACTACGATTATGAAATGTGGATAATATTTTTTTGAAGTACAGTCATCCTTTAAATTATGATGATGTTACAGTGAAAGGGCCCAAAAAATAATGCATATCCCAAAAAGTATAATTTTTTGGAGTCGTCGTAGTTTGCTGAAACGTACACAGTCGGAAAGTTCAATCTGTAATTTCAAATTTGAAAAATAGTTCTATGTATAATTTACGAAGTTGTTGCTATAAATACAGTTCGAAAAAATAATGCATAGGCGAAAAACTATCCGTTTTTCGAGCTTGTCATAATTTGATGAATTATACACCGTCAAAAAAATCTATTAGCATACTTTCACGAGTGATAAATCGATTTTTAGAATCCACACCTGTTATTGAAGGTATATGTTGTTACGATAAAAAACTGCGAGAGAATCGAGCTAAACCAAAAAACTAATACTATTTCGAAGATGTCGTAATTTGATAAATTATACGTCGCAGAAAATGTTTATAAACTTATTTCGTATCTGAAGATGGGTTGGTTGAAATTAAACTCGATCATTGAATTATAAAGTATTTAAGAAAAAAACAAAAAGCACAACAATCGAGCATGACGTGTCAACCATCAATTCTCCATAGTTGTCAAAATTTGATAAATTATACACTGTCAAAAAGCTCTATAAAATTACATTCACATGTTACAAACTATTATTTCCAATTACACACATTCTTTGGGTTACGAATATGTTTATAAAAAAAGTCAATAGATGCGAGAATATCAGAAAAATCATAAATTTTTGCTAGTCGTCGTAATTTGATACTCACAAAACGTCGAAAGACTCTTTCTACCGATTATGAAATGTGGATAATATTTTTTTGAAGTACAGTCATCCTTTAAATTATGATGATGTTACAGTGAAAGGGCCCAAAAAATAATGCATATCCCAAAAAGTATAATTTTTTGGAGTCGTCGTAGTTTGCTGAAACGTACACAGTCGGAAAGTTCAATCTGTAATTTCAAATTTGAAAAATAGTTCTATGTATAATTTACGAAGTTGTTGCTATAAATACAGTTCGAAAAAATAATGCATAGGCGAAAAAACTATCCGTTTTTCGAGCTTGTCATAATTTGATGAATTATACACCGTCAAAAAAAATCTATTAGCATACTTTCACGAGTGATAAATCAATTTTTAGAATCCACACCTGTTATTGAAGGTATAGGTTGTTACGATAAAAAACTGCGAGAGAATCGAGCTAAACCAAAAAACAAATAATATTTCGAAGATGTCGTAATTTGATAAATTATACGTCCCAGAAAATGTTTATAAACTTATTTCGCATCTGAAGATGGGTTGGTTGAAATTAAACTCGATCATTGAATTATAAAGTATTTAAGAAAAAAACAAAAAGCACAACAATCGAGCATGACGTGTCAACCATCAATTCTCCATAGTTGTCAAAATTTGATAAATTATACACTGTCAAAAAGCTCTATAAAATTACTTTCACATGTTACAAACTATTATTTCCAATTACACACATTCTTTGGGTTACGAATATGTTTATAAAAAAAGTCAATAGATGCGAGAATATCAGAAAAATCATAAATTTTTGCTGGTCATCGTAATTTGATACTCACAAAACGTCGAAAGACTCTTTCTACCGATTATGAAATGTCGATAATATTTTTTTGAAGTACAGTCATCCTTTAAATTATGATGATGTTACAGTGAAAGGGCCCAAAAAATAATGCATATCCCAAAAAGTATAATTTTTGGAGTCGTCGTAGTTTGCTGAAACGTACACAGTCGGAAAGCTCGATCTGTAATTTCAAATTTGAAAAATAGTTCTATGTATAATTTACGAAGTTGTTGCCGCAAATACAGTTCGAAAAAATAATGCATAGGCGAAGAACTATCCGTTTTTCGAACTTGTCATAATTTGATGAATTATACACCGTCTAAAAAATCTAATAGCATACTTTCACGAGTGATAAATCGATTTTCAGAATCCATACATGCTATTGAAGGTATAGGTTGTTACGATAAAAAACTACGAGAGAATCGAGCTAAACCAAAAAACTAATACTATTTCGAAGATGTCGTAAATTGATAAATTATACGTCGCAGAAAATGTTTATAAACTTATTTCGTATCTGAAGATGGGTTGGTTGAAATTAAACTCGATCATTGAATTATAAAGTATTTAAGAAAAAAACAAAAAGCACAACAATCGAGCATGACGTGTCAACCATCAATTCTCCATAGTTGTCAAAATTTGATAAATTATACACTGTCAAAAAGCTCTATAAAATTACTTTCACATGTTACAAACTATTATTTCCAATTACACACATTCTTTGTGTTATGAATATGTTTATAAAAAAAGTCAATAGATGCGAGAATATCAGAAAAATCATAAATTTTTTGTGGTCGTCGTAATTTGATACTCACAAAACGCCGAAAGACTCTTTCTACCTATTATGAAATGTGGATATTATTTTTCTGAAGGACAGTCATCCTTTAAATTATGATGATGTGACAGCAAAAGGGCCAAAAAAATAAAGCATATCCCAAAAAGTATAATTTTTTGGAGTCGTCGTAGTTTGCTGAAACGTACACAGTCGGAAAGTTCGATCTGTAATTTCAAATTTGAAAAATTGTTCTATGTATAATATACGAAGTTGCTGCTATAAATACAGTTCGAAAAAATAATGCATAGGCGAAAAACTATCCGTTTTTCGAACTTGTCGTAATTTGATGAATTATACACCGTCTAAAAAATCTAATAGCATACTTTCACGAGTGATAAATCGATTTTCAGAATCCATACATGCTATTGAAGGTATAGGTTGTTACGATAAAAAACTGCGAGAGAATCGAGCTAAACCAAAAAACTAATACTATTTCGAAGATGTCGTAAATTGATAAATTATACGTCGCAGAAAATGTTTATAAACTTATTTCGTATCTGAAGATGGGTTGGTTGAAATTAAACTCGATCATTGAATTATAAAGTATTTAAGAAAAAAAAACAAAAAGCACAACAATTGAGCATGACGTGTCAACCATCAATTCTCCATAGTTGTCAAAATTTGATAAATTATACACTGTCAAAAAGCTCTATAAAATTACTTTCACATGTTACAAACTATTATTTCCAATTACACACATTCTTTGTGTTATGAATATGTTTATAAAAAAAGTCAATAGATGCGAGAATATCAGAAAAATCATAAATTTTTTGTGGTCGTCGTAATTTGATACTCACAAAACGCCGAAAGACTCTTTCTACCTATTATGAAATGTGGATATTATTTTTTTTGAAGTACAGTCATCCTTTAAATTATGATGATGTGACAGCAAAAGGGCCAAAAAAATAAAGCATATCCCAAAAAGTATAATTTTTTGGAGTCGTCGTAGTTTGCTGAAACGTACACAGTCGGAAAGTTCGATCTGTAATTTCAAATTTGAAAAATAGTTCTATGTATAATATACGAAGTTGCTGCTATAAATACAGTTCGAAAAAAATAATGCATAGGCGAAAAACTATCCGTTTTTCGAACTTGTCGTAATTTGATGAATTATACACCGTCAAAAAAAAATCTATTAGCATACTTTCACGAGTGATAAATCGATTTTTAGAATCCACACACCTGTTATTGAAGGTATAGGTTGTTACGATAAAAAACTGCGAGAGAATCGAGCTAAACCAAAAAACTAATACTATTTCGAAGATGTCGTAATTTGATAAATTATACGTCGCAGAAAATGTTTATAAACTTATTTCGTATCTGAAGATGGGTTGGTTGAAATTAAACTCGATCATTGAATTATAAAGTATTTAAGAAAAAAACAAAAAGCACAACAATCGAGCATGACGTGTCAACCATCAATTCTCCATAGTTGTCAAAATTTGATAAATTATACACTGTCAAAAAGCTCTATAAAATTACATTCACATGTTACAAACTATTATTTTCAATTACACACATTCTTTGGGTTACGAATATGTTTATAAAAAAAGTCAATAGATGCGAGAATATCAGAAAAATAATAAATTTTTGCTGGTCATCGTAATTTGATACTCACAAAACGTCGAAAGACTCTTTCTACCGATTATGAAATGTCGATAATATTTTTTTGAAGTACAGTCATCCTTTAAATTATGATGATGTTACAGTGAAAGGGCCCAAAAAATAATGCATATCCCAAAAAGTATAATTTTTTGGAGTCGTCGTAGTTTGCTGAAACGTACACAGTCGGAAAGCTCGATCTGTAATTTCAAATTTGAAAAATAGTTCTATGTATAATTTACGAAGTTGTTGCCGCAAATACAGTTCGAAAAAAAATAATGCATAGGCGAAGAACTATCCGTTTTTCGAACTTGTCATAATTTGATGAATTATACACCGTCTAAAAAATCTAATAGCATACTTTCACGAGTGATAAATCGATTTTCAGAATCCATACATGCTATTGAAGGTATAGGTTGTTACGATAAAAAACTGCGAGAGAATCGAGCTAAACCAAAAAACTAATACTATTTCGAAGATGTCGTAAATTGATAAATTATACGTCGCAGAAAATGTTTATAAACTTATTTCGTATCTGAAGATGGGTTGGTTGAAATTAAACTCGATCATTGAATTATAAAGTATTTAAGAAAAAAACAAAAAGCACAACAATCGAGCATGACGTGTCAACCATCAATTCTCCATAGTTGTCAAAATTTGATAAATTATACACTGTCAAAAAGCTCTATAAAATTACTTTCACATGTTACAAACTATTATTTCCAATTACACACATTCTTTGTGTTATGAATATGTTTATAAAAAAAGTCAATAGATGTGAGAATATCAGAAAAATCATAAATTTTTTGTGGTCGTCGTAATTTGATACTCACAAAACGCCGAAAGACTCTTTCTACCTATTATGAAATGTGGATATTATTTTTTTGAAGTACAGTCATCCTTTAAATTATGATGATGTGACAGCAAAAGGGCCAAAAAAATAAAGCATATCCCAAAAAGTATAATTTTTTGGAGTCGTCGTAGTTTGCTGAAACGTACACAATCGGAAAGTTCGATCTGTAATTTCAAATTTGAAAAATAGTTCTATGTATAATATACGAAGTTGCTGCTATAAATACAGTTCGAAAAAATAATGCATAGGCGAAAAACTATCCGTTTTTCGAACTTGTCGTAATTTGATGAATTATACACCGTCTAAAAAATCTAATAGCATACTTTCACGAGTGATAAATCGATTTTCAGAATCCATACATGCTATTGAAGGTATAGGTTGTTACGATAAAAAACTGCGAGAGAATCGAGCTAAACCAAAAAACTAATACTATTTCGAAGATGTCGTAAATTGATAAATTATACGTCGCAGAAAATGTTTATAAACTTATTTCGTATCTGAAGATGGGTTGGTTGAAATTAAACTCGATCATTGAATTATAAAGTATTTAAGAAAAAAACAAAAAGCACAACAATCGAGCATGACGTGTCAACCATCAATTCTCCATAGTTGTCAAAATTTGATAAATTATACACTGTCAAAAAGCTCTATAAAATTACTTTCACATGTTACAAACTATTATTTCCAATTACACACATTCTTTGTGTTATGAATATGTTTAAAAAAAAAAAGTCAATAGATGCGAGAATATCAGAAAAATCATAAATTTTTTGTGGTCGTCGTAATTTGATACTCACAAAACGCCGAAAGACTCTTTCTACCTATTATGAAATGTGGATATTATTTTTTTTGAAGTACAGTCATCCTTTAAATTATGATGATGTGACAGCAAAAGGGCCAAAAAAATAAAGCATATCCCAAAAAGTATAATTTTTTGGAGTCGTCGTAGTTTGCTGAAACGTACACAGTCGGAAAGTTCGATCTGTAATTTCAAATTTGAAAAATAGTTCTATGTATAATATACGAAGTTGCTGCTATAAATACAGTTCGAAAAAAATAATGCATAGGCGAAAAACTATCCGTTTTTCGAACTTGTCGTAATTTGATGAATTATACACCGTCAAAAAAATCTATTAGCATACTTTCACGAGTGATAAATCGATTTTTAGAATCCACACCTGTTATTGAAGGTATAGGTTGTTACGATAAAAAACTGCGAGAGAATCGAGCTAAACCAAAAAACTAATACTATTTCGAAGATGTCGTAATTTGATAAATTATACGTCGCAGAAAATGTTTATAAACTTATTTCGTATCTGAAGATGGGTTGGTTGAAATTAAACTCGATCATTGAATTATAAAGTATTTAAGAAAAAAACAAAAAGCACAACAATCGAGCATGACGTGTCAACCATCAATTCTCCATAGTTGTCAAAATTTGATAAATTATACACTGTCAAAAAGCTCTATAAAATTACATTCACATGTTACAAACTATTATTTCCAATTACACACATTCTTTGGGTTACGAATATGTTTATAAAAAAAGTCAATAGATGCGAGAATATCAGAAAAATCATAAATTTTTGCTGGTCATCGTAATTTGATACTCACAAAACGTCGAAAGACTCTTTCTACCGATTATGAAATGTCGATAATATTTTTTTGAAGTACAGTCATCCTTTAAATTATGATGATGTTACAGTGAAAGGGCCCAAAAAATAATGCATATCCCAAAAAGTATAATTTTTTGGAGTCGTCGTAGTTTGTTGAAACGTACACAGTCGGAAAGCTCGATCTGTAATTTCAAATTTGAAAAATAGTTCTATGTATAATTTACGAAGTTGTTGCCGCAAATACAGTTCGAAAAAATAATGCATAGGCGAAGAACTATCCGTTTTTTCGAACTTGTCATAATTTGATGAATTATACACCGTCTAAAAAATCTAATAGCATACTTTCACGAGTGATAAATCGATTTTCAGAATCCATACATGCTATTGAAGGTATAGGTTGTTACGATAAAAAACTGCGAGAGAATCGAGCTAAACCAAAAAACTAATACTATTTCGAAGATGTCGTAAATTGATAAATTATACGTCGCAGAAAATGTTTATAAACTTATTTCGTATCTGAAGATGGGTTGGTTGAAATTAAACTCGATCATTGAATTATAAAGTATTTAAGAAAAAAAACAAAAAGCACAACAATCGAGCATGACGTGTCAACCATCAATTCTCCATAGTTGTCAAAATTTGATAAATTATACACTGTCAAAAAGCTCTATAAAATAACTTTCACATGTTACAAACTATTATTTCCAATTACACACATTCTTTGTGTTATGAATATGTTTATAAAAAAAGTCAATAGATGCGAGAATATCAGAAAAATCATAAATTTTTTGTGGTCGTCGTAATTTGATACTCACAAAACGCCGAAAGACTCTTTCTACCTATTATGAAATGTGGATATTATTTTTTTTGAAGTACAGTCATCCTTTAAATTATGATGATGTGACAGCAAAAGGGCCAAAAAAAATAAAGCATATCCCAAAAAGTATAATTTTTTGGAGTCGTCGTAGTTTGCTGAAACGTACACAGTCGGAAAGTTCGATCTGTAATTTCAAATTTGAAAAATAGTTCTATGTATAATATACGAAGTTGCTGCTATAAATACAGTTCGAAAAAAAATAATGCATAGGCGAAAAACTATCCGTTTTTCGAACTTGTCGTAATTTGATGAATTATACACCGTCAAAAAAATCTATTAGCATACTTTCACGAGTGATAAATCGATTTTTAGAATCCACACCTGTTATTGAAGGTATAGGTTGTTACGATAAAAAACTGCGAGAGAATCGAGCTAAACATAAAAACTAATACTATTTCGAAGATGTCGTAATTTGATAAATTATACGTCGCAGAAAATGTTTATAAACTTATTTCGTATCTGAAGATGGGTTGGTTGAAATTAAACTCGATCATTGAATTATAAAGTATTTAAGAAAAAAAACAAAAAGCACAACAATCGAGCATGACGTGTCAACCATCAATTCTCCATAGTTGTCAAAATTTGATAAATTATACACTGTCAAAAAGCTCTATAAAATTACATTCACATGTTACAAACTATTATTTCCAATTACACACATTCTTTGGGTTACGAATATGTTTATAAAAAAAGTCAATAGATGCGAGAATATCAGAAAAATCATAAATTTTTGCTGGTCATCGTAATTTGATACTCACAAAACGTCGAAAGACTCTTTCTACCGATTATGAAATGTCGATAATATTTTTTTGAAGTACAGTCATCCTTTAAATTATGATGATGTTACAGTGAAAGGGCCCAAAAAATAATGCATATCCCAAAAAGTATAATTTTTTGGAGTCGTCGTAGTTTGCTGAAACGTACACAGTCGGAAAGCTCGATCTGTAATTTCAAATTTGAAAAATAGTTCTATGTATAATTTACGAAGTTGTTGCCGCAAATACAGTTCGAAAAAATAATGCATAGGCGAAGAACTATCCGTTTTTCGAACTTGTCATAATTTGATGAATTATACACCGTCTAAAAAATCTAATAGCATACTTTCACGAGTGATAAATCGATTTTCAGAATCCATACATGCTATTGAAGGTATAGGTTGTTACGATAAAAAACTGCGAGAGAATCGAGCTAAACCAAAAAACTAATACTATTTCGAAGATGTCGTTAAATTGATAAATTATACGTCGCAGAAAATGTTTATAAACTTATTTCGTATCTGAAGATGGGTTGGTTGAAATTAAACTCGATCATTGAATTATAAAGTATTTAAGAAAAAAACAAAAAGCACAACAATCGAGCATGACGTGTCAACCATCAATTCTCCATAGTTGTCAAAATTTGATAAATTATACACTGTCAAAAAGCTCTATAAAATTACTTTCACATGTTACAAACTATTATTTCCAATTACACACATTCTTTGTGTTATGAATATGTTTATAAAAAAAGTCAATAGATGCGAGAATATCAGAAAAATCATAAATTTTTTGTGGTCGTCGTAATTTGATACTCACAAAACGCCGAAAGACTCTTTCTACCTATTATGAAATGTGGATATTATTTTTTTGAAGTACAGTCATCCTTTAAATTATGATGATGTGACAGCAAAAGGGCCAAAAAAATAAAGCATATCCCAAAAAGTATAATTTTTTGGAGTCGTCGTAGTTTGCTGAAACGTACACAGTCGGAAAGTTCGATCTGTAATTTCAAATTTGAAAAATAGTTCTATGTATAATATACGAAGTTGCTGCTATAAATACAGTTCGAAAAAATAATGCATAGGCGAAAAACTATCCGTTTTTCGAACTTGTCGTAATTTGATGAATTATACACCGTCTAAAAAATCTAATAGCATACTTTCACGAGTGATAAATCGATTTTCAGAATCCATACATGCTATTGAAGGTATAGGTTGTTACGATAAAAAACTGCGAGAGAATCGAGCTAAACCAAAAAACTAATACTATTTCGAAGATGTCGTAAATTGATAAATTATACGTCGCAGAAAATGTTTATAAACTTATTTCGTATCTGAAGATGGGTTGGTTGAAATTAAACTCGATCATTGAATTATAAAGTATTTAAGAAAAAAACAAAAAGCACAACAATTGAGCATGACGTGTCAACCATCAATTCTCCATAGTTGTCAAAATTTGATAAATTATACACTGTCAAAAAGCTCTATAAAATTACTTTCACATGTTACAAACTATTATTTCCAATTACACACATTCTTTGTGTTATGAATATGTTTATAAAAAAAGTCAATAGATGCGAGAATATCAGAAAAATCATAAATTTTTTGTGGTCGTCGTAATTTGATACTCACAAAACGCCGAAAGACTCTTTCTACCTATTATGAAATGTGGATATTATTTTTTTGAAGTACAGTCATCCTTTAAATTATGATGATGTGACAGCAAAAGGGCCAAAAAAATAAAGCATATCCCAAAAAGTATAATTTTTTGGAGTCGTCGTAGTTTGCTGAAACGTACACAGTCGGAAAGTTCGATCTGTAATTTCAAATTTGAAAAATAGTTCTATGTATAATATACGAAGTTGCTGCTATAAATACAGTTCGAAAAAATAATGCATAGGCGAAAAACTATCCGTTTTTCGAACTTGTCGTAATTTGATGAATTATACACCGTCAAAAAAATCTATTAGCATACTTTCACGAGTGATAAATCGATTTTTAGAATCCACACCTGTTATTGAAGGTATAGGTTGTTACGATAAAAAACTGCGAGAGAATCGAGCTAAACCAAAAAACTAATACTATTTCGAAGATGTCGTAATTTGATAAATTATACGTCGCAGAAAATGTTTATAAACTTATTTCGTATCTGAAGATGGGTTGGTTGAAATTAAACTCGATCATTGAATTATAAAGTATTTAAGAAAAAAACAAAAAGCACAACAACCGAGCATGACGTGTCAACCATCAATTCTCCATAGTTGTCAAAATTTGATAAATTATACACTGTCAAAAAGCTCTATAAAATTACATTCACATGTTACAAACTATTATTTCCAATTACACACATTCTTTGGGTTACGAATATGTTTATAAAAAAAGTCAATAGATGCGAGAATATCAGAAAAATCATAAAATTTTTGCTGGTCGTCGTAATTTGATACTCACAAAACGTCGAAAGACTCTTTTCTACCGATTATGAAATGTGGATAATATTTTTTTGAAGTACAGTCATCCTTTAAATCATGATGATGTTACAGTGAAAGGGCCCAAAAAATAATGCATATCCCAAAAAGTATAATTTTTTGGAGTCGTCGTAGTTTGCTGAAACGTACACAGTCGGAAAGTTCAATCTGTAATTTCAAATTTGAAAAATAGTTCTATGTATAATTTACGAAGTTGTTGCTATAAATACAGTTCGAAAAAATAATGCATAGGCGAAAAACTATCCGTTTTTCGAGCTTGTCATAATTTGATGAATTATACACCGTCAAAAAAAATCTATTGGCATACTTTCACGAGTGATAAATCGATTTTTAGAATCCCACACTGTTATTGAAGGTATAGGTTGTTACGATAAAAAACTGCAAGAGAATCGAGCTAAACCAAAAAGCAAATAATATTTCGAAGATGTCGTAATTTGATAAATTATACGTCCCAGAAAATGTTTATAAACTTATTTCGCATCTGAAGATGGGTTGGTTGAAATTAAACTCGATCATTGAATTATAAAGTATTTAAGAAAAAAACAAAAAGCACAACAATCGAGCATGACGTGTCAACCATCAATTCTCCATAGTTGTCAAAATTTGATAAATTATACACTGTCAAAAAGCTCTATAAAATTACCTTCACATGTTACAAACAATTATTTCCAATTACACACATTCTTTGAGTTTTGAATATGTTTACAAAAAAAGTCAATAGATGCGAGAATAACTGAAAAATCATAAATTTTTTGTCGTCGTCGTAATTTTATACTCACTGAACGTCGAAAGACTCTGTCAACCTATTATGAAATGCGGTCATTATTTTTTTGAAGTACACTCATCCTTTATATTATGATGATGTTAAAGTAAAATGGCCCAAAAAATAAAGCATATCCCAAAAAGTATAATTTTTTGGAGTCGTCGTAGTTTGCTGAAACGTACACAGTCGGAAAGCTCGATCTGTAATTTCAAATTTGAAAAAATAGTTCTATGTATAATTTACGAAGTTGTTGCCGCAAATACAGTTCGAAAAAATAATGCATAGGCGAAGAACTATCCGTTTTTCGAACTTGCCATAATTTGATGAATTATACACCGTCTGAAAAATCTAATAGCATACTTTCACGAGTGATAAATCGATTTTCAGAATCCATACATGCTATTGAAGGTATAGGTTGTTACGATAAAAAACTGCGAGAGAATCGAGCTAAACCAAAAAACTAATACTATTTCGAAGATGTCGTAAATTGATAAATTATACGTCGCAGAAAATGTTTATAAACTTATTTCTTATCTGAAGATGGGTTGGTTGAAATTAAACTCGATCATTGAATTATAAAGTATTTAAGAAAAAAAACAAAAATCACAACAATCGAGCATGACGTGTCAACCATCAATTCTCCATAGTTGTCAAAATTTGATAAATTATACACTGTCAAAAAGCTCTATAAAATTACTTTCACATGTTACAAACTATTATTTCCAATTACACACATTCTTTGTGTTATGAATGTGTTTATAAAAAAAGTCAATAGATGCGAGAATATCAGAAAAATCATATAAATTTTTTGTGGTCGTCGTAATTTGATACTCACAAAACGCCGAAAGACTCTTTCTACCTATTATGAAATGTGGATATTATTTTTTTGAAGTACAGTCATCCTTTAAATTATGATGATGTGACAGTAAAAGGGCCAAAAAAATAAAGCATATCCCAAAAAGTATAATTTTTTGGAGTCGTCGTAGTTTGCTGAAACGTACACAGTCCGAAAGTTCGATCTGTAATTTCAAATTTGAAAAATAGTTCTATGTATAATATACGAAGTTGCTGCTATAAATACAGTTCGAAAAAATAATGCATAGGCGAAAAACTATCCGTTTTTCGAACTTGTCGTAATTTGATGAATTATACACCGTCAAAAAAATCTATTAGCATACTTTCACGAGTGATAAATCGATTTTTAGAATCCACACCTGTTATTGAAGGTATAGGTTGTTACGATAAAAAACTGCGAGAGAATCGAGCTAAACCAAAAAACTAATACTATTTCGAAGATGTCGTAATTTGATAAATTATACGTCGCAGAAAATGTTTATAAACTTATTTCGTATCTGAAGATGGGTTGGTTGAAATTAAACTCGATCATTGAATTATAAAGTATTTAAGAAAAAAACAAAAAGCACAACAATCGAGCATGACGTGTCAACCATCAATTCTCCATAGTTGTCAAAATTTGATAAATTATACACTGTCAAAAAGCTCTATAAAATTACATTCACATGTTACAAACTATTATTTCCAATTACACACATTCTTTGGGTTACGAATATGTTTATAAAAAAAGTCAATAGATGCGAGAATATCAGAAAAAATCATAAATTTTTGCTGGTCGTCGTAATTTGATACTCACAAAACGTCGAAAGACTCTTTCTACCGATTATGAAACGTGGATAATATTTTTTTGAAGTACAGTCATCCTTTAAATTATGATGATGTTACAGTGAAAGGGCCCAAAAATTAATGCATATCCCAAAAAGTATAATTTTTTGGAGTCGTCGTAGTTTGCTGAAACGTACACAGTCGGAAAGTTCAATCTGTAATTTCAAATTTGAAAAATAGTTCTATGTATAATTTACGAAGTTGTTGCTATAAATACAGTTCGAAAAAATAATGCATAGGCGAAAAACTATCCGTTTTTCGAGCTTGTCATAATTTGATGAATTATACACCGTCAAAAAAATTTATTAGCATACTTTCACGAGTGATAAATCGATTTTCAGAATCCATACATGCTATTGAAGGTATAGGTTGTTACGATAAAAAACTGCGAGAGAATCGAGCTAAACCAAAAAACTAATACTATTTCGAAGATGTCGTAAATTGATAAATTATACGTCGCAGAAAATGTTTATAAACTTATTTCGTATCTGAAGATGGGTTGGTTGAAATTAAACTCGATCATTGAATTATAAAGTATTTAAGAAAAAAACAAAAAGCACAACAATTGAGCATGACGTGTCAACCATCAATTCTCCATAGTTGTCAAAATTTGATAAATTATACACTGTCAAAAAGCTCTATAAAATTACTTTCACATGTTACAAACTATTATTTCCAATTACACACATTCTTTGTGTTATGAATATGTTTATAAAAAAAAGTCAATAGATGCGAGAATATCAGAAAAATCATAAATTTTTTTGTGGTCGTCGTAATTTGATACTCACAAAACGCCGAAAGACTCTTTCTACCTATTATGAAATGTGGATATTATTTTTTTGAAGTACAGTCATCCTTTAAATTATGATGATGTGACAGCAAAAGGGCCAAAAAAATAAAGCATATCCCAAAAAGTATAATTTTTTGGAGTCGTCGTAGTTTGCTGAAACGTACACAGTCGGAAAGTTCGATCTGTAATTTCAAATTTGAAAAATAGTTCTATGTATAATATACGAAGTTGCTGCTATAAATACAGTTCGAAAAAATAATGCATAGGCGAAAAACTATCCGTTTTTCGAACTTGTCGTAATTTGATGAATTATACACCGTCAAAAAAATCTATTAGCATACTTTCACGAGTGATAAATCGATTTTTAGAATCCACACCTGTTATTGAAGGTATAGGTTGTTACGATAAAAAACTGCGAGAGAATCGAGCTAAACCAAAAAACTAATACTATTTCGAAGATGTCGTAATTTGATAAATTATACGTCGCAGAAAATGTTTATAAACTTATTTCGTATCTGAAGATGGGTTGGTTGAAATTAAACTCGATCATTGAATTATAAAGTATTTAAGAAAAAAACAAAAAGCACAACAACCGAGCATGACGTGTCAACCATCAATTCTCCATAGTTGTCAAAATTTGATAAATTATACACTGTCAAAAAGCTCTATAAAATTACATTCACATGTTACAAACTATTATTTCCAATTACACACATTCTTTGGGTTACGAATATGTTTATAAAAAAAAGTCAATAGATGCGAGAATATCAGAAAAATCATAAATTTTTGCTGGTCGTCGTAATTTGATACTCACAAAACGTCGAAAGACTCTTTCTACCGATTATGAAATGTGGATAATATTTTTTTGAAGTACAGTCATCCTTTAAATCATGATGATGTTACAGTGAAAGGGCCCAAAAAATAATGCATATCCCAAAAAGTATAATTTTTTGGAGTCGTCGTAGTTTGCTGAAACGTACACAGTCGGAAAGTTCAATCTGTAATTTCAAATTTGAAAAATAGTTCTATGTATAATTTACGAAGTTGTTGCTATAAATACAGTTCGAAAAAATAATGCATAGGCGAAAAACTATCCGTTTTTCGAGCTTGTCATAATTTGATGAATTATACACCGTCAAAAAAAATCTATTGGCATACTTTCACGAGTGATAAATCGATTTTTAGAATCCACACCTGTTATTGAAGGTATAGGTTGTTACGATAAAAAACTGCAAGAGAATCGAGCTAAACCAAAAAGCAAATAATATTTCGAAGATGTCGTAATTTGATAAATTATACGTCCCAGAAAATGTTTATAAACTTATTTCGCATCTGAAGATGGGTTGGTTGAAATTAAACTCGATCATTGAATTATAAAGTATTTAAGAAAAAAACAAAAAGCACAACAATCGAGCATGACGTGTCAACCATCAATTCTCCATAGTTGTCAAAATTTGATAAATTATACACTGTCAAAAAGCTCTATAAAATTACCTTCACATGTTACAAACAATTATTTCCAATTACACACATTCTTTGAGTTTTGAATATATGTTTACAAAAAAAGTCAATAGATGCGAGAATAACTGAAAAAATCATAAATTTTTTGTCGTCGTCGTAATTTTATACTCACTGAACGTCGAAAGACTCTGTCAACCTATTATGAAATGCGGTCATTATTTTTTTGAAGTACACTCATCCTTTATATTATGATGATGTTAAAGTAAAATGGCCCAAAAAATAAAGCATATCCCAAAAAGTATAATTTTTTGGAGTCGTCGTAGTTTGCTGAAACGTACACAGTCGGAAAGCTCGATCTGTAATTTCAAATTTGAAAAATAGTTCTATGTATAATTTACGAAGTTGTTGCCGCAAATACAGTTCGAAAAAATAATGCATAGGCGAAGAACTATCCGTTTTTCGAACTTGCCATAATTTGATGAATTATACACCGTCTGAAAAATCTAATAGCATACTTTCACGAGTGATAAATCGATTTTCAGAATCCATACATGCTATTGAAGGTATAGGTTGTTACGATAAAAAACTGCGAGAGAATCGAGCTAAACCAAAAAACTAATACTATTTCGAAGATGTCGTAAATTGATAAATTATACGTCGCAGAAAATGTTTATAAACTTATTTCTTATCTGAAGATGGGTTGGTTGAAATTAAACTCGATCATTGAATTATAAAGTATTTAAGAAAAAAACAAAAATCACAACAATCGAGCATGACGTGTCAACCATCAATTCTCCATAGTTGTCAAAATTTGATAAATTATACACTGTCAAAAAGCTCTATAAAATTACTTTCACATGTTACAAACTATTATTTCCAATTACACACATTCTTTGTGTTATGAATGTGTTTATAAAAAAAGTCAATAGATGCGAGAATATCAGAAAAATCATAAATTTTTTGTGGTCGTCGTAATTTGATACTCACAAAACGCCGAAAGACTCTTTCTACCTATTATGAAATGTGGATATTATTTTTTTGAAGTACAGTCATCCTTTAAATTATGATGATGTGACAGTAAAAGGGCCAAAAAAATAAAGCATATCCCAAAAAGTATAATTTTTTGGAGTCGTCGTAGTTTGCTGAAACGTACACAGTCCGAAAGTTCGATCTGTAATTTCAAATTTGAAAAATAGTTCTATGTATAATATACGAAGTTGCTGCTATAAATACAGTTCGAAAAAATAATGCATAGGCGAAAAACTATCCGTTTTTCGAACTTGTCGTAATTTGATGAATTATACACCGTCAAAAAAATCTATTAGCATACTTTCACGAGTGATAAATCGATTTTTAGAATCCACACCTGTTATTGAAGGTATAGGTTGTTACGATAAAAAACTGCGAGAGAATCGAGCTAAACCAAAAAACTAATACTATTTCGAAGATGTCGTAATTTGATAAATTATACGTCGCAGAAAATGTTTATAAACTTATTTCGTATCTGAAGATGGGTTGGTTGAAATTAAACTCGATCATTGAATTATAAAGTATTTAAGAAAAAAACAAAAAGCACAACAATCGAGCATGACGTGTCAACCATCAATTCTCCATAGTTGTCAAAATTTGATAAATTATACACTGTCAAAAAGCTCTATAAAATTACATTCACATGTTACAAACTATTATTTCCAATTACACACATTCTTTGGGTTACGAATATGTTTATAAAAAAAGTCAATAGATGCGAGAATATCAGAAAAATCATAAATTTTTGCTGGTCGTCGTAATTTGATACTCACAAAACGTCGAAAGACTCTTTCTACCGATTATGAAACGTGGATAATATTTTTTTGAAGTACAGTCATCCTTTAAATTATGATGATGTTACAGTGAAAGGGCCCAAAAATTAATGCATATCCCAAAAAGTATAATTTTTTGGAGTCGTCGTAGTTTGCTGAAACGTACACAGTCGGAAAGTTCAATCTGTAATTTCAAATTTGAAAAATAGTTCTATGTATAATTTACGAAGTTGTTGCTATAAATACAGTTCGAAAAAATAATGCATAGGCGAAAAACTATCCGTTTTTCGAGCTTGTCATAATTTGATGAATTATACACCGTCAAAAAAATTTATTAGCATACTTTCACGAGTAATAAATCGATTTTTAGAATCCACACCTGTTATTGAAGGTATAGGTTGTTACGATAAAAAACTGCGAGAGAATCGAGCTAAACCAAAAAGCAAATAATATTTCGAAGATGTCGTAATTTGATAAATTATACGTCCCAGAAAATGTTTATAAACTTATTTCGCATCTGAAGATGGGTTGGTTGAAATTAAACTCGATCATTGAATTATAAAGTATTTAAGAAAAAAACAAAAAGCACAACAATCGAGCATGACGTGTCAACCATCAATTCTCCATAGTTGTCAAAATTTGATAAATTATACACTGTCAAAAAGCTCTATAAAATTACTTTCACATGTTACAAACAATTATTTCCAATTACACACATTCTTTGAGTTTTGAATATGTTTACAAAAAAAGTCAATAGATGCGAGAATAACTGAAAAATCATAAATTTTTTGTCGTCGTCGTAATTTTATACTCACTGAACGTCGAAGGACTCTGTCAACCTATTATGAAATGCGGACATTATTTTTTTGAAGTACACTCATCCTTTATATTATGATGATGTTAAAGTAAAATGGCCCAAAAAATAAAGCATATCCCAAAAAGTATAATTTTTTGGAGTCGTCGTAGTTTGTTGAAACGTACACAGTCGGAAAGCTCGATCTGTAATTTCAAATTTGAAAAATAGTTCTATGTATAATTTACGAAGTTGTTGCCGCAAATACAGTTCGAAAAAATAATGCATAGGCGAAGAACTATCCGTTTTTCGAACTTGTCATAATTTGATGAATTATACACCGTCTAAAAAATCTAATAGCATACTTTCACGAGTGATAAATTGATTTTCAGAATCCATACATGCTATTGAAGGTATAGGTTGTTACGATAAAAAACTGCGAGAGAATCGAGCTAAACCAAAAAACTAATACTATTTCGAAGATGTCGTAAATTGATAAATTATACGTCGCAGAAAATGTTTATAAACTTATTTCGTATCTGAAGATGGGTTGGTTGAAATTAAACTCGATCATTGAATTATAAAGTATTTAAGAAAAAAACAAAAAGCACAACAATCGAGCATGACGTGTCAACCATCAATTCTCCATAGTTGTCAAAATTTGATAAATTATACACTGTCAAAAAAGCTCTATAAAATTACTTTCACATGTTACAAACTATTATTTCCAATTACACACATTCTTTGTGTTATGAATATGTTTATAAAAAAAGTCAATAGATGCGAGAATATCAGAAAATTCATAAATTTTTTGTGGTCGTCGTAATTTGATACTCACAAAACGCCGAAAGACTCTTTCTACCTATTATGAAATGTGGATATTATTTTTTTGAAGTACAGTCATCCTTTAAATTATGATAATGTGACAGCAAAAGGGCCAAAAAAATAAAGCATATCCCAAAAAGTATAATTTTTTGGAGTCGTCGTAGTTTGCTGAAACGTACACAGTCGGAAAGTTCGATCTGTAATTTCAAATTTGAAAAATAGTTCTATGTATAATATACGAAGTTGCTGCTAAAAATACAGTTCGAAAAAATAATGCATAGGCGAAAAACTATCCGTTTTTCGAACTTGTCGTAATTTGATGAATTATACACCGTCAAAAAAATCTATTAGCATACTTTCACGAGTGATAAATCGATTTTTAGAATCCACACCTGTTATTGAAGGTATAGGTTGTTACGATAAAAAACTGCGAGAGAATCGAGCTAAACCAAAAAACTAATACTATTTCGAAGATGTCGTAATTTGATAAATTATACGTCGCAGAAAATGTTTATAAACTTATTTCGTATCTGAAGATGGGTTGGTTGAAATTAAACTCGATCATTGAATTATAAAGTATTTAAGAAAAAAACAAAAAGCACAACAATCGAGCATGACGTGTCAACCATCAATTCTCCATAGTTGTCAAAATTTGATAAATTATACACTGTCAAAAAGCTCTATAAAATTACATTCACATGTTACAAACTATTATTTCCAATTACACACATTCTTTGGGTTACGAATATGTTTATAAAAAAAGTCAATAGATGCGAGAATATCAGAAAAATCATAAATTTTTGCTGGTCGTCGTAATTTGATACTCACAAAACGTCGAAAGACTCTTTCTACCGATTATGAAATGTGACACGCCCAAAAGGGGTTCAAAATAATATTCCTTACTTCTATGAAATTTGTCGTTCAAGTAGTAATGTGGTAAGTAAGGGTCATTCCCGCAGAGGATTGTTTTCAATTACGCCAATTGCAATAAAGAAAAGTAAAATACGGAAAACACGTAAATGGGGGGAGGGTTTGGTTTGATTTAAACTAAAGAAGCGATAAATGTATGAAAGAAAAGAACTAAAATAACAAAGCGATGAGAATGTGATCGAGGGGTATTTCGTCGCCGCTAGAATGAATTTCTAATCGATATTCGCAAATGATTTTCGTTCAAAAGATCAACAACAATTCGAGAATAATCACAAGCTCGATTACCTCAAACTCTCCTTACATTTTAGTTGAATAAAACAAGCTCTTTACCCAACCCTATTCATTAAACAACCTAGGATAAGCTCCCTAAATTTAATTTAACAAAAGCATTAACACAAGAGAGTTGAATTGAATTAAGCGCAAACTCGCATGCTCGGTTTACTAACTTAAGTGATAATCCACCTATATTTAATAGAAAATTCCTCATAATCCATCAAAATATAGTTGCTACTAGGGTTTGGTCAAATTAGCAATTACGGACTAAAAATCCCCAAATTAGCAATATTGCAAACAACTCAATTATCTAGTTGGCCCGCTAAATAATCAAGCATAACAATAAACATATTAAGCACAATGAATTAACCACATTAGTCTCAAGAACACAATAAAGCACAAATCGATTAAATCATCACTCTAGGGTTCCAAAATAACCCTCAATCACAAATGTTTATCTATACATAGAGTATTTACATAAACCCAACAAAATAATACTACAAATGGATGAAAATGAAGATAAAGAGAAGAAGATCTTATTGATAAAGAGATGGAAAGATGATGTCTTCTATTTCAATGGAGTTCCCTTCTCCTTCTTCCCCAAAATACTCCAATGTAGTAGAAGGAGCTCCCAAGTTTTTCTCCTTTGGTGGTTGGCTCCTCCCTTCTTGCTTGCCCTAGAAATGGCCCCAAAATGTTATATTTATATTGTAGGAAGGAAATGAGATAAGTTGGGTCGAAAATAAGCCAAAAATGGGTCAAAAAATCGGGTTTCTCGCTACCCGGGAGGTGGCGCCGCAGCGCCTCTACAGGTGGCGCCGCGGCGCCACAAACAGAAATGCGAGCGCCGCGGCGCTGCTACAGTAGCGCCGCGGCGCTACAGTAAAATTTAATTTTTTTTTTTTTTTTTTAGAATCGAAACCCATGACCTCCTTTTTTGCACTTTTGATCATTTCTTCATTTCCTCTTCCGTTTTCTTCTCCAAATTGGGAATTAGCATGAAAATACCTACAAAATAGAATAAACTAAATTAGGTAGCAAAATCTTAATGAAAACTTACAAATATCTAAATTTAACGGCTCAAATAAGTGCGAAAATCCGCACTTATCAAAATGTGGATAATATTTTTTTGAAGTACAGTCATCCTTTAAATTATGATGATGTTACAGTGAAAGGGCCCAAAAAATAATACATATCCCAAAAAGTATAATTTTTTGGAGTCGTCGTAGTTTGCTGAAACGTACACAGTCGGAAAGTTCAATCTGTAATTTCAAATTTGAAAAATAGTTCTATGTATAATTTACGAAGTTGTTGCTATAAATACAGTTCGAAAAAATAATGCATAGGCGAAAAACTATCCGTTTTTCGAGCTTGTCATAATTTGATGAATTATACACCGTCAAAAAAATCTATTAGCATACTTTCACGAGTGATAAATCGATTTTTAGAATCCACACCTGTTATTGAAGGTATAGGTTGTTACGATAAAAAACTGTGAGAGAATCGAGCTAAACCAAAAAGCAAATAATATTTCGAAGATGTCGTAATATGATAAATTATACGTCCCAGAAAATGTTTATAAACTTATTTCGCATCTGAAGATGGGTTGGTTGAAATTAAACTCGATAATTGAATTATAAAGTATTTAAGAAAAAAAGAAAAAGCACAACAATCGAGCATGACGTGTCAACCATCAATTCTCCATAGTTGTCAAAATTTGATAAATTATACACTGTCAAAAA
Organism: Osmanthus fragrans; assembly: GCA_019395295.1. NCBI lineage: Eukaryota > Viridiplantae > Streptophyta > Magnoliopsida > Lamiales > Oleaceae > Osmanthus > Osmanthus fragrans. Next base: position 24,733,619 of record CM033350.1, on the reverse strand, counting down.
GCTCTATAAAATTACTTTCACATGTTACAAAAAATTATTTCCAATTACACACATTCTTTGAGTTTGGAATATGTTTACAAAAAAAGTCAATAGATGCGAGAATATCAGAAAAATCATAAATTTTTGCTGGTCGTCGTAATTTGATACTCACAAAACGTCGAAAGACTCTTTCTACCGATTATGAAATGTGACACGCCCAAAAGGGGGTCAAAATAATATTCCTTACTTCTATGAAATTTGTCGTTCAAGTAGTAATGTGGTAAGTAAGGGTCATTCCCGCAGAGGATTGTTTTCAATTACGCCAATTGCAATAAAGAAAAGTAAAATACGGAAAACACGTAAATGGGGGGAGGGTTTGGTTTGATTTAAACTAAAGAAGCGATAAATGTATGAAAGAAAAGAACTAAAATAACAAAGCGATGAGAATGTGATCGAGGGGTATTTCGTCGCCGCTAGAATGAATTTCTAATCGATATTCGCAAATGATTTTCGTTCAAAAGATCAACAACAATTCGAGAATAATCACAAGCTCGATTACCTCAAACTCTCCTTACATTTTAGTTGAATAAAACAAGCTCTTTACCCAACCCTATTCATTAAACAACCTAGGATAAGCTCCCTAAATTTAATTTAACAAAAGCATTAACACAAGAGAGTTGAATTGAATTAAGCGCAAACTCGCATGCTCAGTTTACTAACTTAAGTGATAATCCACCTATATTTAATAGAAAATTCCTCATAATCCATCAAAATATAGTTGCTACTAGGGTTTGGTCAAATTAGCAATTACGGACTAAAAATCCCCAAATTAGCAATATTGCAAACAACTCAATTATCTAGTTGGCCCGCTAAATAATCAAGCATAACAATAAACATATTAAGCACAATGAATTAACCACATTAGTCTCAAGAACACAATAAAGCACAAATCGATTAAATCATCACTCTAGGGTTCCAAAATAACCCTCAATCACAAATGTTTATCTATACATAGAGTATTTACATAAACCCAACAAAATAATACTACAAATGGATGAAAATGAAGATAAAGAGAAGAAGATCTTATTGATAAAGAGATGGAAAGATGATGTCTTCTATTTCAATGGAGTTCCCTTCTCCTTCTTCCCCAAAATACTCCAATGTAGTAGAAGGAGCTCCCAAGTTTTTCTCCTTTGGTGGTTGGCTCCTCCCTTCTTGCTTGCCCTAGAAATGGCCCCAAAATGTTATATTTATATTGTAGGAAGGAAATGAGATAAGTTGGGTCGAAAATAAGCCAAAAATGGGTCAAAAAATCGGGTTTCTCGCTACCCGGGAGGTGGCGCCGCAGCGCCGCTACAGGTGGCGCCGCGGCGCCACAAACAGAAATGCGAGCGCCGCGGCGCTGCTACAGTAGCGCCGCGGCGCTACAGTAAAATTTAATTTTTTTTTTTTTTTTTAGAATCGAAACCCATGACCTCCTTTTTTGCACTTTTGATCATTTCTTCATTTCCTCTTCCGTTTTCTTCTCCAAATTGGGAATTAGCATGAAAATACCTACAAAATAGAATAAACTAAATTAGGTAGCAAAATCTTAATGAAAACTTACAAATATCTAAATTTAACGGCTCAAATAAGTGCGAAAATCCGCACTTATCAAAATGTGGATAATATTTTTTTGAAGTACAGTCATCCTTTAAATTATGATGATGTTACAGTGAAAGGGCCCAAAAAATAATACATATCCCAAAAAGTATAATTTTTTGGAGTCGTCGTAGTTTGCTGAAACGTACACAGTCGGAAAGTTCAATCTGTAATTTCAAATTTGAAAAATAGTTCTATGTATAATTTACGAAGTTGTTGCTATAAATACAGTTCGAAAAAATAATGCATAGGCGAAAAACTATCCGTTTTTCGAGCTTGTCATAATTTGATGAATTATACACCGTCAAAAAAATCTATTAGCATACTTTCACGAGTGATAAATCGATTTTTAGAATCCACACCTGTTATTGAAGGTATAGGTTGTTACGATAAAAAACTGTGAGAGAATCGAGCTAAACCAAAAAGCAAATAATATTTCGAAGATGTCGTAATATGATAAATTATACGTCCCAGAAAATGTTTATAAACTTATTTCGCATCTGAAGATGGGTTGGTTGAAATTAAACTCGATAATTGAATTATAAAGTATTTAAGAAAAAAAGAAAAAGCACAACAATCGAGCATGACGTGTCAACCATCAATTCTCCATAGTTGTCAAAATTTGATAAATTATACACTGTCAAAAAGCTCTATAAAATTACTTTCACATGTTACAAAAAATTATTTCCAATTACACACATTCTTTGAGTTTTGAATATGTTTACAAAAAAAGTCAATAGATGCGAGAATAACTGAAAAATCATAAATTTTTTGTCGTCGTCATAATTTTATACTCACTGAACGTCGAAAGACTCTGTCAACCTATTATGAAATGCGGACATTATTTTTTTGAAGTACACTCATCCTTTATATTGTGATGATGTTAAAGTAAAATGGCCCAAAAAATAAAGCATATCCCAAAAAGTATAATTTTTTTGGAGTCGTCGTAGTTTGCTGAAACGTACACAGTCGGAAAGCTCGATCTGTAATTTCAAATTTGAAAAATAGTTCTATGTATAATTTACGAAGTTGTTGACGCAAATACAGTTCGAAAAAAATAATGCATAGGCGAAGAACTATCCGTTTTTCGAACTTGTCATAATTTGATGAATTATACACCGTCTAAAAAATCTAATAGCATACTTTCACGAGTGATAAATCGATTTTCAGAATTCATACATGCTATTGAAGGTATAGGTTGTTACGATAAAAAACTCCGAGAGAATCGAGCTAAACCAAAAAACTAATACTATTTCGAAGATGTAATTTGATAAATTATACGTCGCAGAAAATGTATATAAACTTATTTCGTATCTGAAGATGGGTTGGTTGAAATTAAACTCGATCATTGAATTATAAAGTATTTAAGAAAAAAAACAAAAAGCACAACAATCGAGCATGACGTGTCAACCATCAATTCTCCATAGTTGTCAAAATTTGATAAATTATACACTGTCAAAAAGCTCTATAAAATTACTTTCACATGTTACAAAAAATTATTTCCAATTACACACATTCTTTGAGTTTTGAATATGTTTACAAAAAAAGTCAATAGATGCGAGAATAACTGAAAAATCATAAATTTTTTGTCGTCGTCATAATTTTATACTCACTGAACGTCGAAAGACTCTGTCAACCTATTATGAAATGCGGACATTATTTTTTTGAAGTACACTCATCCTTTATATTATGATGATGTTAAAGTAAAATGGCCCAAAAAATAAAGCATATCCCAAAAAGTATAATTTTTTGGAGTCGTCGTAGTTTGCTGAAACGTACACAGTCGGAAAGCTCGATCTGTAATTTCAAATTTGAAAAATAGTTCTATTTATAATTTACGAAGTTGTTGCCGCAAATACAGTTCGAAAAAATAATGCATAGGCGAAGAACTATCCGTTTTTCGAACTTGTCATAATTTGATGAATTATACACCGTCTAAAAAATCTAATAGCATACTTTCACGAGTGATAAATCGATTTTCAGAATTCATACATGCTATTGAAGGTATAGGTTGTTACGATAAAAAACTCCGAGAGAATCGAGCTAAACCAAAAAAACTAATACTATTTCGAAGATGTAATTTGATAAATTATACGTCGCAGAAAATGTATATAAACTTATTTCGTATCTGAAGATGGGTTGGTTGAAATTAAACTCGATCATTGAATTATAAAGTATTTAAGAAAAAAACAAAAAGCACAACAATCGAGCATGACCTGTTAACCATCAATTCTCCATAGTTCTCAAAATTTGATAAATTCTACATTGTCAAAAAGCTCCATTAAATTACTTTAACATGTTACAAACAATTATTTCCAATTACACACATTCTTTGTGTTATGAATATGTTTATAAAAAAAGTCAATAGATTTGAGAATATCAGAAAAATCATAAATTTTTTGTGGTCGTCGTAATTTGATACTCACAAAACGTCGAAAGACTCTTTCTACCTATTATGAAATGTGGATATTATTTTTTTGAAGTACAGTCATCCTTTAAATTATGATGATGTTACAGTAAAAGGGCCCAAAAAATAAAGCATATCCCAAAAAGTATAATTTTTTGGAGTCGTCGTAGTTTTCTGAAACGTACACAGTCGGAAAGCTCGATCTGTAATTTCAAATTTGAAAAATAGTTCTATGTATAATTTACGAAGTTGTTGCTATAAATACAGTTCGAAAAAATAATGCATAGGCGAAAAACTATCCGTTTTTCGAACTTGTCATAATTTGATGAATTATACACCGTCAAAAAAATCTATTAGCATACTTTCACGAGTGATAAATCGATTTTTAGAATCCACACCTGTTATTGAAGGTATAGGTTGTTACGATAAAAAAACTGCGAGAGAATCGAGCTAAACCAAAAAGCAAATAATATTTCGAAGATGTCGTAATTTGATAAATTATACGTCGCAGAAAATGTTTATAAACTTATTTCACATCTGAAGAAGGGTTGGTTGAAATTAAACTCGATCATTGAATTATAAAGTATTCAAGAAAAAAACAAAAAGCACAACAATCGAGCATGACGTGTCAACCATCAATTCTCCATAGTTGTCAAAATTTGATAAATTATACACTGTCAAAAAGCTCTATAAAATTACTTTCACATGTTACAAAAAATTATTTCCAATTACACACATTCTTTGAGTTTTGAATATGTTTACAAAAAAAGTCAATAGATGCGAGAATAACTGAAAAATCATAAATTTTTTTGTCGTCGTCGTAATTTTATACTCACTGAACGTCAAAAGACTCTGTCAACCTATTATGAAATGCAGACATTATTTTTTTGAAGTACACTCATCCTTTATATTATGATGATGTTAAAGTAAAATGGCCCAAAAAATAAAGCATATCCCAAAAAGTATAATTTTTTGGAGTCGTCGTAGTTTGCTGAAACGTACACAGTCGAAAAGTTCGATCTGTAATTTCAAATTTGAAAAATAGTTCTATGTATAATTTACGAAGTTGTTGCTATAAATACAGTTCGAAAAAATAATGCATAGGGGAAGAACTATCCGTTTTTCGAACTTGTCATAATTTGATGAATTATACACCTTCAAAAAAATCTATTAGCATACTTTCACGAGTGATAAATCGATTTTTAGAATCCACACCTGTTATTGAAGGTATAGGTTGTTACGATAAAAAAATGCGAGAGAATCGAGTTAAACCAAAAAACAAATAATATTTCGAAGATGTCGTAATTTGATAAATTATACGTCGCAGAAAATGTTTATAAACTTATTTCACATCTGAAGAAGGGTTGGTTGAAATTAAACTCGATCATTGAATTATAAAGTATTCAAGAAAAAAACAAAAAGCACAACAATCGAGCATGACGTGTCAACCATCAATTCTCCATAGTTGTCAAAATTTGATAAATTATACACTGTCAAAAAGCTCTATAAAATTACTTTCACATGTTACAAACTATTATTTCCAATTACACACATTCTTTGTGTTATGAATATGTTTATAAAAAAAGTCAATAGATGCGAGAATATCAGAAAAATCATAAATTTTTTGTGGTCGTCGTAATTTGATACTCACAAAACGCCGAAAGACTCTTTCTACCTATTATGAAATGTGGATATTATTTTTTTGAAGTACAGTCATCCTTTAAATTATGATGATGTGACAGCAAAAGGGCCCAAAAAATAAAGCATATCCCAAAAAGTATAATTTTTTGGAGTCGTCGTAGTTTGCTGAAACGTACACAGTCGGAAAGTTCGATCTGTAATTTCAAATTTGAAAAATAGTTCTATGTATGATATACGAAGTTGCTGCTATAAATACAGTCGAAAAAAAATAATGCATAGGAGAAAAACTATCCGTTTTTCAAACTTGTCGTAATTTGATGAATTATACACCGTCAAAAAAATCTATTAGCATACTTTCACGAGTGATAAATCGATTTTTAGAATCCACACCTGTTATTGAAGGTATAGGTTGTTACGATAAAAAACTGCGAGAGAATCGAGCTAAACCAAAAAACTAAATACTATTTCGAAGATGTCGTAATTTGATAAATTATACGTCGCAGAAAATGTTTATAAACTTATTTCGCATCTGAAGAAGGGTTGGTTGAAATTAAACTCGATCATTGAATTATAAAGTATTCAAGAAAAAAACAAAAAGCACAACAATCGAGCATGACGTGTCAACCATCAATTCTCCATAGTTGTCAAAATTTGATAAATTATACACTGTCAAAAAGCTCTATAAAATTACTTTCACATGTTACAAAAAATTATTTCCAATTACACACATTCTTTGAGTTTTGAATATGTTTACAAAAAAAGTCAATAGAGGCGAGAATAACTGAAAAATCATAAATTTTTTGTCGTCGTCATAATTTTATACTCACTGAACGTCGAAAGACTCTGTCAACCTATTATGAAATGCGGACATTATTTTTTTGAAGTACACTCATCCTTTATATTATGATGATGTTAAAGTAAAATGGCCCAAAAAAATAAAGCATATCCCAAAAAGTATAATTTTTTGGAGTCGTCGTAGTTTGCTGAAACGTACACAGTCGGAAAGCTCGATCTGTAATTTCAAATTTGAAAAATAGTTCTATGTATAATTTACGAAGTTGTTGACGCAAATACAGTTCGAAAAAAATAATGCATAGGCGAAGAACTATCCGTTTTTCGAACTTGTCATAATTTGATGAATTATACACCGTCTAAAAAATCTAATAGCATACTTTCACGAGTGATAAATCGATTTTCAGAATTCATACATGCTATTGAAGGTATAGGTTGTTACGATAAAAAACTCCGAGAGAATCGAGCTAAACCAAAAAACTAATACTATTTCGAAGATGTAATTTGATAAATTATACGTCGCAGAAAATGTATATAAACTTATTTCGTATCTGAAGATGGGTTGGTTGAAATTAAACTCGATCATTGAATTATAAAGTATTTAAGAAAAAAACAAAAAGCACAACAATCGAGCATGACGTGTCAACCATCAATTCTCCATAGTTGTCAAAATTTGATAAATTACACACTGTCAAAAAGATCTATAAAATTACTTTCACATGTTACAAAAAATTATTTCCAATTACACACATTCTTTGAGTTTTGAATATGTTTACAAAAAAAGTCAATAGATGCGAGAATAACTGAAAAATCATAAATTTTTTGTCGTCGTCATAATTTTATACTCACTGAACGTCGAAAGACTCTGTCAACCTATTATGAAATGCGGACATTATTTTTTTGAAGTACACTCATCCTTTATATTATGATGATGTTAAAGTAAAATGGCCCAAAAAATAAAGCATATCCCAAAAAGTATAATTTTTTGGAGTCGTCGTAGTTTGCTGAAACGTACACAGTCGGAAAGCTCGATCTGTAATTTCAAATTTGAAAAATAGTTCTATGTATAATTTACGAAGTTGTTGCCGCAAATACAGTTCGAAAAAATAATGCATAGGCGAAGAACTATCCGTTTTTCGAACTTGTCATAATTTGATGAATTATACACCGTCTAAAAAATCTAATAGCATACTTTCACGAGTGATAAATCGATTTTCAGAATTCATACATGCTATTGAAGGTATAGGTTGTTACGATAAAAAACTCCGAGAGAATAGAGCTAAACCAAAAAACTAATACTATTTCGAAGATGTAATTTGATAAATTATACGTCGCAGAAAATGTATATAAACTTATTTCGTATCTGAAGATGGGTTGGTTGAAATTAAACTCGATCATTGAATTATAAAGTATTTAAGAAAAAAACAAAAAGCACAACAATCGAGCATGACCTGTTAACCATCAATTCTCCATAGTTCTCAAAATTTGATAAATTCTACATTGTCAAAAAGCTCCATTAAATTACTTTAACATGTTACAAACAATTATTTCCAATTACACACATTCTTTGTGTTATGAATATGTTTATAAAAAAAGTCAATAGATTTGAGAATATCAGAAAAATCATAAATTTTTTGTGGTCGTCGTAATTTGATACTCACAAAACGTCGAAAGACTCTTTCTACCTATTATGAAATGTGGATATTATTTTTTTGAAGTACAGTCATCCTTTAAATTATGATGATGTTACAGTAAAAGGGCCCAAAAAATAAAGCATATCCCAAAAAGTATAATTTTTTGGAGTCGTCGTAGTTTTCTGAAACGTACACAGTCGGAAAGCTCGATCTGTAATTTCAAATTTGAAAAATAGTTCTATGTATAATTTACGAAGTTGTTGCTATAAATACAGTTCGAAAAAATAATGCATAGGCGAAAAACTATCCTTTTTTTCGAACTTGTCATAATTTGATGAATTATACACCGTCAAAAAAATCTATTAGCATACTTTCACGAGTGATAAATCGATTTTTAGAATCCACACCTGTTATTGAAGGTATAGGTTGTTACGATAAAAAAACTGCGAGAGAATCGAGCTAAACCAAAAAGCAAATAATATTTCGAAGATGTCGTAATTTGATAAATTATACGTCGCAGAAAATGTTTATAAACTTATTTCACATCTGAAGAAGGGTTGGTTGAAATTAAACTCGATCATTGAATTATAAAGTATTTAAGAAAAAAACAAAAAGCACAACAATCGAGCATGACGTGTCAACCATCAATTCTCCATAGTTGTCAAAATTTGATAAATTATACACTGTCAAAAAGCTCTATAAAATTACTTTCACATGTTACAAACAATTATTTCCAATTACACACATTCTTTGAGTTTTGAATATGTTTACAAAAAAAGTCAATAGATGCGAGAATAACTGAAAAATCATAAATTTTTTTGTCGTCGTCGTAATTTTATACTCACTGAACGTCAAAAGACTCTGTCAACCTATTATGAAATGCAGACATTATTTTTTTGAAGTACAGTCATCCTTTAAATTATGATGATGTGACAGCAAAAGGGCCCAAAAAATAAAGCATATCGCAAAAAGTATAATTTTTTGGAGTCGTCGTAGTTTTCTGAAACGTATACAGACGGAAAGTTCGATCTGTAATTTCAAATTTGAAAAATAGTTCTATGTATAATATACGAAGTTGTTGCTATAAATACAGTTCGAAAAAATAATGCATAGGCGAAAAACTATCCGTTTTTCGAACTTGTCGTAATTTGATGAATTATACACCGTCAAAAAAATCTATTAGCATACTTTCACGAGTGATAAATCGATTTTTAGAATCCACACCTGTTATTGAAGGTATAGGTTGTTACGATAAAAAAATGCGAGAGAATCGAGTTAAACCAAAAAACAAATAATATTTCGAAGATGTCGTAATTTGATAAATTATACGTCGCAGAAAATGTTTATAAACTTATTTCACATCTGAAGAAGGGTTGGTTGAAATTAAACTCGATCATTGAATTATAAAGTATTCAAGAAAAAAAAAAAAAAAAGCACAACAATCGAGCATGACGTGTCAACCATCAATTCTCCATAGTTGTCAAAATTTGATAAATTATACACTGTCAAAAAGCTCTATAAAATTACTTTCACATGTTACAAACTATTATTTCCAATTACACACATTCTTTGTGTTATGAAATATGTTTATAAAAAAAGTCAATAGATGCGAGAATATCAGAAAAATCATAAATTTTTTGTGGTCGTCGTAATTTGATACTCACAAAACGCAGAAAGACTCTTTCTACCTATTATGAAATGTGGATATTATTTTTTTGAAGTACAGTCATCCTTTAAATTATGATGATGTGACAGCAAAAGGGCCCAAAAAATAAAGCATATCCCAAAAAGTATAATTTTTTGGAGTCGTCGTAGTTTGCTGAAACGTACACAGTCGGAAAGTTCGATCTGTAATTTCAAATTTGAAAAATAGTTCTATGTATGATATACGAAGTTGCTGCTATAAATACAGTTCGAAAAAATAATGCATAGGAGAAAAACTATCCGTTTTTCAAACTTGTCGTAATTTGATGAATTATACACCGTCAAAAAAATCTATTAGCATACTTTCACGAGTGATAAATCGATTTTTAGAATCCACACCTGTTATTAAAGGTATAGGTTGTTACGATAAAAAACTGCGAGAGAATCGAGCTAAACCAAAAAACTAATACTATTTCGAAGATGTCGTAATTTGATAAATTATACGTCGCAGAAAATGTTTATAAACTTATTTCGCATCTGAAGAAGGGTTGGTTGAAATTAAACTCGATCATTGAATTATAAAGTATTCAAGAAAAAAACAAAAAGCACAACAATCGAGCATGACGTGTCAACCATCAATTCTCCATAGTTGTCAAAATTTGATAAATTATACACTGTCAAAAAGCTCTATAAAATTACTTTCACATGTTACAAAAAATTATTTCCAATTACACACATTCTTTGAGTTTTGAATATGTTTACAAAAAAAGTCAATAGATGCGAGAATAACTGAAAAATCATAAATTTTTTGTCGTCGTCATAATTTTATACTCACTGAACGTCGAAAGACTCTGTCAACCTATTATGAAATGCGGACATTATTTTTTTGAAGTACACTCATCCTTTATATTATGATGATGTTAAAGTAAAATGGCCCAAAAAATAAAGCATATCCCAAAAAGTATAATTTTTTGGAGTCGTCGTAGTTTGCTGAAACGTACACAGTCGGAAAGCTCGATCTGTAATTTCAAATTTGAAAAATAGTTCTATGTATAATTTACGAAGTTGTTGACGCAAATACAGTTCGAAAAAATAATGCATAGGCGAAGAACTATCCGTTTTTCGAACTTGTCATAATTTGATGAATTATACACCGTCTAAAAAATCTAATAGCATACTTTCACGAGTGATAAATCGATTTTCAGAATTCATACATGCTATTGAAGGTATAGGTTGTTACGATAAAAAACTCCGAGAGAATCGAGCTAAACCAAAAAACTAATACTATTTCGAAGATGTAATTTGATAAATTATACGTCGCAGAAAATGTATATAAACTTATTTCGTATCTGAAGATGGGTTGGTTGAAATTAAACTCGATCATTGAATTATAAAGTATTTAAGAAAAAAACAAAAAGCACAACAATCGAGCATGACGTGTCAACCATCAATTCTCCATAGTTGTCAAAATTTGATAAATTATACACTGTCAAAAAGCTCTATAAAATTACTTTCACATGTTACAAAAAATTATTTCCAATTACACACATTCTTTGAGTTTTGAATATGTTTACAAAAAAAGTCAATAGATGCGAGAATAACTGAAAAATCATAAATTTTTTGTCGTCGTCATAATTTTATACTCACTGAACGTCGAAAGACTCTGTCAACCTATTATGAAATGCGGACATTATTTTTTTGAAGTACACTCATCCTTTATATTATGATGATGTTAAAGTAAAATGGCCCAAAAAATAAAGCATATCCCAAAAAGTATAATTTTTTGGAGTCGTCGTAGTTTGCTGAAACGTACACAGTCGGAAAGCTCGATCTGTAATTTCAAATTTGAAAAATAGTTCTATGTATAATTTACGAAGTTGTTGCCGCAAATACAGTTCGAAAAAAATAATGCATAGGCGAAGAACTATCCGTTTTTCGAACTTGTCATAATTTGATGAATTATACACCGTCTAAAAAATCTAATAGCATACTTTCACGAGTGATAAATCGATTTTCAGAATTCATACATGCTATTGAAGGTATAGGTTGTTACGATAAAAAACTCCGAGAGAATAGAGCTAAACCAAAAAACTAATACTATTTCGAAGATGTAATTTGATAAATTATACGTCGCAGAAAATGTATATAAACTTATTTCGTATCTGAAGATGGGTTGGTTGAAATTAAACTCGATCATTGAATTATAAAGTATTTAAGAAAAAAACAAAAAGCACAACAATCGAGCATGACCTGTTAACCATCAATTCTCCATAGTTCTCAAAATTTGATAAATTCTACATTGTCAAAAAGCTCCATTAAATTACTTTAACATGTTACAAACAATTATTTCCAATTACACACATTCTTTGTGTTATGAATATGTTTATAAAAAAAGTCAATAGATTTGAGAATATCAGAAAAATCATAAAATTTTTTGTGGTCGTCGTAATTTGATACTCACAAAACGTCGAAAGACTCTTTCTACCTATTATGAAATGTGGATATTATTTTTTTTTGAAGTACAGTCATCCCTTTAAATTATGATGATGTTACAGTAAAAGGGCCCAAAAAATAAAGCATATCCCAAAAAGTATAATTTTTTGGAGTCGTCGTAGTTTTCTGAAACGTACACAGTCGGAAAGCTCGATCTGTAATTTCAAATTTGAAAAATAGTTCTATGTATAATTTACGAAGTTGTTGCTATAAATACAGTTCGAAAAAATAATGCATAGGCGAAAAACTATCCGTTTTTCGAACTTGTCATAATTTGATGAATTATACACCGTCAAAAAAATCTATTAGCATACTTTCACGAGTGATAAATCGATTTTTAGAATCCACACCTGTTATTGAAGGTATAGGTTGTTACGATAAAAAAACTGCGAGAGAATCGAGCTAAACCAAAAAGCAAATAATATTTCGAAGATGTCGTAATTTGATAAATTATACGTCGCAGAAAATGTTTATAAACTTATTTCACATCTGAAGAAGGGTTGGTTGAAATTAAACTCGATCATTGAATTATAAAGTATTTAAGAAAAAAACAAAAAGCACAACAATCGAGCATGACGTGTCAACCATCAATTCTCCATAGTTGTCAAAATTTGATAAATTATACACTGTCAAAAAGCTCTATAAAATTACTTTCACATGTTACAAAACAATTATTTCCAATTACACACATTCTTTGAGTTTTGAATATGTTTACAAAAAAAGTCAATAGATGCGAGAATAACTGAAAAATCATAAATTTTTTTGTCGTCGTCGTAATTTTATACTCACTGAACGTCAAAAGACTCTGTCAACCTATTATGAAATGCAGACATTATTTTTTTGAAGTACAGTCATCCTTTAAATTATGATGATGTGACAGCAAAAGGGCCCAAAAAATAAAGCATATCCCAAAAAGTATAATTTTTTGGAGTCGTCGTAGTTTTCTGAAACGTATACAGACGGAAAGTTCGATCTGTAATTTCAAATTTGAAAAATAGTTCTATGTATAATATACGAAGTTGTTGCTATAAATACAGTTCGAAAAAATAATGCATAGGCGAAAAACTATCCGTTTTTCGAACTTGTCGTAATTTGATGAATTATACACCGTCAAAAAAATCTATTAGCATACTTTCACGAGTGATAAATCGATTTTTAGAATCCACACCTGTTATTGAAGGTATAGGTTGTTACGATAAAAAACTGCGAGAGAATCGAGCTAAACCAAAAAACTAATACTATTTCGAAGATGTCGTAATTTGATAAATTATACGTCGCAAAAAGTGTTTACAAACTTATTTCGCATCTGAAGATGGGTTGGTTGAAATTAAATTCGATCATTGAATTATAAAGTATTTAAGAAAAAAACAAAAAGCACAACAATCGAGCATGACGTGTCAACCATCAATTCTCCATAGTTGTCAAAATTTGATAAATTATACACTGTCAAAAAGCTCTATAAAATTACTTTCACATGTTACAAACTATTATTTCCAATTACACACATTCTTTGTGTTATGAATATGTTTATAAAAAAAGTCAATAGATGCGAGAATATCAGAAAAATCATAAATTTTTTGTGGTCGTCGTAATTTGATACTCACAAAACGCCGAAAGACTCTTTCTACCTATTATGAAATGTGGATATTATTTTTTTGAAGTACAGTCATCCTTTAAATTATGATGATGTGACAGCAAAAGGGCCCAAAAAATAAAGCATATCCCAAAAAGTATAATTTTTTGGAGTCGTCGTAGTTTGCTGAAACGTACACAGTCGGAAAGTTCGATCTGTAATTTCAAATTTGAAAAATAGTTCTATGTATGATATACGAAGTTGCTGCTATAAATACAGTTCGAAAAAATAATGCATAGGAGAAAAACTATCCGTTTTTCAAACTTGTCGTAATTTGATGAATTATACACCGTCAAAAAAATCTATTAGCATACTTTCACGAGTGATAAATCGATTTTTAGAATCCACACCTGTTATTGAAGGTATAGGTTGTTACGATAAAAAACTGCGAGAGAATCGAGCTAAACCAAAAAACTAATACTATTTCGAAGATGTCGTAATTTGATAAATTATACGTCGCAGAAAATGTTTATAAACTTATTTCGCATCTGAAGAAGGGTTGGTTGAAATTAAACTCGATCATTGAATTATAAAGTATTCAAGAAAAAAAACAAAAAGCACAACAATCGAGCATGACGTGTCAACCATCAATTCTCCATAGTTGTCAAAATTTGATAAATTATACACTGTCAAAAAGCTCTATAAAATTACTTTCACATGTTACAAACTATTATTTCCAATTACACACATTCTTTGTGTTATGAATATGTTTATAAAAAAAGTCAATAGATGCGAGAATATCAGAAAAATCATAAATTTTTTATGGTCGTCGTAATTTGATACTCACAAAACGTCGAAAGACTCTTTCTACCTATTATGAAATGTGGATATTATTTTTTTGAAGTACAGTCATCCTTTAAATTATGATGATGTGACAGCAAAAGGGCCCAAAAAATAAAGCATATCCCAAAAAGTATAATTTTTTGGAGTCGTCGTAGTTTTCTGAAACGTATACAGACGGAAAGTTCGATCTGTAATTTCAAATTTGAAAAATAGTTCTATGTATAATATACGAAGTTGTTGCTATAAATACAGTTCGAAAAAATAATGCATAGGCGAAAAACTATCCGTTTTTCGAACTTGTCGTAATTTGATGAATTATACACCGTCAAAAAAATCTATTAGCATACTTTTCACGAGTGATAAATCGATTTTTTAGAATCCACACCTGTTATTGAAGGTATAGGTTGTTACGATAAAAAACTGCGAGAGAATCGAGCTAAACCAAAAAAACTAATACTATTTCGAAGATGTCGTAATTTGATAAATTATACGTCGCAAAAAGTGTTTACAAACTTATTTCGCATCTGAAGATGGGTTGGTTGAAATTAAACTCGATCATTGAATTATAAAGTATTTAAGAAAAAAAACAAAAAGCACAACAATCGAGCATGACGTGTCAACCATCAATTCTCCATAGTTGTCAAAATTTGATAAATTATACACTGTCAAAAAGCTCTATAAAATTACTTTCACATGTTACAAACTATTATTTCCAATTACACACATTCTTTGTGTTATGAATATGTTTTATAAAAAAAGTCAATAGATGCGAGAATATCAGAAAAATCATAAATTTTTTGTGGTCGTCGTAATTTGATACTCACAAAACGCCGAAAGACTCTTTCTACCTATTATGAAATGTGGATATTATTTTTTTGAAGTACAGTCATCCTTTAAATTATGATGATGTGACAGCAAAAGGGCCCAAAAAATAAAGCATATCCCAAAAAGTATAATTTTTTGGAGTCGTCGTAGTTTGCTGAAACGTACACAGTCGGAAAGTTCGATCTGTAATTTCAAATTTGAAAAATAGTTCTATGTATGATATACGAAGTTGCTGCTATAAATACAGTTCGAAAAAATAATGCATAGGAGAAAAACTATCCGTTTTTCAAACTTGTCGTAATTTGATGAATTATACACCGTCAAAAAAAATCTATTAGCATACTTTCACGAGTGATAAATCGATTTTTAGAATCCACACCTGTTATTGAAGGTATAGGTTGTTACGATAAAAAACTGCGAGAGAATCGAGCTAAACCAAAAAACTAATATTATTTCGAAGATGTCGTAATTTGATAAATTATACGTCGCAGAAAATGTTTATAAACTTATTTCGCATCTGAAGATGGGTTGGTTGAAATTAAACTCGATCATTGAATTATAAAGTATTTAAGAAAAAAACAAAAAGCACAACAATCGAGCATGACGTGTCAACCTTCAATTCTCCATAGTTGTCAAAATTTGATAAATTATACACTGTCAAAAAGCTCTATAAAATTACATTCACATGTTACAAACTATTATTTCCAATTACACACATTCGTTGTGTTATGAATATGTTTATAAAAAAAGTCAATAGATGCGAGAATATCAGAAAAATCATAAATTTTTGCTGGTCGTCGTAATTTGATACTCACAAAACGTCGAAAGACTCTTTCTACCGATTATGAAATGTGGATAATATTTTTTTGAAGTACAGTCATCCTTTAAATTATGATGATGTTACAGTGAAAGGGCCCAAAAAATAATGCATATCCCAAAAAGTATAATTTTTTGGTGTCGTCGTAGTTTGCTGAAACGTACACAGTCGGAAAGTTCAATCTGTAATTTCAAATTTGAAAAATAGTTCTATGTATAATTTACGAAGTTGTTGCTATAAATACAGTTCGAAAAAATAATGCATAGGCGAAAAACTATCCGTTTTTCGAGCTTGTCATAATTTGATGAATTATACACCGTCAAAAAAATCTATTAGCATACTTTCACGAGTGATAAATCGATTTTTAGAATCCACACCTGTTATTGAAGGTATAGGTTGTTACGATAAAAAAACTGCGAGAGAATCGAGCTAAACCAAAAAGCAAATAATATTTCGAAGATGTCGTAATTCGATAAATTATACGTCCCAGAAAATGTTTATAAACTTATTTCGCATCTGAAGATGGGTTGGTTGAAATTAAATTCGATCATTGAATTATAAAGTATTTAAGAAAAAAACAAAAAGCACAACAATCGAGCATGACGTGTCAACCATCAATTCTCCATAGTTGTCAAAATTTGATAAATTATACACTGTCAAAAAGCTCTATAAAATTACTTTCACATGTTACAAACAATTATTTCCAATTACACACATTCTTTGAGTTTTGAATATGTTTACAAAAAAAGTCAATAGATGCGAGAATAACTGAAAAATCATAAATTTTTTTGTCGTCATCGTAATTTTATACTCACTGAACGTCGAAAGACTCTGTCAACCTATTATGAAATGCAGACATTATTTTTTTGAAGTACACTCATCCTTTATATTATGATGATGTTAAAGTAAAATGGCCCAAAAAATAAAGCATATCCCAAAAAGTATAATTTTTTGGAGTCGTCGTAGTTTGCTGAAACGTACACAGTCGGAAAGTTCGATCTGTAATTTCAAATTTGAAAAATAGTTCTATGTATAATTTACGAAGTTGTTGCTATAAATACAGTTCGAAAAAATAATGCATAGGGGAAGAACTATCCGTTTTTCGAACATGTCATAATTTGATGAATTATACACCTTCAAAAAAATCTATTAGCATACTTTCACGAGTGATAAATCGATTTTTAGAATCCACACCTGTTATTGAAGGTATAGGTTGTTACGATAAAAAAATGCGAGAGAATCGAGTTAAACGAAAAAACAAATAATATTTCGAAGATGTCGTAATTTGATAAATTATACGTCGCAGAAAATGTTTATAAACTTATTTCACATCTGAAGAAGGGTTGGTTGAAATTAAACTCGATCATTGAATTATAAAGTATTCAAGAAAAAAACAAAAAGCACAACAATCGAGCATGACGTGTCAACCATCAATTCTCCATAGTTGTCAAAATTTGATAAATTATACACTGTCAAAAAGCTCTATAAAATTACTTTCACATGTTACAAACTATTATTTCCAATTACACACATTCTTTGTGTTATGAATATGTTTATAAAAAAAGTCAATAGATGCGAGAATATCAGAAAAATCATAAATTTTTTATGGTCGTCGTAATTTGATACTCACAAAACGTCGAAAGACTCTTTCTACCTATTATGAAATGTGGATATTATTTTTTTGAAGTACAGTCATCCTTTAAATTATGAAGATGTGACAGCAAAAGGGCCCAAAAAATAAAGCATATCCCAAAAAGTATAATTTTTTGGAGTCGTCGTAGTTTGCTGAAACGTACACAGACGGAAAGTTCGATCTGTAATTTCAAATTTGAAAAATAGTTCTATGTATAATATACGAAGTTGTTGCTATAAATACAGTTCGAAAAAATAATGCATAGGCGAAAAACTATCCGTTTTTCGAACTTGTCGTAATTTGATGAATTATACACCGTCAAAAAAATCTATTAGCATACTTTCACGAGTGATAAATCGATTTTTAGAATCCACACCTGTTATTGAAGGTATAGGTTGTTACGATAAAAAACTGCGAGAGAATCGAGCTAAACCAAAAAACTAATACTATTTCGAAGATGTCGTAAGTTGATAAATTATACGTCGCAGAAAATGTTTACAAACTTATTTCGCATCTGAAGATGGGTTGGTTGAAATTAAACTCGATCATTGAATTATAAAGTATTTAAGAAAAAAACAAAAAGCACAACAATCGAGCATGACGTGTCAACCATCAATTCTCCATAGTTGTCAAAATTTGATAAATTATACACTGTCAAAAAGCTCTATAAAATTACTTTCACATGTTACAAACTATTATTTCCAATTACACACATTCTTTGTGTTATGAATATGTTTATAAAAAAAGTCAATAGATGCGAGAATATCAGAAAAATCATAAATTTTTTATGGTCGTCGTAATTTGATACTCACAAAACGTCGAAAGACTCTTTCTACCTATTATGAAATGTGAATATTATTTTTTTGAAGTACAGTCATCCCTTAAATTATGATGATGTTACAGTAAAAGGGCCCAAAAAATAAAGCATATCCCAAAAAGTATAATTTTTTGGAGTCGTCGTAGTTTGCTGAAACGTACACAGTCGGAAAGTTCGATCTGTAATTTCAAATTTGAGAAATAGTTCTATGTATAATATACGAAGTTGTTGCTATAAATACAGTTCGAAAAAATAATGCATAGGCGAAAAACTATTCGTTTTTCGAACTTGACGTAATTTGATGAATTATACACCGTCAAAAAAATCTATTAGCATACTTTCACGAGTGATAAATCGATTTTTAGAATCCACACCTGTTATTGAAGGTATAGGTTGTTACGATAAAAAACTGCGAGAGAATCGAGCTAAACCAAAAAACTAATACTATTTCGAAGATGTCGTAATTTGATAAATTATACGTCGCAGAAAATGTTTATAAACTTATTTCGCATCTGAAGATGGGTTGGTTGAAATTAAACTCGATCATTGAATTATAAAGTATTTAAGAAAAAAACAAAAAGCACAACAATCGAGCATGACGTGTCAACCATCAATTCTCCATAGTTGTCAAATTTTTGATAAATTATACACTGTCAAAAAGCTCTATAAAATTACATTCACATGTTACAAACTATTATTTCCAATTACACACATTCTTTGGGTTATGAATATGTTTATAAAAAAAGTCAATAGATGCGAGAATATCAGAAAAAATCATAAATTTTTGCTGGTCGTCGTAATTTGATACTCACAAAACGTCGAAAGACTCTTTCTACCGATTATGAAATGTGGATAATATTTTTTTGAAGTACAGTCATCCTTTAAATTATGATGATGTTACAGTAAAAAGGGCCCAAAAAATAAAGCATATCCCAAAAAGTATAATTTTTTTGAGTCGTCGTAGTTTGCTGAAACGTACACAGTCGGAAAGTTCGATCTGTAATTTCAAATTTGAAAAATAGTTCTATGTATAATTTACGAAGTTGTTGCTATAAATACAGTTCGAAAAAATAATGCATAGGCGAAAAAACTATCCGTTTTTCGAGCTTGTCATAATTTGATGAATTATACACCGTCAAAAAAATCTATTAGCATACTTTCACGAGTGATAAATCGATTTTTAGAATCCACACCTGTTATTGAAGGTATAGGTTGTTACGATAAAAAACTGCGAGAGAATCGAGCTAAACCAAAAAGCAAATAATATTTCGAAGATGTCGTAATTTGATAAATTATACGTCCCAGAAAATGTTTATAAACTTATTTCGCATCTGAAGATGGGTTGGTTGAAATTAAACTCAATCATTGAATTATAAAGTATTTAAGAAAAAAAAAAAAAGCACAACAATCGAGCATGACGTGTCAACCATCAATTCTCCATAGTTGTGAAAATTTTATAAATTATACACTGTCAAAAAGCTCTATAAAATTACTTTCACATGTTACAAACAATTATTTCCAATTACACACATCTCTTTGAGTTTTGAATATGTTTACAAAAAAAGTCAATAGATGCGAGAATAACTGAAAAATCGTAAATTTTTTGTCGTTGTCGTAATTTTATACTCACTGAACGTCGAAAGACTCTGTCAACCTATTATGAAATGCGGACATTATTTTTTTGAAGTACACTCATCCTTTATATTATGATGATGTTAAAGTAAAATGGCCCAAAAAATAAAGCATATCCAAAAAGTATAATTTTTTGGAGTCGTCGTAGTTTGCTGAAACGTACACAGTCGGAAAGTTCGATCTGTAATTTCAAATTTGAAAAATAGTTCTATGTATAATATACGAAGTTGTTGCTATAAATACAGTTCGAAAAAATAATGCATAGGCGAAAAACTATCCGTTTTTCGAACTTGTCGTAATTTGATGAATTATACACCGTCAAAAAAATCTATTAGCATACTTTCACGAGTGATAAATCGATTTTTAGAATCCACACCTGTTATTGAAGGTATAGGTTGTTACGATAAAAAACTGCGAGAGAATCGAGCTAAACCAAAAAACTAATACTATTTCGAAGATGTCGTAAGTTGATAAATTATACGTCGCAGAAAATGTTTACAAACTTATTTCGCATCTGAAGATGGGTTGGTTGAAATTAAACTCGATCATTGAATTATAAAGTATTTAAGAAAAAAACAAAAGGCACAACAATCGATCATGACGTGTCAACCATCAATTCTCCATAGTTGTCAAAATTTGATAAATTATACACTGTCAAAAAGCTCTATAAAATTACATTCACATGTTACAAACTAATATTTCCAATTACACACATTCTTTGTGTTATGAATATGTTTATAAAAAAAGTCAATAGATGCGAGAATATCAGAAAAATCATAAATTTTTTATGGTCGTCGTAATTTGATACTCACAAAACGTCGAAAGACTCTTTCTACCTATTATGAAATGTGGATATTATTTTTTTGAAGTACAGTCATCCTTTAAATTATGAAGATGTGACAGCAAAAGGGCCCAAAAAATAAAGCATATCCCAAAAAGTATAATTTTTTGGAGTCGTCGTAGTTTGCTGAAACGTACACAGTCGGAAAGTTCGATCTGTAATTTCAAATTTGAAAAATAGTTCTTTGTATAATTTACGAAGTTGTTGCTATAAATACAGTTCGAAAAAATAATGCATAGGCGAAAAACTATCCGTTTTTCGAACTTGTCGTAATTTGATGAATTATACACCGTCAAAAAAATCTATTAGCATACTTTCACGAGTGATAAATCGATTTTTAGAATCCACACCTGTTATTGAAGGTATAGGTTGTTACGATAAAAAACTGCGAGAGAATCGAGCTAAACCAAAAAACTAATACTATTTCGAAGATGTCGTAAGTTGATAAATTATACGTCGCAGAAAATGTTTACAAACTTATTTCGCATCTGAAGATGGGTTGGTTGAAATTAAACTCGATCATTGAATTATAAAGTATTTAAGAAAAAAACAAAAGGCACAACAATCGATCATGACGTGTCAACCATCAATTCTCCATAGTTGTCAAAATTTGATAAATTATACACTGTCAAAAAGCTCTATAAAATTACATTCACATGTTACAAACTAATATTTCCAATTACACACATTCTTTGTGTTATGAATATGTTTATAAAAAAAGTCAATAGATGCGAGAATATCAGAAAAATCATAAATTTTTTGTGGTCGTCGTAATTTGATACTCACAAAACGTCGAAAGACTCTTTCTACCTATTATGAAATGTGAATATTATTTTTTTGAAGTACAGTCATCCCTTAAATTATGATGATGTTACAGTAAAAGGGCCCAAAAAATAAAGCATATCCCAAAAAGTATAATTTTTTGGAGTCGTCGTAGTTTGCTGAAACGTACACAGTCGGAAAGTTCGATCTGTAATTTCAAATTTGAGAAATAGTTCTATGTATAATATACGAAGTTGTTGCTATAAATACAGTTCGAAAAAATAATGCATAGGCGAAAAACTATTCGTTTTTCGAACTTGACGTAATTTGATGAATTATACACCGTCAAAAAAAATCTATTAGCATACTTTCACGAGTGATAAATCGATTTTTAGAATCCACACCTGTTATTGAAGGTATAGGTTGTTACGATAAAAAACTGCGAGAGAATCGAGCTAAACCAAAAAACTAATACTATTTCGAAGATGTCGTAATTTGATAAATTATACGTCGCAGAAAATGTTTATAAACTTATTTCGCATCTGAAGATGGGTTGGTTGAAATTAAACTCGATCATTGAATTATAAAGTATTTAAGAAAAAAACAAAAAGCACAACAATCGAGCATGACGTGTCAACCATCAATTCTCCATAGTTGTCAAAATTTGATAAATTATACACTGTCAAAAAGCTCTATAAAATTACATTCACATGTTACAAACTAATATTTCCAATTACACACATTCTTTGTGTTATGAATATGTTTATAAAAAAAGTCAATAGATGCGAGAATATCAGAAAAATCATAAATTTTTGCTGGTCGTCGTAATTTGATACTCACAAAACGTCGAAAGACTCTTTCTACCTATTATGAAATGTGAATATTATTTTTTTGAAGTACAGTCATCCCTTAAATTATGATGATGCTACAGTAAAAGGGCCCAAAAAATAAAGCATATCCCAAAAAGTATAATTTTTTGGAGTCGTCGTAGTTTGCTGAAACGTACACAGTCGGAAAGTTCGATCTGTAATTTCAAATTTGAAAAATAGTTCTTTGTATAATTTACGAAGTTGTTGCTATAAATACAGTTCGAAAAAATAATGCATAGGCGAAAAACTATCCGTTTTTCGAGCTTGTCATAATTTGATGAATTATACACCGTCAAAAAAATCTATTAGCATACTTTCACGAGTGATAAATCGATTTTTAGAATCCACACCTGTTATTGAAGGTATAGGTTGTTACGATAAAAAACTGCGAGAGAATCGAGCTAAACCAAAAAGCAAATAATATTTCGAAGATGTCGTAATTTGATAAATTATACGTCCCAGAAAATGTTTATAAACTTATTTCGCATCTGAAGATGGGTTGGTTGAAATTAAACTCAATCATTGAATTATAAAGTATTTAAGAAAAAAAAAAAAGCACAACAATCGAGCATGACGTGTCAACCATCAATTCTCCATAGTTGTGAAAATTTTATAAATTATACACTGTCAAAAAGCTCTATAAAATTACTTTCACATGTTACAAACAATTATTTCCAATTACACACATTCTTTGAGTTTTGAATATGTTTACAAAAAAAGTCAATAGATGCGAGAATAACTGAAAAATCGTAAATTTTTTGTCGTTGTCGTAATTTTATACTCACTGAACGTCGAAAGACTCTGTCAACCTATTATGAAATGCGGACATTATTTTTTTGAAGTACACTCATCCTTTATATTATGATGATGTTAAAGTAAAATGGCCCAAAAAATAAAGCATATCCAAAAAGTATAATTTTTTGGAGTCGTCGTAGTTTGCTGAAACGTACACAGTCGGAAAGTTCGATCTGTAATTTCAAATTTGAAAAATAGTTCTTTGTATAATTTACGAAGTTGTTGCTATAAATACAGTTCGAAAAAATAATGCATAGGGGAAGAACTATCCGTTTTTCGAACTTGTCATAATTTGATTTATTATATACCTTCAAAAAAATCTAATAGCATACTTTCACGAGTGATAAATCGATTTTTAGAATCCACACCTGTTATTGAAGGTATAAGTTGTTACGATAAAAAAATGCGAGAGAATCGAGTTAAACCAAAAAACAAATAATATTTCGAAGATGTCGTAATTTGATAAATTATACGTCGCAGAAAATGTTTATAAACTTATTTCACATCTGAAGAAGGGTTGGTTGAAATTAAACTCGATCATTGAATTATAAAGTATTTAAGAAAAAAACAAAAAGCACAACAATCGAGCATGACGTGTCAACCATCAATTCTCCATAGTTGTCAAAATTTGATAAATTATACACTGTCAAAAAGCTCTATAAAATTACATTCACATGTTACAAACTATTATTTCCAATTACACACATTCTTTGGGTTATGAATATGTTTATAAAAAAAGTCAATAGATGCGAGAATATCAGAAAAATCATAAATTTTTTGTGGTCGTCGTAATTTGATACTCACAAAACGTCGAAAGACTCTTTCTACCTATTATGAAATGTGAATATTATTTTTTTGAAGTACAGTCATCCCTTAAATTATGATGATGCTACAGTAAAAGGGCCCAAAAAATAAAGCATATCCCAAAAAGTATAATTTTTTGGAGTCGTCGTAGTTTGCTGAAACGTACACAGTCGGAAAGTTCGATCTGTAATTTCAAATTTGAGAAATAGTTCTATGTATAATATACGAAGTTGTTGCTATAAATACAGTTCGAAAAAATAATGCATAGGCGAAAAACTATTCGTTTTTCGAACTTGACGTAATTTGATGAATTATACACCGTCAAAAAAATCTATTAGCATACTTTCACGAGTGATAAATCGATTTTTAGAATCCACACCTGTTATTGAAGGTATAGGTTGTTACGATAAAAAAATGCGAGAGAATCGAGTTAAACCAAAAAACAAATAATATTTCGAAGATGTCGTAATTTGATAAATTATACGTCGCAGAAAATGTTTATAAACTTATTTCACATCTGAAGAAGGGTTGGTTGAAATTAAACTCGATCATTGAATTATAAAGTATTCAAGAAAAAAACAAAAAGCACAACAATCGAGCATGACGTGTCAACCATCAATTCTCCATAGTTGTCAAAATTTGATAAATTATACACTGTCAAAAAGCTCTATAAAATTACTTTCACATGTTACAAACTATTATTTCCAATTACACACATTCTTTGTGTTATGAATATGTTTATAAAAAAAGTCAATAGATGCGAGAATATCAGAAAAATCATAAATTTTTTATGGTCGTCGTAATTTGATACTCACAAAACGTCGAAAGACTCTTTCTACCTATTATGAAATGTGGATATTATTTTTTTGAAGTACAGTCATCCTTTAAATTATGATGATGTGACAGCAAAAGGGCCCAAAAAATAAAGCATATCCCAAAAAGTATAACTTTTTGGAGTCGTCGTAGTTTGCTGAAACGTACACAGTCGGAAAGTTCGATCTGTAATTTCAAATTTGAAAAATAGTTCTATGTATAATATACGAAGTTGCTATAAATACAGTTCGAAAAAATAATGCATAGGCGAAAAACTATCCGTTTTTCGAACTTGTTGTAATTTGATGAATTATACACCGTAAAAAAAATCTATTAGCATACTTTCACGAGTGATAAATCGATTTTTAGAATCCACACCTGTTATTGAAGGTATAGGTTGTTACGATAAAAAACTGCGAGAGAATCGAGCTAAACCAAAAAACTAATACTATTTCGAAGATGTCGTAATTTGATAAATTATACGTCGCAGAAAATGTTTACAAACTTATTTCGCATCTGAAGATGGGTTGGTTGAAATTAAACTCGATCATTGAATTATAAAGTATTTAAGAAAAAAACAAAAAGCACAACAATCGAGCATGACGTGTCAACCATCAATTCTCCATAGTTGTCAAAATTTGATAAATTATACACTGTCAAAAAGCTCTATAAAATTACATTCACATGTTACAAACTATTATTTCCAATTACACACATTCTTTGTGTTATGAATATGTTTATAAAAAAAGTCAATAGATGCGAGAATATCAGAAAAATCATAAATTTTTTGTGGTCGTCGTAATTTGATACTCACAAAACGTCGAAAGACTCTTTCTACCTATTATGAAATGTGAATATTATTTTTTTGAAGTACAGTCATCCTTTAAATTATGATGATGTTACAGTAAAAGGGCCCAAAAAATAAAGCATATCCCAAAAAGTATAATTTTTTGGAGTCGTCGTAGTCTGCTGAAACTTACACAGTCGGAAAGTTCGATCTGTAATTTCAAATTTGAAAAATAGTTCTATGTATAATTTACGAAGTTGTTGCTATAAATACAGTTCGAAAAAATAATGCATAGGCGAAAAACTATTCGTTTTTCGAACTTGACGTAATTTGATGAATTATACACCGTCAAAAAAATCTATTAGCATACTTTCACGAGTGATAAATCGATTTTTAGAATCCACACCTGTTATTGAAGGTATAGGTTGTTACGATAAAAAACTGCGAGAGAATCGAGCTAAACCAAAAAACTAATACTATTTCGAAGATGTCGTAATTTGATAAATTATACGTCGCAGAAAAAGTTTATAAACTTATTTCGCATCTGAAGATGGGTTGGTTGAAATTAAACTCGATCATTGAATTATAAAGTATTTAAGAAAAAAACAAAAAGCACAACAATCGAGCATGACGTGTCAACCATCAATTCTCCATAGTTGTCAAAATTTGATAAATTATACACTGTCAAAAAGCTCTATAAAATTACATTCACATGTTACAAACTATTATTTCCAATTACACACATTCTTTGGGTTATGAATATGTTTATAAAAAAAGTCAATAGATGCGAGAATATCAGAAAAATCATAAATTTTTGCTGGTCGTCGTAATTTGATACTCACAAAACGTCGAAAGACTCTTTCTACTGATTATGAAATGTGGATAATTTTTTTTGAAGTACAGTCATCCTTTAAATTATGATGATGTTACAGTAAAAGGGCCCAAAAAATAAAGCATATCCCAAAAAGTATAATTTTTTGGAGTCGTCGTAGTTTGCTGAAACGTACACAGTCGGAAAGTTCGATCTGTAATTTCAAATTTGAAAAATAGTTCTATGTATAATTTACGAAGTTGTTGCTATAAATACAGTTCGAAAAAATAATGCATAGGCGAAAAACTATCCGTTTTTCGAGCTTGTCATAATTTGATGAATTATACACCGTCAAAAAAATCTATTAGCATACTTTCACGAGTGATAAATCGATTTTTAGAATCCACACCTGTTATTGAAGGTATAGGTTGTTACGATAAAAAACTGCGAGAGAATCGAGCTAAACCAAAAAGCAAATAATATTTCGAAGATGTCGTAATTTGATAAATTATACGTCCCAGAAAATGTTTATAAACTTATTTCGCATCTGAAGATGGGTTGGTTGAAATTAAACTCAATCATTGAATTATAAAGTATTTAAGAAAAAAACAAAAAGCACAACAATCGAGCATGACGTGTCAACCATCAATTCTCCATAGTTGTGAAAATTTTATAAATTATACACTGTCAAAAAGCTCTATAAAATTACTTTCACATGTTACAAACAATTATTTCCAATTACACACATTCTTTGAGTTTTGAATATGTTTACAAAAAAAGTCAATAGATGCGAGAATAACTGAAAAATCGTAAATTTTTTGTCGTTGTCGTAATTTTATACTCACTGAACGTCGAAAGACTCTGTCAACCTATTATGAAATGCGGACATTATTTTTTTGAAGTACACTCATCCTTTATATTATGATGAAGTTAAAGTAAAATGGCCCAAAAAATAAAGCATATCCCAAAAAGTATAATTTTTTGGAGTCGTCGTAGTTTGCTGAAACGTACACAGTCGGAAAGTTCGATCTGTAATTTCAAATTTGAAAAATAGTTCTTTGTATAATTTACGAAGTTGTTGCTATAAATACAGTTCGAAAAAATAATGCATAGGGGAAGAACTATCCGTTTTTCGAACTTGTCATAATTTGATTTATTATACACCTTCAAAAAAATCTAATAGCATACTTTCACGAGTGATAAATCGATTTTTAGAATCCACACCTGTTATTGAAGGTATAGGTTGTTACGATAAAAAAATGCGAGAGAATCGAGCTAAACCAAAAAACAAATAATATTTCGAAGATGTCGTAATTTGATAAATTATACGTCGCAGAAAATGTTTATAAACTTATTTCACATCTGAAGAAGGGTTGGTTGAAATTAAACTCGGTCATTGAATTATAAAGTATTTAAGAAAAAAACAAAAAGCACAACAATCGAGCATGACCTGTTAACCGTCAATTCTCCATGGTTGTCAAAATTTGATAAATTATACACTGTCAAAAAGCTCTATAAAATTACATTCACATGTTACAAACTATTATTTCCAATTACACACATTCTTTGGGTTATGAATATGTTTATAAAAAAAGTCAATAGATGCGAGAATATCAGAAAAATCATAAATTTTTGCTGGTCGTCGTAATTTGATACTCACAAAACGTCGAAAGACTCTTTCAACCGATTATGAAATGTGGATAATATTTTTTTGAAGTACAGTCATCCTTTAAATTATGATGATGTTACAGTAAAAGGGCCCAAAAAATAAAGCATATCCCAAAAAGTATAATTTTTTGGAGTCGTCGTAGTTTGCTGAAACGTACACAGTCGGAAAGTTCGATCTGTAATTTCAAATTTGAAAAATAGTTCTATGTATAATTTACGAAGTTGTTGCTATAAATACAGTTCGAAAAAATAATGCATAGGCGAAAAACTATCCGTTTTTCGAACTTGTCATAATTTGATGAATTATACACCGTCAAAAAAATCTATTAGCATACTTTCACGAGTGATAAATCGATTTTTAGAATCCACACCTGTTATTGAAGGTATAGGTTGTTACGATAAAAAAATTGCGAGAGAATCGAGCTAAACCAAAAAGCAAATAATATTTCGAAGATGTCGTAATTTGATAAATTATACGTCCCAGGAAATGGTTATAAACTTATTTCACATCTGAAGAATGGTTGGCTGAAATTAAACTCGATCATTGAATTATAAAGTATTTAAGAAAAAAAAAAAGCACAACAATCGAGCATGACGTGTCAACCATCAATTTTCCATAGTTGTCAAAATTTGATAAATTATACACTGTCAAAAAGCTCTATAAAATTACTTTCACATGTTACAAACAACTATTTCGAATTACACACATTCTTTGAGTTTTGAATATGTTTACAAAAAAAGTTAATAGATGCGAGAATATCAGAAAAATCATAAATTTTTTGTCGTCGTCGTAATTTCATACTCACTGAACGTTGAAAGACCCTGTCAACCTATTATGAAATGTGGACATTATTTTTTTGCTGTACACTCATCCTTTAAATTATGATGATGTTACAGTAAAAGGGCCCAAAAAATAAAGCATATCCTAAAAAATATAATTTTTTGGAGTCGTCGTAGTTTGCTGAAACGTACACAGTCGGAAAGCTCGATCTGATATTTCAAATTTACGAAGTTGTTGCTCCAAATACAGTTCGAAAAAATAATGCATAAGCGAAAAATTATCCGTTTTTCGAACTTGTCATAATTTGAAGAATTATACACCGTCTCAAAAATCTAATAGCATATTTTCATGAGTGATAAATCGATTTTTAGAATCCACACATGTTATTGAAGGTATAGGTTGTTACGATAAAAAACTGCGAGAAAATCGAGCTAAACCAAAAAACAAATAATATTTCGAAGATGTCGTAATTTGATAAATTATACGTCGCAGAAAATGTTTATAAACTTATTTCACATCTGAAGAAGGGTTGGTTGAAATTAAACTCGGTCATTGAATTATAAAGTATTTAAGAAAAAAACAAAAAGCACAACAATTGAGCATGACCTGTTAACCGTCAATTCTCCATGGTTGTCAAAATTTGATAAATTATACACTGTCAAAAAGCTCTATAAAATTACTTTCACATGTTACAAAAAATTATTTCCAATTACACACATTCTTTGAGTTTTAAATATGTTTACAGAAAAAGTTAATAGATGCGAGAATAACTGAAAAATCATAAATTTTTAGTCGTCGTCGTAATTTGATTCTCAATGAACGTCGAAAGACTCTGTCAACCTATTATGAAATGTGGACATTATTTTTTTGAAGTACACTCATCCCTTAAATTATTACGATGTTACTGTAAAAGGGCCAAAAAATAAAGCATATCCCAAAAAGTATAATTTTCTGGAGTCGTCGTAGTTTGCTGAAACGTACACAGTAGGAAAGCTCGATCTGTAATTTCAAATTTGAAAAATAGTTCGATGTATAATTTACGAAGTTGTTGCTATAAATACAGTTCGAAAAAATAATGCATAGGCGAAAAAACTATCTGTTTTTTTCGAACTTGTCATAATTTGATGAATTATACACCGTCAAAAAAAAATCTATTAGCATACTTTCACGAGTGATAAATCGATTTTTAGAATCCACACCTGTTATTGAAGGTATAGGTTGTTACGATAAAAAACTGCGAGAGAATCGAGCTAAACCAAAAAGCAAATAATATTTCGAAGATGTCGTAATTTGATAAATTATACGTCCCAGAAAATGGTTATAAACTTATTTCACATCTGAAGAATGGTTGGCTGAAATTAAACTCGATCATTAAATTATAAAGTATTTAAGAAAAAAAAAAAGCACAACAATCGAGCATGACGTGTCAACCATCAATTTTCCATAGTTGTCAAAATTTGATAAATTATACACTGTCAAAAAGCTCTATAAAATTACTTTCACATGTTACAAACAATTATTTCCAATTACATACGTTCTTTGAGTTTTGAATATGTTTACAAAAAAAGTCAATAGATGCGAGAATAACTGAAAAATCATAAATTTTTTGTGGTCGTCGTAATTTGATACTCACTGAACGTCGAAAGACTCTTTCTACCTATTATGAAATGTGGATATTATTTTTTTTAAGTACAGTCATCCTTTAAATTATGATGATGTGACAGCAAAAGGGCCCAAAAAATATAGCATATCCCAAAAAGTATAATTTTTTGGAGTCGTCGTAGTTTGCTGAAACGTACACAGTCAGAAAGTTCGATCTGTAATTTCAAATTTGAAAAATAGTTCTATGTATAATATACGAAGTTGTTGCTATAAATACAGTTCGAAAAAATAATGCATAGGCGAAAAACTATCCGTTTTTCGAACTTGTCATAATTTGATGAATTATACACCGTCAAAAAAATCTATTGGCATACTTTCACGAGTGATAAATCGATTTTTAGAATCCACACCTGTTATTGAAGGTATAGGTTGTTACGATAAAAAAATTGCGAGAGAATCGAGCTAAACCAAAAAGCAAATAATATTTCGAAGGTGTCGTAATTTGATAAATTATACGTCGCAGAAAATGTTTATAAACTTATTTCACATCAGAAGAATTGTTGGTTGAAATTAAACTCGATCATTGAATTATAAAGTATTTAAGAAAAAAAAAAAGCACAACAATCGAGCATGACGTGTCAACCATCAATTCTCCATAGTTGTCAAAATTTGATAAATTATACACTGTCAAAAAGCTCTATAAAATTACTTTCACATGTTACAAACAACTATTTCCAATTACACACATTCTTTGAGTTTTGAATATGTTTACAAAAAAAGTCAATAGATGCGAGAATATCAGAAAAATCATAAATTTTTTGTCGTCGTCGTAATTTTATACTCACTGAACGTTGAAAGACTCTGTCAACCTATTATGAAATGTGGACATTATTTTTTTGCTGTACACTCATCCTTTAAATTATGATGATGTTACAGTAAAAGGGCCCAAAAAATAAAGCATATCCTAAAAAATATAATTTTTTGGAGTCGTCGTAGTTTGCTGAAACGTACACAGTCGGAAAGCTCGATCTGATATTTCAAATTTACGAAGTTGTTGCTCCAAATACAGTTCGAAAAAATAATGCATAGGCGAAAAATTATCCGTTTTTCGAACTTGTCATAATTTGAAGAATTATACACCTCTCAAAAATCTAATAGCATATTTTCATGAGTGATAAATCGATTTTTAGAATCCACACATGTTATTGAAGGTATAGGTTGTTACGATAAAAAACTGTGAGAAAATCGAGCTAAACCAAAAAACAAATAATATTTCGAAGATGTCGTAATTTGATAAATTATACGTCGCAGAAAATGTTTATAAACTTATTTCACATCTGAAGAAGGGTTGGTTGAAATTAAACTCGGTCATTGAATTATAAAGTATTTAAGAAAAAAACAAAAAGCACAACAATTGAGCATGACCTGTTAACCGTCAATTCTCCATAGTTGTCAAAATTTGATAAATTATACACTGTCAAAAAGCTCTATAAAATTACTTTCACATGTTACAAAAAATTATTTCCAATTACACACATTCTTTGAGTTTTGAATATGTTTACAGAAAAAGTTAATAGATGCGAGAATAACTGAAAAATCATAAATTTTTAGTCGTCGTCTTAATTTGATTCTCAATGAACGTCGAAAGACTCTGTCAACCTATTATGAAATGTGGACATTATTTTTTTGAAGTACACTCATCCCTTAAATTATGACGATGTTACTGTAAAAGGGCCAAAAAATAAAGCATATCCCAAAAAGTATAATTTTCTGGAGTCGTCGTAGTTTGCTGAAACGTACACAGTCGGAAAGCTCGATCTGTAATTTCAAATTTGAAAAATAGTTCGATTTATAATTTACGAAGTTGTTGCTATAAATACAGTTCGAAAAAATAATGCATAGGCGAAAAACTATCTGTTTTTCGAACTTGTCATAATTTGATGAATCATACACCGTCAAAAAAAAATCTATTACCATACTTTCACGAGTGATAAATCGATTTTTAGAATCCACACCTGTTATTGAAGGTATAGGTTGTTACGAAAAAAAAAACTGCGAGAGAATCGAGCTAAACCAAAAAGCAAATAATATTTCGATGATGTCGTAATTTGATAAATTATACGTCCCAGAAAATGGTTATAAACTTATTTCACATCTGAAGAATGGTTGGCTGAAATTAAACTCGATCATTGAATTATAAAGTATTTAAGAAAAAAAAAGCACAACAATCGAGCATGACGTGTCAACCATCAATTTTCCATAGTTGTCAAATTTTTGATAAATTATGC
Source organism: Osmanthus fragrans (assembly GCA_019395295.1). Lineage (NCBI taxonomy): Eukaryota > Viridiplantae > Streptophyta > Magnoliopsida > Lamiales > Oleaceae > Osmanthus > Osmanthus fragrans. The sequence continues at coordinate 24,700,427 of CM033350.1, read as the reverse complement.
ACTGTCAAAAAGCTCTATAAAATTACTTTCACATGTTTAAAAACAATTATTTCCAATTACACACATTCTTTGAGTTTTGAATATGTTTACAAAAAAAGTCAATAGATGCGAGAATAACTGAAAAATCATAAATTTTTTGTCGTCGTCGTAATTTGATACTCACAGAACGACGAAAGACTCTGTCAACCTATTATGAAATGTGGACATTATTTTTTTGAAGTACACTCATCCTTTATATTATGATGATGTTACACTAAAACGGCCAAAAAAATAAAGCATATCCCAAAAAGTATAATTTTTTGGAGTCGTCGTAGTTTGCTGAAACGTACACAGTCGGAAACTTCGATCTGTAATTTCAAATTTGAAAAACAGTTCTATGTACAATTTACGAAGTTGTTGCTATAAATACAGTTCGAAAAAATAATGCATAGGCGAAAAACTATCCATTTTTCGAACTTGTCATAATTTGATGAATTATACACCGTAAAAAAAATCTATTAGCATACTTTCACGAGTGATAAATAGATTTTTAGAATCCACACCTGTTATTGAAGGTACAGGTTGTTACGAAAAAAAACTGCGAGAGAATCGAGCTAAACCAAAAAGCAAATAATATTTCGAAGATGTCGTAATTTGATAAATTATACGTCCCAGAAAATGTTTATAAACTTATTTCACATCTGAAGAATGGTTGGCTGAAATTAAACTCGATCATTGAATTATAAATTATTTAAGAAAAAAACAAAAAGCACAACAATCGAGCATGACGTGTCAACCATCAATTCGCCATAGTTGCCAAAATTTGATAAATTATACACTGTCAAAAAGCTCTATAAAATTACTTTCACATGTTACAAACTATTATTTCCAATTACACACATTCTTTGTGTTATGAATATGTTTATGAAAAAAGTCAATAGATGCGAGAATCTCAGAAAAATCATAAATTTTTTGTGGTCGTCGTAATTTGATACTCACAGAACGACGAAAGACTCTGTCAACCTATTATGAAATGTGGACATTATTTTTTTGAAGTACACTCATCCTTTATATTATGATGATGTTACAGTATAACGGCCAAAAAAATAAAGCATATCCAAAAAAAGTATAATTTTTTGGAGTCGTCGTAGTTTGCTGAAACGTACACAGTCGGAAAGTTCGATCTGTAATTTCAAATTTGAAAAATAGTTCTATGTATAATTTACGAAGTTGTTGCTATAAATACAGTTCGAAAAAATAATGCATAGGCGAAAAACTATCCGTTTTTCGAACTTGTCATAATTTGATGAATTATACACCGTCAAAAAAATCTATTAGCATACTTTCACGAGTGATAAATAGATTTTTAGAATTCACACCTGTTATTGAAGGTACAGGTTGTTACGATAAAAAAACTGCGTGAGAATCGAGCTAAACCAAAAAACAAATAATATTTCGAGGATGTCGTAATTTGATAAATTATACGTCGCAGAAAATGTTTATAAACTTATTTCACATCTAAAGAAGGGTTGGTTGAAATCAAACTCGATCATTGAATTATAAAGTATTTAAATAAAAAACAAAAAGCACAACAATCCAGCATGACCTGTGAACCATCAATTCTCCATAGTTGTCAAAATTTGATAAATTATACACTGTCAAAAAGCTCTATAAAATTACTTTCACATGTTAAAAACAATTATTTCCAATTACACACATTCTTTGAGTTTTGAATATGTTTACAAAAAAAGTCAATAGATGCGAGAATAACTGAAAAATCATAAATTTTTTGTCGTCGTCGTAATTTGATATTCACAGAACGACGAAAGACTCTGTCAACCTATTATGAAATGTGGACATTATTTTTTTGAAGTACACTCATCCTTTATATTATGATGATGTTACAGTAAAACGGCCAAAAAAATAAAGCATATCCCAAAAAGTATAATTTTTTGGAGTCGTCGTAGTTTGCTGAAACGTACACAGTCGAAAAGTTCGATCTGTAATTTCAAATTTGAAAAATAGTTCTATGTATAATTTACGAAGTTGTTGCTATAAATACAGTTCGAAAAAATAATGCATAGGCGAAAAACTATCCGTTTTTCGAGCTTTTCATAATTTGATGAATTATACACCGTCAAAAAAATCTATTAGCATACTTTCGCGAGTGATAAATCGATTTTTAGAATCCACACATGTTATTGAAGGTATAGGTTGTTACGATAAAAAACTGCGAGAGAATCGAGCTAAACCAAAAAACAAATAATATTTCGAAGATGTCGTAATTTGATAAATTATACGTCGCAGAAAATGTTTATAAACTTATTTCACATCTGAAGAAGGGTTGGTTGAAATCAAACTCGATCATTGAATTATAAAGTATTTAAGAAAAAAACAAAAAGCACAACAATCCAGCATGACCTGTGAACCATCAATTCTCCATAGTTGTCAAAATTTGATAAGTTATACACTGTCAAAAAGCTCTATAAAATTACTTTCACATGTTACAAACAATTATTTCCAATTACACACATTCTTTGAGTTTTGAATATGTTTACAAAAAAAGTCAATAGATGCGAGGATAACTGAAAAATCATAAATTTTTTGTCGTCGTCGTAATTTGATTCTCAACGAACGTCGAAAGACTCTGTCAACCTATTATGAAATGTGGACATTATTTTTTTGAATTACACTCATCCCTTAAATTATGACGATGTTACAGTAAAAGGGCCCAAAAAATAAAGCATATCCCAAAAAGTATAATTTTCTGGAGTCGTCGTAGTTTGCTGAAACGTACACAGTCGGAAAGCTCGATCTGTAATTTCAAATTTGAAAAATAGTTCTATGTATAATTTACGAAGTTGTTGCTATAAATACAGTTCGAAAAAATAATGCATAGGCGAAAAACTATCCGTTTTTTTTGAACTCGTCATAATTTGATGAATTATACACAGTCTAAAAAATCTAATAGCATATTTCATGAGTGATAAATCGATTTTTAGAATCCACACATGTTATTGAAGGTATAGGTTGTTACGATAAAAAATTGCGAGAGAATCGAGCTAAACCAAAAAACAAATAATATTTCGAAGATGTCGTAATTTGATAAATTGTACGTCGCAGAAAATGTTTATAAACTTATTTCACATCTGAAGAAGGGTTGGTTGAAATTAAAGTCGATCATTGAATTATAAAGTATTTAAGAAAAAAACAAAAAGAAAAACAATCGAGCATGACCTGTCAACCATAAAATTCTCCATAGTTGTCAAAATTTGATAAATTATACACGGTCAAAAAGCTTTATAAAATTACTTTCACATGTCACAAACAATTACTTTCAATTACACACATTCTTTGTGTTATGAATATGTTTATATAAAAAAAAGTCAATAGATGCGAGAATATCAGAAAAATCATAAATTTTTTGTGGTCGTCGTAATTTGATACTCACAAAACGTCGAAAGACTCTTTCTACCTATTATGAAATGTGGATATTATTTTTTTGAAGTACAGTCATCCTTTAAATTATGATGATGTTACAGTAAAAGGGCACAAAAAATAAAGCATATCCCAAAAAGTATAATTTTTTGGAGTCGTCGTAGTTTGCTGAAACGTACACAGTCGGAAAGATCGTTCTGTAATTTTAAATTAGAAAAATAGTTCTATGTATAATTTACGAAGTTGTTGCTATAAATACAGTTCGAAAAAAATAATGCATAGGCGAAAAACTATCCGTTTTTCGAACTTGTCATAATTTGATGAATTTATACACCGTCAAAAAAATCTATTAGCATACTTTCACGAGTGATAAATCGATTTTTAGAATCCACACCTGTTATTGAAGGTATAGGTTGTTACGATAAAAAACTGCGAGAGAATCGAGCTAAACCAAAAAACAAATAATATTTCGAAGATGTCGTAATTTGATAAATTATACGTCGCAGAAAATGTTTATAAACTTATTTCACATCTGAAGAAGGGTTGGTTGAAATTAAACTCGATCGTTGAATTATAAAGTATTTAAGAAAAAAACAAAAAGCACAACAATCGAGCATGACCTGTTAACCATCAATTCTCCATATTTGTCAAAATTTGATAAATTCTAAACTGTCAAAAAGCTCTATAAAAGTACTTTAACATGTTACAAACAATTATTTCTAATTACACACATTCTTTGTGTTATGAATATGTTTATAAAAAAAGTCAATAGGTGCGAGAATATCAGAAAAATCATAAACTTTTTGTAGTCGTCGTAATTTGATACTCACACAACAACGAAAGACTCTTTCTACCTTTTATGAAATGTGGATATTATTTTTTTGAAGTACAGTTATCCTTTAAATTATGATGATGTTACAGTAGAAGGGCCCAAAAAATAAAACATATCCCAAAAAGTATAATTTTTTGGAGTCGTCGTAGTTCGCTGAAACGTACACAGTCGGAAAACTCGATCTGTAATTTCAAATTTGAAAAATAGTTCTATGTATAATTTGCGAAGTTTTTGCTATAAATACAGTTCGAAAAAATGATGCATAGGAGAAAAACGATCCGTTTTTCGAACTTTTCATAATTTGATGAATTATACACCGTCTAAAAAATCTAATAGCATACTTTCACGAGTGATAAATCGATTTTCAGAATCCACACATGCTACTGATGGTATAGGTTGTTACGATAAAAAACTGCGAGAGAATCGAGCTAAAACAAAAAAACAAATAATATTTGGAAGATGTCGTAATTTGATAAATTATACGTCTAGAAAATGTTTATAAACTTATTTCACATCTGAAGAAGGGTTGGTTGAAATTAAACTCGATCCTTGAATTATGAAGTATTTAAGAAGAAAAAAACAAAATGCACAACTATCGAGCATGACCTGTTAACCATCAATTCTCCATAGTTGTCAAAATTTGATAAATTATACACTGTCAAAAAGCTCTATAAAATTACTTTCACATGTTACAAACAATTATTTTCCAATTACACACATTCTTTGAGTTTTGAATGTGTTTACAGAAAAAGTCAATAGATGCGAGAATAACTGAAAAATCATAAATTTTTAGTCGTCGTCGTAATTTGATTCCCAATGAACGTCGAAAGACTCGGTCAACCTATTATGAAATGTGGACATTATTTTTTTGAAGTACACTCATCCCTTAAATTATGACGAAATGTTTACAGTAAAAGGGCCCAAAAAATAAAGCATATCCCAAAAAGTATAATTTTTTGGAGTCGTCGTAGTTTGCTGAAACGTACACAGTCGGAAAGCTCGATCTGTAATTTGATATTTGAAAAATAGTTCTATGTATAACTGACGAAGTTGTTGCTATAAATACAGTTCGAAAAAAAATGATGCATAGGAGAAAAACGATCCGTTTTTCGAACTTTTCATAATTTGATGAATTATACACCGTCTAAAAAATCTAATAGCATACTTTCACGAGTGATAAATCGATTTTCAGAATCCACACATGCTATTGATGGTATAGGTCGTTACGATAAAAAACTGCGAGAGAATCGAGCTAAACCAAAAAACAAATAATATTTGGAAGATGTCGTAATTTGATAAATTATACGTCGCAGAAAATGTTTATAAACTTATTTCACATCTGAAGAAGGGTTGGTTGAAATTAAACTCGATCGTTGAATTATGAAGTATTTAAGAAAAAAACAAAAAGCACAACAATCGAGCAAGACCTGTTAACCATCAATTCTCCATAGTTGTCAAAATTTGATAAATTATACACTGTCAAAAAGCTCTATAAAATTACTTTCACATGTTACAAACAATTATTTCCAATTACACACATTCTTTGAGTTTTGAATGTGTTTACAGAAAAAGTCAATAGATGCGAGAATAACTGAAAAAAATCATAAATTTTTAGTCGTCGTCGTAATTTGATTCCCAATGAACGTCGAAAGACTCTGTCAACCTATTATGAAATGTGGACATTAGTTTTTTTGAAGTACACTCATCCCTTAAATTATGACGATGTTACAGTAAAAGGGCCCAAAACATAAAGCATATCCCAAAAAGTATAATGTTCTGGAGTCGTCGTAGTTTGCTGAAACGTACACAGTCGGAAAGCTCGATCTGTAATTTCAAATTTGAAAAATAGTTCTATGTATAATTGACGAAGTTGTTGCAATAAATACAGTTCGAAAAAATGATGCATAGGCGAAAAACTATCCGTTTTTCAAACTTTTCATAATTTGATGAATTATACACCGTCTAAAAAATCTAATAGCATAGTTTCACGAGTGATAAATCGATTTTTAGAATCCACACCTGTTATTGAAGGTATAGGTTGTTACGATAAAAAACTTCGAGAGAATCGAGCAAAACCAAAAAACAAATAATATTTGGAAGATGTCGTAATTTGATAAATTATACGTTGCAGAAAATGTTTATAAACTTATTTCACATCTGAAGAAGGGTTGGTTGAAATTAAACTCGATCCTTGAATTATGAAGTATTTAAGAAAAAAATAAAAAGCACAACTATCGAGCATGACCTGTTAACCATTAATTCTCCATAGTTGTCAAAATTTGATAAATTATACACTGTCAAAAAGCTCTATAAAATTACTTTCACATGTTACAAACAATTATTTCCAATTACACACATTCTTTGTGTTATGAATATGTTTATAAAAAAAGTCAATAGGTGTGAGAATATCAGAAAAATCATAAACTTTTTGTAGTCGTCGTAATTTGATACTCACACAACGTCGAAAGACTCTTTCTGCCTATTATGAAATGTGGATATTATTTTTTTGAAGTACAGTCATCCTTTAAATTATGATGATGATACAGTAAAAGGGCCCAAAAAATAAAGCATATCCCAAAAAGTATAATTTTTTGGAGTCGTCGTAGTTTGCTGAAACGTACACAGTCGGAAAGCTGGATCTGTAATTTCAAATTTGAAAAATAGTTCTATGTATAATTTGCGAAGTTTTTGCTATAAATACAGTTCGAAAAAATGATGCATAGGAGAAAAACGATCCGTTTTTCGAACTTTTCATAATTTGATGAATTATACACCGTCTAAAAAATCTAATAGCATACTTTCACGAGTGATAAATCAATTTTTCAGAATCCACACATGCTACTGATGGTATAGGTTGTTACGATAAAAAACTGCGAGAGAATCGAGCTAAACCAAAAAACAAATAATATTTGGAAGATGTCGTAATTTGATAAATTATACGTCTAGAAAATGTTTATAAACTTATTTCACATCTGAAGAAGGGTTGGTTGAAATTAAACTCGATCGTTGAATTATAAAGTATTTAAGAAAAAAACAAAAAGCACAACAATCGAGCATGACCTGTTAACCATCAATTATCCATAGTTGTCGAAATTAAATAAATTCTACACTGTCAAAAAGCTCTATAAAATTACTTTCACATGTTACAAACAATTATTTCCAATTACACACATTCTTTGAGTTTTGAATATGTTTACAAAAAAAGTCAATAGATGCGAGGATAACTGAAAAATCATAAATTTTTTGTCGTCGTCGTAATTTGATTCTCAACGAACGTCGAAAGACTCTGTCAACCTATTATGAAATGTGGACATTATTTTTTTGAATTACACTCATCCCTTAAATTATGACGATGTTACAGTAAAAGGGCCCAAAAAATAAAGCATATCCCAAAAAGTATAATTTTCTGGAGTCGTCGTAGTTTGCTGAAACGTACACAGTCGGAAAGCTCGATCTGTAATTTCAAATTTGAAAAATAGTTCTATGTATAATTTACGAAGTTGTTGCTATAAATACAGTTCGAAAAAAATAATGCATAGGCGAAAAACTATCCGTTTTTTGAACTCGTCATAATTTGATGAATTATACACAGTCTAAAAAATCTAATAGCATATTTCATGAGTGATAAATCGATTTTTAGAATCCACACATGTTATTGAAGGTATAGGTTGTTACGATAAAAAATTACGAGAGAATCGAGCTAAACCCAAAAAACAAATAATATTTCGAAGATGTCGTAATTTGATAAATTGTACGTCGCAGAAAATGTTTATAAACTTATTTCACATCTGAAGAAGGGTTGGTTGAAATTAAAGTCGATCATTGAATTATAAAGTATTTAAGAAAAAAACAAAAAGAAAAACAATCGAGCATGACCTGTCAACCATAAATTCTCCATAGTTGTCAAAATTTGATAAATTATACACGGTCAAAAAGCTTTATAAAATTACTTTCACATGTCACAAACAATTACTTTCAATTACACACATTCTTTGTGTTATGAATATGTTTATAAAAAAAAGTCAATAGATGCGAGAATATCAGAAAAATCATAAATTTTTTGTGGTCGTCGTAATTTGATACTCACAAAACGTCGAAAGACTCTTTCTACCTATTATGAAATGTGGATATTATTTTTTTGAAGTACAGTCATCCTTTAAATTATGATGATGTTACAGTAAAAGGGCACAAAAAATAAAGCATATCCCAAAAAGTATAATTTTTTGGAGTCGTCGTAGTTTGCTGAAACGTACACAGTCGGAAAGATCGTTCTGTAATTTTAAATTAGAAAAATAGTTCTATGTATAATTTACGAAGTTGTTGCTATAAATACAGTTCGAAAAAATAATGCATAGGCGAAAAACTATCCGTTTTTCGAACTTGTCATAATTTGATGAATTATACACCGTCAAAAAAATCTATTAGCATACTTTCACGAGTGATAAATCGATTTTTAGAATCCACACCTGTTATTGAAGGTATAGGTTGTTACGATAAAAAACTGCGAGAGAATCGAGCTAAACCAAAAAACAAATAATATTTCGAAGATGTCGTAATTTGATAAATTATACGTCGCAGAAAATGTTTATAAACTTATTTCACATCTGAAGAAGGGTTAGTTGAAATTAAACTCGATCGTTGAATTATAAAGTATTTAAGAAAAAAACAAAAAGCACAACAATCGAGCATGACCTGTTAACCATCAATTATCCATAGTTGTCGAAATTAAATAAATTCTACACTGTCAAAAAGCTCTATAAAATTACTTTCACATGTTACAAACAATTATTTCCAATTACACACATTCTTTGAGTTTTGAATATGTTTACAAAAAAAGTCAATAGATGCGAGGATAACTGAAAAATCATAAATTTTTTGTCGTCGTCGTAATTTGATTCTCAACGAACGTCGAAAGACTCTGTCAACCTATTATGAAATGTGGACATTATTTTTTTGAATTACACTCATCCCTTAAATTATGACGATGTTACAGTAAAAGGGCCCAAAAAATAAAGCATATCCCAAAAAGTATAATTTTCTGGAGTCGTCGTAGTTTGCTGAAACGTACACAGTCGGAAAGCTCGATCTGTAATTTCAAATTTGAAAAATAGTTCTATGTATAATTTACGAAGTTGTTGCTATAAATACAGTTCGAAAAAATAATGCATAGGCGAAAAACTATCCGTTTTTTGAACTCGTCATAATTTGATGAATTATACACAGTCTAAAAAATCTAATAGCATATTTCATGAGTGATAAATCGATTTTTAGAATCCACACATGTTATTGAAGGTATAGGTTGTTACGATAAAAAAAATTGCGAGAGAATCGAGCTAAACCAAAAAACAAATAATATTTCGAAGATGTCGTAATTTGATAAATTGTACGTCGCAGAAAAATGTTTATAAACTTATTTCACATCTGAAGAAGGGTTTGGTTGAAATTAAAGTCGATCATTGAATTATAAAGTATTTAAGAAAAAAAACAAAAAGAAAAACAATCGAGCATGACCTGTCAACCATAAATTCTCCATAGTTGTCAAAATTTGATAAATTATACACGGTCAAAAAGCTTTATAAAATTACTTTCACATGTTACAAACAATTATTTCCAATTACACACATTCTTTGAGTTTTGAATATGTTTACAAAAAAAGTCAATAGATGCGAGGATAACTGAAAAATCATAAATTTTTTGTCGTCGTCGTAATTTGATTCTCAACGAACGTCGAAAGACTCTGTCAACCTATTATGAAATGTGGACATTATTTTTTTGAATTACACTCATCCCTTAAATTATGACGATGTTACAGTAAAAGGGCCCAAAAAATAAAGCATATCCCAAAAAGTATAATTTTCTGGAGTCGTCGTAGTTTGCTGAAACGTACACAGTCGGAAAGCTCGATCTGTAATTTCAAATTTGAAAAATAGTTCTATGTATAATTTACGAAGTTGTTGCTATAAATACAGTTCGAAAAAATAATGCATAGGCGAAAAAACTATCCGTTTTTTGAACTCGTCATAATTTGATGAATTATACACAGTCTAAAAAATCTAATAGCATATTTCATGAGTGATAAATCGATTTTTAGAATCCACACATGTTATTGAAGGTATAGGTTGTTACGATAAAAAATTGCGAGAGAATCGAGCTAAACCAAAAAACAAATAATATTTCGAAGATGTCGTAATTTGATAAATTGTACGTCGCAGAAAATGTTTATAAACTTATTTCACATCTGAAGAAGGGTTGGTTGAAATTAAAGTCGATCATTGAATTATAAAGTATTTAAGAAAAAAACAAAAAGAAAAACAATCGAGCATGACCTGTCAACCATAAAATTCTCCATAGTTGTCAAAATTTGATAAATTATACACGGTCAAAAAGCTTTATAAAATTACTTTCACATGTCACAAACAATTACTTTCAATTACACACATTCTTTGTGTTATGAATATGTTTATAAAAAAAAAGTCAATAGATGCGAGAATATCAGAAAAATCATAAATTTTTTGTGGTCGTCGTAATTTGATACTCACAAAACGTCGAAAGACTCTTTCTACCTATTATGAAATGTGGATATTATTTTTTTGAAGTACAGTCATCCTTTAAATTATGATGATGTTACAGTAAAAGGGCACAAAAAATAAAGCATATCCCAAAAAGTATAATTTTTTGGAGTCGTCGTAGTTTGCTGAAACGTACACAGTCGGAAAGATCGTTCTGTAATTTTAAATTAGAAAAATAGTTCTATGTATAATTTACGAAGTTGTTGCTATAAATACAGTTCGAAAAAATAATGCATAGGCGAAAAACTATCCGTTTTTTCGAACTTGTCATAATTTGATGAATTATACACCGTCAAAAAAATCTATTAGCATACTTTCACGAGTGATAAATCGATTTTTAGAATCCACACCTGTTATTGAAGGTATAGGTTGTTACGATAAAAAACTGCGAGAGAATCGAGCTAAACCAAAAAACAAATAATATTTCGAAGATGTCGTAATTTGATAAATTATACGTCGCAGAAAATGTTTATAAACTTATTTCACATCTGAAGAAGGGTTAGTTGAAATTAAACTCGATCGTTGAATTATAAAGTATTTAAGAAAAAAACAAAAAGCACAACAATCGAGCATGACCTGTTAACCATCAATTATCCATAGTTGTCGAAATTAAATAAATTCTACACTGTCAAAAAGCTCTATAAAATTACTTTCACATGTTACAAACAATTATTTCCAATTACACACATTCTTTGAGTTTTGAATATGTTTACAAAAAAAGTCAATAGATGCGAGGATAACTGAAAAATCATAAATTTTTTGTCGTCGTCGTAATTTGATTCTCAACGAACGTCGAAAGACTCTGTCAACCTATTATGAAATGTGGACATTATTTTTTTGAATTACACTCATCCCTTAAATTATGACGATGTTACAGTAAAAGGGCCCAAAAAATAAAGCATATCCCAAAAAGTATAATTTTCTGGAGTCGTCGTAGTTTGCTGAAACGTACACAGTCGGAAAAACTCGATCTGTAATTTCAAATTTGAAAAATAGTTCTATGTATAATTTGCGAAGTTTTTTGCTATAAATACAGTTCGAAAAAATGATGCATAGGAGAAAAAACGATCCGTTTTTTCGAACTTTTCATAATTTGATGAATTATACACCGTCTAAAAAATCTAATAGCATACTTTCACGAGTGATAAATCGATTTTCAGAATCCACACATGCTACTGATGGTATAGGTTGTTACGATAAAAAACTGCGAGAGAATCGAGCTAAACCAAAAAACAAATAATATTTGGAAGATGTCGTAATTTGATAAATTATACGTCTAGAAAATGTTTATAAACTTATTTCACATCTGAAGAAGGGTTGGTTGAAATTAAACTCGATCCTTGAATTATGAAGTATTTAAGAAAAAAAACAAAAAGCACAACTATCGAGCATGACCTGTTAACCATCAATTCTCCATAGTTGTCAAAATTTGATAAATTATACACTGTCAAAAAGCTCTATAAAATTACTTTCACATGTTACAAACAATTATTTCCAATTACACACATTCTTTGAGTTTTGAAATGTGTTTACAGAAAAAGTCAATAGATGCGAGAATAACTGAAAAATCATAAAATTTTTAGTCGTCGTCGTAATTTGATTCCCAATGAACGTCGAAAGACTCGGTCAACCTATTATGAAATGTGGACATTATTTTTTTGAAGTACACTCATCCCTTAAATTATGACGATGTTACAGTAAAAGGGCCCAAAAAATAAAGCATATCCCAAAAAAGTATAATTTTCTGGAGTCGTCGTAGTTTGCTGAAACGTACACAGTCGGAAAGCGCGATCAGTAATTTCAAATTTGAAAAATAGTTCTATGTATAACTGACGAAGTTGTTGCTATAAATACAGTTCGAAAAAATGATGCATAGGAGAAAAACGATCCGTTTTTCGAACTTTTCATAATTTGATGAATTATACACCGTCTAAAAAATCTAATAGCATACTTTCACGAGTGATAAATCGATTTTCAGAATCCACACATGCTATTGATGGTATAGGTCGTTACGATAAAAAAAACTGCGAGAGAATCGAGCTAAACCAAAAAACAAATAATATTTGGAAGATGTCGTAATTTGATAAATTATACGTCGCAGAAAATGTTTATAAACTTATTTCACATCTGAAGAAGGGTTGGTTGAAATTAAACTCGATCGTTGAATTATGAAGTATTTAAGAAAAAAACAAAAAGCACAACAATCGAGCAAGACCTGTTAACCATCAATTCTCCATAGTTGTCAAAATTTGATAAATTATACACTGTCAAAAAGCTCTATAAAATTACTTTCACATGTTACAAACAATTATTTCCAATTACACACATTCTTTGAGTTTTGAATGTGTTTACAGAAAAAGTCAATAGATGCGAGAATAACTGAAAAATCATAAATTTTTAGTCGTCGTCGTAATTTGATTCCCAATGAACGTCGAAAGACTCTGTCAACCTATTATGAAATGTGGACATTAGTTTTTTGAAGTACACTCATCCCTTAAATTATGACGATGTTACAGTAAAAGGGCCCAAAACATAAAGCATATCCCCAAAAAGTATAATGTTCTGGAGTCGTCGTAGTTTGCTGAAACGTACACAGTCGGAAAGCTCGATCTGTAATTTCAAATTTGGAAAATAGTTCTATGTATAATTGACGAAGTTGTTGCTATAAATACAGTTCGAAAAAATGATGCATAGGCGAAAAACTATCCGTTTTTCGAACTTTTCATAATTTGATGAATTATACACCGTCTAAAAAATCTAATAGCATACTTTCACGAGTGATAAATCGATTTTCAGAATCCACACATGCTATTGATGGTATAGGTCGTTACGATAAAAAACTGCGAGAGAATCGAGCTAAACCAAAAAAACAAATAATATTTGGAAGATGTCGTAATTTGATAAAATTATACGTCGCAGAAAATGTTTATAAACTTATTTCACATCTGAAGAAGGGTTGGTTGAAATTAAACTCGATCGTTGAATTATGAAGTATTTAAGAAAAAAACAAAAAGCACAACAATCGAGCAAGACCTGTTAACCATCAATTCTCCATAGTTGTCAAAATTTGATAAATTATACACTGTCAAAAAGCTCTATAAAATTACTTTCACATGTTACAAACAATTATTTCCAATTACACACATTCTTTGAGTTTTGAATGTGTTTACAGAAAAAGTCAATAGATGCGAGAATAACTGAAAAATCATAAATTTTTAGTCGTCGTCGTAATTTGATTCCCAATGAACGTCGAAAGACTCTGTCAACCTATTATGAAATGTGGACATTAGTTTTTTGAAGTACACTCATCCCTTAAATTATGACGATGTTACAGTAAAAGGGCCCAAAACATAAAGCATATCCCAAAAAGTATAATGTTCTGGAGTCGTCGTAGTTTGCTGAAACGTACACAGTCGGAAAGCTCGATCTGTAATTTCAAATTTGGAAAATAGTTCTATGTATAATTGACGAAGTTGTTGCTATAAATACAGTTCGTAAAAAAATGATGCATAGGCGAAAAACTATCCGTTTTTCGAACTTTTCATAATTTGATGAATTATACACCGTCTAAAAAATCTAATAGCATAGTTTCACGAGTGATAAATCGATTTTTAGAATCCACACCTGTTATTGAAGGTATAGGTTGTTACGATAAAAAACTGCGAGAGAATCGAGCTAAACCAAAAAACAAATAATATTTCGAAGACGTCGTATTTGATAAAATTATACGTCGCAGAAAATGTTTATAAACTTATTTCACATCTGAAGAAGGGTTGGTTGAAACTAAACTCGATCATTGAATTATAAAGTATTTAAGAAAAAAAACAAAAAGCACAACAATCGAGCATGACCTGTTAACCATCAATTCTCCATATTTGTCAAAATTTGATAAATTATACACTGTCAAAAAGCTCTATAAAATTACTTTCACATGTTACAAACAATTATTTCCAATTACACACATTCTTTGAGTTTTGAATGTGTTTACAGAAAAAGTCAATAGATGCAAGAATAACTGAAAAATCATAAATTTTTAGTCGTCGTCGTAATTTGATTCCCAATGAACGTCGAAAGACTCGGTCAACCTATTATGAAATGTGGACATTATTTTTTTGAAGTACACTCATTCCTTAAATTATGACGATGTTACAGTAAAAGGGCCCAAAAAATAAAGCATATCCCCAAAAAGTATAATTTTTTGGAGTCGTCGTAGTTTGCTGAAACGTACACAGTCGGAAAGCTCGATCTGTAATTTGATATTTGAAAAATAGTTCTATGTATAACTGACGAAGTTGTTGCTATAAATACAGTTCGAAAAAATGATGCATAGGAGAAAAACGATCCGTTTTTCGAACTTTTCATAATTTGATGAATTATACACCGTCTAAAAAATCTAATAGCATACTTTCACGAGTGATAAATCGATTTTTCAGAATCCACACATGCTATTGATGGTATAGGTCGTTACGATAAAAAACTGCGAGAGAATCGAGCTAAACCAAAAAACAAATAATATTTGGAAGATGTCGTAATTTGATAAATTATACGTCGCAGAAAATGTTTATAAACTTATTTCACATCTGAAGAAGGGTTGGTTGAAATTAAACTCGATCGTTGAATTATGAAGTATTTAAGAAAAAAACAAAAAGCACAACAATCGAGCAAGACCTGTTAACCATCAATTCTCCATAGTTGTCAAAATTTGATAAATTATACACTGTCAAAAAGCTCTATAAAATTACTTTCACATGTTACAAACAATTATTTCCAATTACACACATTCTTTGAGTTTTGAATGTGTTTACAGAAAAAGTCAATAGATGCGAGAATAACTGAAAAATCATAAATTTTTAGTCGTCGTCGTAATTTGATTCCCAATGAACGTCGAAAGACTCTGTCAACCTATTATGAAATGTGGACATTAGTTTTTTGAAGTACACTCATCCCTTAAATTATGACGATGTTACAGTAAAAGGGCCCAAAACATAAAGCATATCCCAAAAAGTATAATGTTCTGGAGTCGTCGTAGTTTGCTGAAACGTACACAGTCGGAAAGCTCGATCTGTAATTTCAAATTTGAAAAATAGTTCTATGTATAACTGACGAAGTTGTTGCTATAAATACAGTTCGAAAAAATGATGCATAGGAGAAAAACGATCCGTTTTTCGAACTTTTCATAATTTGATGAATTATACACCGTCTAAAAAATCTAATAGCATACTTTCACGAGTGATAAATCGATTTTCAGAATCCACACATGCTATTGATGGTATAGGTCGTTACGATAAAAAACTGCGAGAGAATCGAGCTAAACCAAAAAACAAATAATATTTGGAAGATGTCGTAATTTGATAAATTATACGTCGCAGAAAATGTTTATAAACTTATTTCACATCTGAAGAAGGGTTGGTTGAAATTAAACTCGATCGTTGAATTATGAAGTATTTAAGAAAAAAACAAAAAGCACAACAATCGAGCAAGACCTGTTAACCATCAATTCTCCATAGTTGTCAAAATTTGATAAATTATACACTGTCAAAAAGCTCTATAAAATTACTTTCACATGTTACAAACAATTATTTCCAATTACACACATTCTTTGAGTTTTGAATGTGTTTACAGAAAAAGTCAATAGATGCGAGAATAACTGAAAAATCATAAATTTTTAGTCGTCGTCGTAATTTGATTCCCAATGAACGTCGAAAGACTCTGTCAACCTATTATGAAATGTGGACATTAGTTTTTTTTGAAGTACACTCATCCCTTAAATTATGACGATGTTACAGTAAAAGGGCCCAAAACATAAAGCATATCCCAAAAAGTATAATGTTCTGGAGTCGTCGTAGTTTGCTGAAACGTACACAGTCGGAAAGCTCGATCTGTAATTTCAAATTTGGAAAATAGTTCTATGTATAATTGACGAAGTTGTTGCTATAAATACAGTTCGAAAAAATGATGCATAGGCGAAAAACTATCCGTTTTTCGAACTTTTCATAATTTGATGAATTATACACCGTCTAAAAAATCTAATAGCATAGTTTCACGAGTGATAAATCGATTTTTAGAATCCACACCTGTTATTGAAGGTATAGGTTGTTACGATAAAAAACTGCGAGAGAATCGAGCTAAACCAAAAAACAAATAATATTTCGAAGACGTCGTATTCGATAAATTATACGTCGCAGAAAATGTTTATAAACTTATTTCACATCTGAAGAAGGGTTGGTTGAAACTAAACTCGATCATTGAATTATAAAGTATTTAAGAAAAAAACAAAAAGCACAACAATCGAGCATGACATGTTAACCATCAATTCTCCATATTTGTCAAAATTTGATAAATTATACACTGTCAAAAAGCTCTATAAAAATTACTTTCACATGTTACAAACAATTATTTCCAATTACACACATTCTTTGAGTTTTGAATGTGTTTACAGAAAAAGTCAATAGATGCAAGAATAACTGAAAAATCATAAAATTTTTAGTCGTCGTCGTAATTTGATTCCCAATGAACGTCGAAAGACTCGGTCAACCTATTATGAAATGTGGACATTATTTTTTTGAAGTACACTCATCCCTTAAATTATGACGATGTTACAGTAAAAGGGCCCAAAAAATAAAGCATATCCCAAAAAGTATAATTTTTTGGAGTCGTCGTAGTTTGCTGAAACGTACACAGTCGGAAAGCTCGATCTGTAATTTGATATTTGAAAAATAGTTCTATGTATAACTGACGAAGTTGTTGCTATAAATACAGTTCGAAAAAAATGATGCATAGGAGAAAAAACGATCCGTTTTTTCGAACTTTTCATAATTTGATGAATTATACACCGTCTAAAAAATCTAATAGCATACTTTCACGAGTGATAAATCGATTTTCAGAATCCACACATGCTATTGATGGTATAGGTCGTTACGATAAAAAACTGCGAGAGAATCGAGCTAAACCAAAAAACAAATAATATTTGGAAGATGTCGTAATTTGATAAATTATACGTCGCAGAAAATGTTTATAAACTTATTTCACATCTGAAGAAGGGTTGGTTGAAATTAAACTCGATCGTTGAATTATGAAGTATTTAAGAAAAAAACAAAAAGCACAACAATCGAGCAAGACCTGTTAACCATCAATTCTCCATAGTTGTCAAAATTTGATAAATTATACACTGTCAAAAAGCTCTATAAAATTACTTTCACATGTTACAAACAATTATTTCCAATTACACACATTCTTTGAGTTTTGAATGTGTTTACAGAAAAAGTCAATAGATGCGAGAATAACTGAAAAATCATAAATTTTTAGTCGTCGTCGTAATTTGATTCCCAATGAACGTCGAAAGACTCTGTCAACCTATTATGAAATGTGGACATTAGTTTTTTTGAAGTACACTCATCCCTTAAATTATGACGATGTTACAGTAAAAGGGCCCAAAACATAAAGCATATCCCAAAAAGTATAATGTTCTGGAGTCGTCGTAGTTTGCTGAAACGTACACAGTCGGAAAGCTCGATCTGTAATTTCAAATTTGGAAAATAGTTCTATGTATAATTGACGAAGTTGTTGCAATAAATACAGTTCGAAAAAATGATGCATAGGCGAAAAACTATCCGTTTTTCGAACTTTTCATAATTTGATGAATTATACACCGTCTAAAAAATCTAATAGCATAGTTTCACGAGTGATAAATCGATTTTTTAGAATCCACACCTGTTATTGAAGGTATAGGTTGTTACGATAAAAAACTTCGAGAGAATCGAGCAAAACCAAAAAACAAATAATATTTGGAAGACGTCGTAATTTGATAAATTATACGTTGCAGAAAATGTTTATAAACTTATTTCACATCTGAAGAAGGGTTGGTTGAAATTAAACTCGATCCTTGAATTATGAAGTATTTAAGAAAAAAATAAAAAGCACAACTATCGAGCATGACCTGTTAACCATCAATTCTCCATAGTTGTCAAAATTTGATAAATTATACACTGTCAAAAAGCTCTATAAAATTACTTTCACATGTTACAAACAATTATTTCCAATTACACACATTCTTTGTGTTATGAATATGTTTATAAAAAAAGTCAATAGGTGTGAGAATATCAGAAAAATCATAAACTTTTTGTAGTCGTCGTAATTTGATACTCACACAACGTCGAAAGACTCTTTCTGCCTATTATGAAATGTGGATATTATTTTTTTGAAGTACAGTCATCCTTTAAATTATGATGATGATACAGTAAAAGGGCCCAAAAAATAAAGCATATCCCAAAAAGTATAATTTTTTGGAGTCGTCGTAGTTTGCTGAAACGTACACAGTCGGAAAGCTGGATCTGTAATTTCAAATTTGAAAAATAGTTCTATGTATAATTTGCGAAGTTTTTGCTATAAATACAGTTCGAAAAAATGATGCATAGGAGAAAAACGATCCGTTTTTCGAACTTTTCATAATTTGATGAATTATACACCGTCTAAAAAAATCTAATAGCATACTTTCACGAGTGATAAATCGATTTTCAGAATCCACACATGCTACTGATGGTATAGGTTGTTACGATAAAAAAAACTGCGAGAGAATCGAGCTAAACCAAAAAACAAATAATATTTGGAAGATGTCGTAATTTGATAAATTATACGTCTAGAAAATGTTTATAAACTTATTTCACATCTGAAGAAGGGTTGGTTGAAATTAAACTCGATCCTTGAATTATGAAGTATTTAAGAAAAAAACAAAAAGCACAACTATCGAGCATGACCTGTTAACCATCAATTCTCCATAGTTGTCAAAATTTGATAAATTATACACTGTCAAAAAGCTCTATAAAATTACTTTCACATGTTACAAACAATTATTTCCAATTACACACATTCTTTGAGTTTTGAATGTGTTTACAGAAAAAGTCAATAGATGCGAGAATAACTGAAAAATCATAAATTTTTAGTCGTCGTCGTAATTTGATTCCCAATGAACGTCGAAAGACTCGGTCAACCTATTATGAAATGTGGACATTATTTTTTTGAAGTACACTCATCCCTTAAATTATGACGATGTTACAGTAAAAGGGCCCAAAAAATAAAGCATATCCCAAAAAAGTATAATTTTCTGAAGTCGTCGTAGTTTGCTGAAACGTACACAGTCGGAAAGCGCGATCAGTAATTTCAAATTTGAAAAATAGTTCTATGTATAATTGACGAAGTTGTTGCTATAAATACAGTTCGAAAAAATGATGCATAGGCGAAAAACTATCCGTTTTTCGAACTTTTCATAATTTGATGAATTATACACCGTCTAAAAAATCTAATAGCATAGTTTCACGAGTGATAAATCGATTTTTAGGAATCCACACCTGTTATTGAAGGTATAGGTTGTTACGATAAAAAACTGCGAGAGAATCGAGCTAAACCAAAAAAACAAATAATATTTCGAAGACGTCGTATTTGATAAAATATACGTCGCAGAAAATGTTTATAAACTTATTTCACATCTGAAGAAGGGTTGGTTGAAACTAAACTCGATCATTGAATTATAAAGTATTTAAGAAAAAAACAAAAAGCACAACAATCGAGCATGACCTGTTAACCATCAATTCTCCATATTTGTCAAAATTTGATAAATTCTACACTGTCAAAAAGCTCTATAAAAGTACTTTAACATGTTACAAACAATTATTTCCAATTACACACATTCTTTGTGTTATGAATATGTTTATATAAAAAAAGTCAATAGGTGCGAGAATATCAGAAAAATCATAAACTTTTTGTAGTCGTCGTAATTTGATACTCACACAACAACGAAAGACTCTGTCAACCTATTATGAAATGTGGACATTAGTTTTTTGAAGTACACTCATCCCTTAAATTATGACGATGTTACAGTAAAAGGGCCCAAAACATAAAGCATATCCCAAAAAGTATAATTTTCTGGAGTCGTCGTAGTTTGCTGAAACGTACACAGTCGGAAAGCTCGATCTGTAATTTCAAATTTGGAAAATAGTTCTATGTATAATTGACGAAGTTGTTGCAATAAATACAGTTCGAAAAAATGATGCATAGGCGAAAAACTATCCGTTTTTCGAACTTTTCATAATTTGATGAATTATACACCGTCTAAAAAATCTAATAGCATAGTTTCACGAGTGATAAATCGATTTTTCGAATCCACACCTGTTATTGAAGGTATAGGTTGTTACGATAAAAAACTTCGAGAGAATCGAGCAAAACCAAAAAACAAAATAATATTTGGAAGATGTCGTAATTTGATAAATTATACGTTGCAGAAAATGTTTATAAACTTATTTCACATCTGAAGAAGGGTTGGTTGAAATTAAACTCGATCCTTGAATTATGAAGTATTTAAGAAAAAAAATAAAAAAGCACAACTATCGAGCATGACCTGTTAACCATCAATTCTCCATAGTTGTCAAAATTTGATAAAATTATACACTGTCAAAAAGCTCTATAAAATTACTTTCACATGTTACAAACAATTATTTCCAATTACACACATTCTTTGTGTTATGAATATGTTTAAAAAAAAAGTCAATAGGTGTGAGAATATCAGAAAAATCATAAACTTTTTGTAGTCGTCGTAATTTGATACTCACACAACGTCGAAAGACTCTTTCTGCCTATTATGAAATGTGGATATTATTTTTTTGAAGTACAGTCATCCTTTAAATTATGATGATGATACAGTAAAAGGGCCCAAAAAATAAAGCATATCCCAAAAAGTATAATTTTTTGGAGTCGTCGTAGTTTGCTGAAACGTACACAGTCGGAAAGCTGGATCTGTAATTTCAAATTTGAAAAATAGTTCTATGTATAATTTGCGAAGTTTTTGCTATAAATACAGTTCGAAAAAATGATGCATAGGAGAAAAACGATCCGTTTTTCGAACTTTTCATAATTTGATGAATTATACACCGTCTAAAAAATCTAATAGCATACTTTCACGAGTGATAAATCGATTTTCAGAATCCACACATGCTACTGATGGTATAGGTTGTTACGATAAAAAACTGCGAGAGAATCGAGCTAAACCAAAAAACAAATAATATTTGGAAGATGTCGTAATTTGATAAATTATACGTCGAGAAAATGTTTATAAACTTATTTCACATCTGAAGAAGGGTTGGTTGAAATTAAACTCGATCCTTGAATTATGAAGTATTTAAGAAAAAAACAAAAAGCACAACTATCGAGCATGACCTGTTAACCATCAATTCTCCATAGTTGTCAAAATTTGATAAACTATACACTGTCAAAAAGCTCTATAAAATTACTTTCACATGTTACATACAATTATTTCCAATTACACACATTCTTTGAGTTTTGAATGTGTTTACAGAAAAAGTCAATAGATGCGAGAATAACTGAAAAATCATAAATTTTTAGTCGTCGTCGTAATTTGATTCCCAATGAACGTCGAAAGACTCGGTCAACCTATTATGAAATGTGGACATTATTTTTTTTGAAGTACACTCATCCCTTAAATTATGACGATGTTACAGTAAAAGGGCCCAAAAAATAAAGCATATCCCAAAAAGTATAATTTTCTGGAGTCGTCGTAGTTTGCTGAAACGTACACAGTCGGAAAGCGCGATCAGTAATTTCAAATTTGAAAAAATAGTTCTATGTATAATTGACGAAGTTGTTGCTATAAATACAGTTCGAAAAAATGATGCATAGGCGAAAAACTATCCCGTTTTTCGAACTTTTCATAATTTGATGAATTATACACCGTCTAAAAAAAAATCTAATGGCATAGTTTCACGAGTGATAAATCGATTTTTAGAATCCACACCTGTTATTGAAGGTATAGGTTGTTACGATAAAAAACTGCGAGAGAATCGAGCTAAACCAAAAAACAAATAATATTTCGAAGACGTCGTATTTGATAAATTATACGTCGCAGAAAATGTTTATAAACTTATTTCACATCTGAAGAAGGGTTGGTTGAAACTAAACTCGATCATTGAATTATAAAGTATTTAAAAAAAAACAAAAAGCACAACAATCGAGCATGACCTGTTAACCATCAATTCTCCATATTTGTCAAAATTTGATAAATTCTACACTGTCAAAAAGCTCTATAAAAGTACTTTAACATGTTACAAACAATTATTTCCAATTACACACATTCTTTGTGTTATGAATATGTTTATAAAAAAAGTCAATAGGTGCGAGAATATCAGAAAAATCATAAACTTTTTGTAGTCGTCGTAATTTGATACTCACACAACAACGAAAGACTCTTTCTACCTATTATGAAATGTGGATATTATTTTTTTGAAGTACAGTCATCCTTTAAATTATGATGATGTTACAGTAAAAGGGCCCAAAAAATAAAGCATATCCCAAAAAGTATAATTTTTTGGAGTCGTCGTAGTTTGCTGAAACGTACACAGTCGGAAAGCTTGATCTGTAATTTGAAATTTGAAAAATAGTTCTATGTATAATTGACGAAGTTGTTGCTATAAATACAGTTCGAAAAAATGATGCATAGGAGAAAAACGATCCGTTTTTCGAACTTTTCATAATTTGATGAATTATACACCGTCTAAAAAATCTAATAGCATACTTTCATGAGTGATAAATCGATTTTCAGAATCCACACATGCTATTGATGGTATAGGTCGTTACGATAAAAAACTGCGAGAGAATCGAGCTAAACCAAAAAAAAAAAAATATTTGGAAGATGTCGTAATTTGATAAATTATACGTCGCAGAAAATGTTTATAAACTTATTTCACATCTGAAGAAGGGTTGGTTGTTGAAACTAAACTCGATCATTGAATTATAAAGTATTTAAGAAAAAAACAAAAAGCACAACAATCGAGCATGACCTGTTAACCATCAATTCTCCATATTTGTCAAAAATTTGATAAATTCTACACTGTCAAAAAGCTCTATAAAAGTACTTTAACATGTTACAAACAATTATTTCCAATTACACACATTCTTTGTGTTATGAATATGTTTATAAAAAAAAGTCAATAGGTGCGAGAATATCAGAAAAAATCATAAACTTTTTGTAGTCGTCGTAATTTGATACTCACACAACAACGAAAGACTCTGTCAACCTATTATGAAATGTGGACATTAGTTTTTTGAAGTACACTCATCCCTTAAATTATGACGATGTTACAGTAAAAGGGCCCAAAACATAAAGCATATCCCCAAAAAGTATAATTTTCTGGAGTCGTCGTAGTTTGCTGAAACGTACACAGTCGGAAAGCTCGATCTGTAATTTCAAATTTTGGAAAATAGTTCTATGTATAATTGACGAAGTTGTTGCAATAAATACAGTTCGAAAAAAATGATGCATAGGCGAAAAACTATCCGTTTTTCGAACTTTTCATAATTTGATGAATTATACACCGTCTAAAAAATCTAATAGCATACTTTCACGAGTGATAAATCGATTTTTAGAATCCACACCTGTTATTGAAGGTATAGGTTGTTACGATAAAAAACTGCGAGAGAATCGAGCTAAACCAAAAAACAAATAATATTTCGAAGACGTCGTATTTGATAAATTATACGTCGCAGAAAATGTTTATAAACTTATTTCACATCTGAAGAAGGGTTGGTTGAAACTAAACTCGATCATTGAATTATAAAGTATTTAAGAAAAAAAAAAAAAAGCACAACAATCGAGCATGACCAGTTAACCATCAATTCTCCATATTTGTCAAAATTTTGATAAATTCTACACTGTCAAAAAGCTCTATAAAAGTACTTTAACATGTTACAAACAATTATTTCCAATTACACACATTCTTTGTGTTATGAATATGTTTATAAAAAAAGTCAATAGGTGCGAGAATATCAGAAAAATCATAAACTTTTTGTAGTCGTCGTAATTTGATACTCACACAACAACGAAAGACTCTTTCTACCTATTATGAAATGTGGATATTATTTTTTTGAAGTACAGTCATCCTTTAAATTATGATGATGTTACAGTAAAAGGGCCCAAAAAAAAATAAAGCATATCCCAAAAAGTATAATTTTTTGGAGTCGTCGTAGTTTGCTGAAACGTACACAGTCGGAAAGCTCGATCTGTAATTTGATATTTGAAAAATAGTTCTATGTATAATTGACGAAGTTGTTGCTATAAATACAGTTCGAAAAAATGATGCATAGGAGAAAAACGATCCGTTTTTTCGAACTTTTCATAATTTGATGAATTATACACCGTCTAAAAAATCTAATAGCATACTTTCATGAGTGATAAATCGATTTTCAGAATCCACACATGCTATTTGATGGTATAGGTCGTTACGATAAAAAACTGCGAGAGAATTGAGCTAAACCAAAAAACAAATAATATTTGGAAGATGTCGTAATTTGATAAATTATACGTCGCAGAAAATGTTTATAAACTTATTTCACATCTGAAAGAAGGGTTGGTTGAAATTAAACTCGATCGTTTGAATTATGAAGTATTTAAGAAAAAAACAAAAAGCACAACAATCGAGCATGACCTGTTAACCATCAATTCTCCATAGTTGTCAAAATTTGATAAATTATACACTGTCAAAAAGCTCTATAAAATTACTTTCACATGTTACAAACAATTATTTCCAATTACACACATTCTTTGAGTTTTGAATGTGTTTACAGAAAAAGTCAATAGATGCGAGAATAACTGAAAAATCATAAATTTTTAGTCGTCGTCGTAATTTGATTTCCCAATGAACGTCGAAAGACTCTGTCAACCTATTATGAAATGTGGACATTAGTTTTTTTGAAGTACACTCATCCCTTAAAATTATGACGATGTTACAGTAAAAGGGCCCAAAAAATAAAGCATATCCCCAAAAAGTATAATTTTCTGGAGTCGTCGTAGTTTGCTGAAACGTACACAGTCGGAAAGCGCGATCAGTAATTTCAAATTTGAAAAATAGTTCTATGTATAATTGACGAAGTTGTTGCTATAAATACAGTTCGAAAAAAAATGATGCATAGGCGGAAAAAAACTATCCGTTTTTCGAACTTTTCATAATTTGATGAATTATACACCGTCTAAAAAATCTAATAGCATACTTTCACGAGTGATAAATCGATTTTTAGAATCCACACCTGTTATTGAAGGTATAGGTTGTTACGATAAAAAACTGCGAGAGAATCGAGCTAAACCAAAAAAACAAATAATATTTCGAAGACGTCGTATTTGATAAGTTATACGTCGCAGAAAAGAAAATGTTTATAAACTTATTTCACATCTGAAGAAGGGTTGGTTGAAACTAAACTCGATCATTGAATTTATAAAGTATTTAAGAAAAAAAAAAAGCACAACAATCGAGCATGACCAGTTAACCATCAATTCTCCATATTTGTCAAAATTTGATAAATTCTACACTGTCAAAAAGCTCTATAAAAGTACTTTAACATGTTACAAACAATTATTTCCAATTACACACATTCTTTGTGTTATGAATATGTTTATAAAAAAAGTCAATAGGTGCGAGAATATCAGAAAAATCATAAACTTTTTGTAGTCGTCGTAATTTGATACTCACACAACAACGAAAGACTCTTTCTACCTATTATGAAATGTGGATATTATTTTTTTGAAGTACAGTCATCCTTTAAATTATGATGATGTTACAGTAAAAGGGCCCAAAAAAATAAAGCATATCCCAAAAAGTAATAATTTTTTGGAGTCGTCGTAGTTTGCTGAAACGTACACAGTCGGAAAGCTCGATCTGTAATTTGATATTTGAAAAATAGTTCTATGTATAATTGACGAAGTTGTTGCTATAAATACAGTTCGAAAAAATGATGCATAGGAGAAAAACGATCCGTTTTTCGAACTTTTCATAATTTGATGAATTATACACCGTCTAAAAAATCTAATAGCATACTTTCATGAGTGATAAATCGATTTTCAGAATCCACACATGCTATTGATGGTATAGGTCGTTACGATAAAAAACTGCGAGAGAATCGAGCTAAACCAAAAAACAAAAATAATATTTGGAAGATGTCGTAATTTGATAAATTATACGTCGCAGAAAATGTTTATAAACTTATTTCACATCTGAAGAAGGGTTGGTGAAACTAAACTCGATCATTGAATTATAAAGTATTTAAGAAAAAAACAAAAAGCACAACAATCGAGCATGACCTGTTAACCATCAATTCTCCATATTTGTCAAAATTTGATAAATTCTACACTGTCAAAAAGCTCTATAAAAGTACTTTAACATGTTACAAACAATTATTTCCAATTACACACATTCTTTGTGTTATGAATATGTTTATAAAAAAAAAAGTCAATAGGTGCGAGAATATCAGAAAAAATCATAAACTTTTTTGTAGTCGTCGTAATTTGATACTCACACAACAACGAAAGACTCTGTCAACCTATTATGAAATGTGGACATTAGTTTTTTTGAAGTACACTCATCCCTTAAATTATGACGATGTTACAGTAAAAAGGGCCCAAAACATAAAGCATATCCCAAAAAGTATAATTTTCTGGAGTCGTCGTAGTTTGCTGAAACGTACACAGTCGGAAAGCTCGATCTGTAATTTCAAATTTGGAAAAATAGTTCTATGTATAATTGACGAAGTTGTTGCAATAAATACAGTTCGAAAAAAAATGGATGCATAGGCGAAAAACTATCCGTTTTTTTCGAACTTTTCATAATTTGATGAATTATACACCGTCTAAAAAATCTAATAGCATACTTTCACGAGTGATAAATCGATTTTTAGAATCCACACCTGTTATTGAAGGTATAGGTTGTTACGATAAAAAACTGCGAGAGAATCGAGCTAAACCAAAAAACAAATAATATTTCGAAGACGTCGTATTTGAATAAATTATACGTCGCAGAAAAATGTTTATAAACTTATTTCACACATCTGAAGAAGGGGTTGGTTGAAACTAAACTCGATCATTGAATTATAAAAAGTATTTAAGAAAAAAAAAAAAAAAAGCACAAAACAATCGAGCATGACCAGTTAACCATCAATTCTCCATATTTGTCAAAATTTGATAAATTCTACACTGTCAAAAAGCTCTATAAAAGTACTTTAACATGTTACAAACAATTATTTCCAATTACACACATTCTTTGTGTTATGAATATGTTTATAAAAAAAGTCAAATAGGTGCGAGAATATCAGAAGAAAAATCATAAACTTTTTGTAGTCGTCGTAATTTGATACTCACACACAACAACGAAAGACTCTTTCTACCTATTATGAAATGTGGATATTATTTTTTTGAAGTACAGTCATCCTTTAAATTATGATGATGTTACAGTAAAAAAGGGCCCAAAAAAAATAAAGCATATCCCAAAAAGTATAAATTTTTTGGAGTCGTCGTAGTTTGCTGAAACGTACACAGTCGGAAAGCTCGATCTGTAATTTGATATTGAAAAAAATAGTTTCTATGTATAATTGACGAAGTTGTTGCTATAAATACAGTTCGAAAAAATGATGCATAGGAGAAAAACGATCCGTTTTTCGAACTTTTCATAATTTGATGAATTATACACCGTCTAAAAAATCTAATAGCATACTTTCATGAGTGATAAATCGATTTTCAGAATCCACACATGCTATTGATGGTATAGGTCGTTACGATAAAAAAACTGCGAGAGAGAATTGAGCTAAACCAAAAAACAAATAATATTTGGAAGAGAATGTCGTAATTTGATAAATTATACGTCGCAGAAAAATGTTTATAAAACTTATTTCACATCTGAAGAAGGGTTGGTTGAAATTAAACTCGATCGTTGAATTATGAAGTATTTAAGAAAAAAACAAAAAGCACAACAATCGAGCATGACCTGTTAACCATCAATTCTCCATAGTTGTCAAAATTTGATAAATTATACACTGTCAAAAAAGCTCTATAAAATTACTTTCACATGTTACAAAACAATTATTTCCAATTACACACATTCTTTGAGTTTTGAATGTGTTTACAGAAAAAGTCAATAGATGCGAGAATAACTGAAAAATCATAAATTTTTAGTCGTCGTCGTAATTTGATTTCCCAATGAACGTCGAAAGACTCTGTCAACCTATTATGAAATGTGGACATTAGTTTTTTGAAGTACACTCATACCCCTTAAATTATGACGATGTTACAGTAAAAGGGCCCAAAAAAAATAAAGCATATCCCAAAAAGTATAATTTTCTGGAGTCGTCGTAGTTTGCTGAAACGTACACAGTCGGAAAGCGCGATCAGTAATTTCAAATTTGAAAAATTAGTTCTATGTATAATTGAACGAAGTTGTTGCTATAAATACAGTTCGAAAAAAAATGATGCATAGGCGAAAAACTATCCGTTTTTCGAACTTTTCATAATTTGATGAATTATACACCGTCCTAAAAAAATCTAATAGCATAACTTTCACGAGTGATAAATCGATTTTTAGAATCCACACCTGTTATTGAAGGTATAGGTTGTTACGATAAAAAACTGCGAGAGAATCGAGCTAAACCAAAAAACAAATAATATTTCGAAGACGTCGTATTTTTGATAAGTTATACGTCGCAGAAAATGTTTATAAACTTTATTTCACATCTGAAGAAGGGTTGGTTGAAACTAAAACTCGATCATTGAATTATAAAGTATTTAAGAAAAAAAAAAAAAAAGCACAACAATCGAGCATGACCAGTTAACCATCAATTCTCCATATTTGTCAAAATTTGATAAATTCTACACTGTCAAAAAGCTCTATAAAAAGTACTTTAACATGTTACAAACAATTATTTTCCAATTACACACATTCTTTGTGTTATGAATATGTTTATAAAAAAAGTCAATAGTGTGCGAGAATATCAGAAAAAATCATAAACTTTTTGTAGTCGTCGTTAATTTGATACTCACACAACAACGAAAGACTCTTTCTACCTATTATGAAATGTGGATATTATTTTTTTTTGAAGTACAGGTCATCCTTTCAAAATTATGATGATGTTACAGTAAAAGGGCCCAAAAAATAAAGCATATCCCAAAAAGTATAATTTTTTTGGAGTCGTCGTAGTTTTGCTGAAACGTACACAGTCGGAAAGCTCGATCTGTAATTTGATATTTGAAAAAAATAGTTCTATGTATAATTGACGAAGTTGTTGCTATAAAATACAGTTCGAAAAAATGATGCATAGGAGTAAAAAACGATCCGTTTTTCGAACTTTTCATAATTTGATGAATTATAACACACGTCTAAAAAATCTAATAGCATACTTTCATGAGTGATAAAATCGATTTTCAGAATCCACACATGTATAAACTTGATTTCACATCAGAAGAAGGGTTGGTTGAAATTAAACTCCGATCGTTGAATTATGAAGTATG